>OV277349.1:34700568-34739495 GCA_922984085.1 Sicus ferrugineus
TGCTCACAAGTCAAGTCAAGTCAAGTCAAGTCAAGTCAAGTCAAGTCAAGTCAAGTCAAGTCAAGTCAAGTCAAGTCAAGTCAAGTCAAGTCAAGTCAAGTCAAGTCAAGTCAAGTCAAGTCAAGTCAAGTCAAGTCAAGTCAAGTCAAGTCAAGTCAAGTCAAGTCAAGTCAAGTCAAGTCAAGTCAAGTCAAGTCAAGTCAAGTCAAGTCAAGTCAAGTCAAGTCAAGTCAAGTCAAGTCAAGTCAAGTCAAGTCAAGTCAAGTCAAGTCAAGTCAAGTCAAGTCAAGTCAAGTCAAGTCAAGTCAAGTCAAGTCAAGTCAAGTCAAGTCAAGTCAAGTCAAGTCAAGTCAAGTCAAGTCAAGTCAAGTCAAGTCAAGTCAAGTCAAGTCAAGTCAAGTCAAGTCAAGTCAAGTCAAGTCAAGTCAAGTCAAGTCAAGTCAAGTCAAGTCAAGTCAAGTCAAGTCAAGTCAAGTCAAGTCAAGTCAAGTCAAGTCAAGTCAAGTCAAGTCAAGTCAAGTCAAGTCAAGTCAAGTCAAGTCAAGTCAAGTCAAGTCAAGTCAAGTCAAGTCAAGTCAAGTCAAGTCAAGTCAAGTCAAGTCAAGTCAAGTCAAGTCAAGTCAAGTCAAGTCAAGTCAAGTCAAGTCAAGTCAAGTCAAGTCAAGTCAAGTCAAGTCAAGTCAAGTCAAGTCAAGTCAAGTCAAGTCAAGTCAAGTCAAGTCAAGTCAAGTCAAGTCAAGTCAAGTCAAGTCAAGTCAAGTCAAGTCAAGTCAAGTCAAGTCAAGTCAAGTCAAGTCAAGTCAAGTCAAGTCAAGTCAAGTCAAGTCAAGTCAAGTCAAGTCAAGTCAAGTCAAGTCAAGTCAAGTCAAGTCAAGTCAAGTCAAGTCAAGTCAAGTCAAGTCAAGTCAAGTCAAGTCAAGTCAAGTCAAGTCAAGTCAAGTCAAGTCAAGTCAAGTCAAGTCAAGTCAAGTCAAGTCAAGTCAAGTCAAGTCAAGTCAAGTCAAGTCAAGTCAAGTCAAGTCAAGTCAAGTCAAGTCAAGTCAAGTCAAGTCAAGTCAAGTCAAGTCAAGTCAAGTCAAGTCAAGTCAAGTCAAGTCAAGTCAAGTCAAGTCAAGTCAAGTCAAGTCAAGTCAAGTCAAGTCAAGTCAAGTCAAGTCAAGTCAAGTCAAGTCAAGTCAAGTCAAGTCAAGTCAAGTCAAGTCAAGTCAAGTCAAGTCAAGTCAAGTCAAGTCAAGTCAAGTCAAGTCAAGTCAAGTCAAGTCAAGTCAAGTCAAGTCAAGTCAAGTCAAGTCAAGTCAAGTCAAGTCAAGTCAAGTCAAGTCAAGTCAAGTCAAGTCAAGTCAAGTCAAGTCAAGTCAAGTCAAGTCAAGTCAAGTCAAGTCAAGTCAAGTCAAGTCAAGTCAAGTCAAGTCAAGTCAAGTCAAGTCAAGTCAAGTCAAGTCAAGTCAAGTCAAGTCAAGTCAAGTCAAGTCAAGTCAAGTCAAGTCAAGTCAAGTCAAGTCAAGTCAAGTCAAGTCAAGTCAAGTCAAGTCAAGTCAAGTCAAGTCAAGTCAAGTCAAGTCAAGTCAAGTCAAGTCAAGTCAAGTCAAGTCAAGTCAAGTCAAGTCAAGTCAAGTCAAGTCAAGTCAAGTCAAGTCAAGTCAAGTCAAGTCAAGTCAAGTCAAGTCAAGTCAAGTCAAGTCAAGTCAAGTCAAGTCAAGTCAAGTCAAGTCAAGTCAAGTCAAGTCAAGTCAAGTCAAGTCAAGTCAAGTCAAGTCAAGTCAAGTCAAGTCAAGTCAAGTCAAGTCAAGTCAAGTCAAGTCAAGTCAAGTCAAGTCAAGTCAAGTCAAGTCAAGTCAAGTCAAGTCAAGTCAAGTCAAGTCAAGTCAAGTCAAGTCAAGTCAAGTCAAGTCAAGTCAAGTCAAGTCAAGTCAAGTCAAGTCAAGTCAAGTCAAGTCAAGTCAAGTCAAGTCAAGTCAAGTCAAGTCAAGTCAAGTCAAGTCAAGTCAAGTCAAGTCAAGTCAAGTCAAGTCAAGTCAAGTCAAGTCAAGTCAAGTCAAGTCAAGTCAAGTCAAGTCAAGTCAAGTCAAGTCAAGTCAAGTCAAGTCAAGTCAAGTCAAGTCAAGTCAAGTCAAGTCAAGTCAAGTCAAGTCAAGTCAAGTCAAGTCAAGTCAAGTCAAGTCAAGTCAAGTCAAGTCAAGTCAAGTCAAGTCAAGTCAAGTCAAGTCAAGTCAAGTCAAGTCAAGTCAAGTCAAGTCAAGTCAAGTCAAGTCAAGTCAAGTCAAGTCAAGTCAAGTCAAGTCAAGTCAAGTCAAGTCAAGTCAAGTCAAGTCAAGTCAAGTCAAGTCAAGTCAAGTCAAGTCAAGTCAAGTCAAGTCAAGTCAAGTCAAGTCAAGTCAAGTCAAGTCAAGTCAAGTCAAGTCAAGTCAAGTCAAGTCAAGTCAAGTCAAGTCAAGTCAAGTCAAGTCAAGTCAAGTCAAGTCAAGTCAAGTCAAGTCAAGTCAAGTCAAGTCAAGTCAAGTCAAGTCAAGTCAAGTCAAGTCAAGTCAAGTCAAGTCAAGTCAAGTCAAGTCAAGTCAAGTCAAGTCAAGTCAAGTCAAGTCAAGTCAAGTCAAGTCAAGTCAAGTCAAGTCAAGTCAAGTCAAGTCAAGTCAAGTCAAGTCAAGTCAAGTCAAGTCAAGTCAAGTCAAGTCAAGTCAAGTCAAGTCAAGTCAAGTCAAGTCAAGTCAAGTCAAGTCAAGTCAAGTCAAGTCAAGTCAAGTCAAGTCAAGTCAAGTCAAGTCAAGTCAAGTCAAGTCAAGTCAAGTCAAGTCAAGTCAAGTCAAGTCAAGTCAAGTCAAGTCAAGTCAAGTCAAGTCAAGTCAAGTCAAGTCAAGTCAAGTCAAGTCAAGTCAAGTCAAGTCAAGTCAAGTCAAGTCAAGTCAAGTCAAGTCAAGTCAAGTCAAGTCAAGTCAAGTCAAGTCAAGTCAAGTCAAGTCAAGTCAAGTCAAGTCAAGTCAAGTCAAGTCAAGTCAAGTCAAGTCAAGTCAAGTCAAGTCAAGTCAAGTCAAGTCAAGTCAAGTCAAGTCAAGTCAAGTCAAGTCAAGTCAAGTCAAGTCAAGTCAAGTCAAGTCAAGTCAAGTCAAGTCAAGTCAAGTCAAGTCAAGTCAAGTCAAGTCAAGTCAAGTCAAGTCAAGTCAAGTCAAGTCAAGTCAAGTCAAGTCAAGTCAAGTCAAGTCAAGTCAAGTCAAGTCAAGTCAAGTCAAGTCAAGTCAAGTCAAGTCAAGTCAAGTCAAGTCAAGTCAAGTCAAGTCAAGTCAAGTCAAGTCAAGTCAAGTCAAGTCAAGTCAAGTCAAGTCAAGTCAAGTCAAGTCAAGTCAAGTCAAGTCAAGTCAAGTCAAGTCAAGTCAAGTCAAGTCAAGTCAAGTCAAGTCAAGTCAAGTCAAGTCAAGTCAAGTCAAGTCAAGTCAAGTCAAGTCAAGTCAAGTCAAGTCAAGTCAAGTCAAGTCAAGTCAAGTCAAGTCAAGTCAAGTCAAGTCAAGTCAAGTCAAGTCAAGTCAAGTCAAGTCAAGTCAAGTCAAGTCAAGTCAAGTCAAGTCAAGTCAAGTCAAGTCAAGTCAAGTCAAGTCAAGTCAAGTCAAGTCAAGTCAAGTCAAGTCAAGTCAAGTCAAGTCAAGTCAAGTCAAGTCAAGTCAAGTCAAGTCAAGTCAAGTCAAGTCAAGTCAAGTCAAGTCAAGTCAAGTCAAGTCAAGTCAAGTCAAGTCAAGTCAAGTCAAGTCAAGTCAAGTCAAGTCAAGTCAAGTCAAGTCAAGTCAAGTCAAGTCAAGTCAAGTCAAGTCAAGTCAAGTCAAGTCAAGTCAAGTCAAGTCAAGTCAAGTCAAGTCAAGTCAAGTCAAGTCAAGTCAAGTCAAGTCAAGTCAAGTCAAGTCAAGTCAAGTCAAGTCAAGTCAAGTCAAGTCAAGTCAAGTCAAGTCAAGTCAAGTCAAGTCAAGTCAAGTCAAGTCAAGTCAAGTCAAGTCAAGTCAAGTCAAGTCAAGTCAAGTCAAGTCAAGTCAAGTCAAGTCAAGTCAAGTCAAGTCAAGTCAAGTCAAGTCAAGTCAAGTCAAGTCAAGTCAAGTCAAGTCAAGTCAAGTCAAGTCAAGTCAAGTCAAGTCAAGTCAAGTCAAGTCAAGTCAAGTCAAGTCAAGTCAAGTCAAGTCAAGTCAAGTCAAGTCAAGTCAAGTCAAGTCAAGTCAAGTCAAGTCAAGTCAAGTCAAGTCAAGTCAAGTCAAGTCAAGTCAAGTCAAGTCAAGTCAAGTCAAGTCAAGTCAAGTCAAGTCAAGTCAAGTCAAGTCAAGTCAAGTCAAGTCAAGTCAAGTCAAGTCAAGTCAAGTCAAGTCAAGTCAAGTCAAGTCAAGTCAAGTCAAGTCAAGTCAAGTCAAGTCAAGTCAAGTCAAGTCAAGTCAAGTCAAGTCAAGTCAAGTCAAGTCAAGTCAAGTCAAGTCAAGTCAAGTCAAGTCAAGTCAAGTCAAGTCAAGTCAAGTCAAGTCAAGTCAAGTCAAGTCAAGTCAAGTCAAGTCAAGTCAAGTCAAGTCAAGTCAAGTCAAGTCAAGTCAAGTCAAGTCAAGTCAAGTCAAGTCAAGTCAAGTCAAGTCAAGTCAAGTCAAGTCAAGTCAAGTCAAGTCAAGTCAAGTCAAGTCAAGTCAAGTCAAGTCAAGTCAAGTCAAGTCAAGTCAAGTCAAGTCAAGTCAAGTCAAGTCAAGTCAAGTCAAGTCAAGTCAAGTCAAGTCAAGTCAAGTCAAGTCAAGTCAAGTCAAGTCAAGTCAAGTCAAGTCAAGTCAAGTCAAGTCAAGTCAAGTCAAGTCAAGTCAAGTCAAGTCAAGTCAAGTCAAGTCAAGTCAAGTCAAGTCAAGTCAAGTCAAGTCAAGTCAAGTCAAGTCAAGTCAAGTCAAGTCAAGTCAAGTCAAGTCAAGTCAAGTCAAGTCAAGTCAAGTCAAGTCAAGTCAAGTCAAGTCAAGTCAAGTCAAGTCAAGTCAAGTCAAGTCAAGTCAAGTCAAGTCAAGTCAAGTCAAGTCAAGTCAAGTCAAGTCAAGTCAAGTCAAGTCAAGTCAAGTCAAGTCAAGTCAAGTCAAGTCAAGTCAAGTCAAGTCAAGTCAAGTCAAGTCAAGTCAAGTCAAGTCAAGTCAAGTCAAGTCAAGTCAAGTCAAGTCAAGTCAAGTCAAGTCAAGTCAAGTCAAGTCAAGTCAAGTCAAGTCAAGTCAAGTCAAGTCAAGTCAAGTCAAGTCAAGTCAAGTCAAGTCAAGTCAAGTCAAGTCAAGTCAAGTCAAGTCAAGTCAAGTCAAGTCAAGTCAAGTCAAGTCAAGTCAAGTCAAGTCAAGTCAAGTCAAGTCAAGTCAAGTCAAGTCAAGTCAAGTCAAGTCAAGTCAAGTCAAGTCAAGTCAAGTCAAGTCAAGTCAAGTCAAGTCAAGTCAAGTCAAGTCAAGTCAAGTCAAGTCAAGTCAAGTCAAGTCAAGTCAAGTCAAGTCAAGTCAAGTCAAGTCAAGTCAAGTCAAGTCAAGTCAAGTCAAGTCAAGTCAAGTCAAGTCAAGTCAAGTCAAGTCAAGTCAAGTCAAGTCAAGTCAAGTCAAGTCAAGTCAAGTCAAGTCAAGTCAAGTCAAGTCAAGTCAAGTCAAGTCAAGTCAAGTCAAGTCAAGTCAAGTCAAGTCAAGTCAAGTCAAGTCAAGTCAAGTCAAGTCAAGTCAAGTCAAGTCAAGTCAAGTCAAGTCAAGTCAAGTCAAGTCAAGTCAAGTCAAGTCAAGTCAAGTCAAGTCAAGTCAAGTCAAGTCAAGTCAAGTCAAGTCAAGTCAAGTCAAGTCAAGTCAAGTCAAGTCAAGTCAAGTCAAGTCAAGTCAAGTCAAGTCAAGTCAAGTCAAGTCAAGTCAAGTCAAGTCAAGTCAAGTCAAGTCAAGTCAAGTCAAGTCAAGTCAAGTCAAGTCAAGTCAAGTCAAGTCAAGTCAAGTCAAGTCAAGTCAAGTCAAGTCAAGTCAAGTCAAGTCAAGTCAAGTCAAGTCAAGTCAAGTCAAGTCAAGTCAAGTCAAGTCAAGTCAAGTCAAGTCAAGTCAAGTCAAGTCAAGTCAAGTCAAGTCAAGTCAAGTCAAGTCAAGTCAAGTCAAGTCAAGTCAAGTCAAGTCAAGTCAAGTCAAGTCAAGTCAAGTCAAGTCAAGTCAAGTCAAGTCAAGTCAAGTCAAGTCAAGTCAAGTCAAGTCAAGTCAAGTCAAGTCAAGTCAAGTCAAGTCAAGTCAAGTCAAGTCAAGTCAAGTCAAGTCAAGTCAAGTCAAGTCAAGTCAAGTCAAGTCAAGTCAAGTCAAGTCAAGTCAAGTCAAGTCAAGTCAAGTCAAGTCAAGTCAAGTCAAGTCAAGTCAAGTCAAGTCAAGTCAAGTCAAGTCAAGTCAAGTCAAGTCAAGTCAAGTCAAGTCAAGTCAAGTCAAGTCAAGTCAAGTCAAGTCAAGTCAAGTCAAGTCAAGTCAAGTCAAGTCAAGTCAAGTCAAGTCAAGTCAAGTCAAGTCAAGTCAAGTCAAGTCAAGTCAAGTCAAGTCAAGTCAAGTCAAGTCAAGTCAAGTCAAGTCAAGTCAAGTCAAGTCAAGTCAAGTCAAGTCAAGTCAAGTCAAGTCAAGTCAAGTCAAGTCAAGTCAAGTCAAGTCAAGTCAAGTCAAGTCAAGTCAAGTCAAGTCAAGTCAAGTCAAGTCAAGTCAAGTCAAGTCAAGTCAAGTCAAGTCAAGTCAAGTCAAGTCAAGTCAAGTCAAGTCAAGTCAAGTCAAGTCAAGTCAAGTCAAGTCAAGTCAAGTCAAGTCAAGTCAAGTCAAGTCAAGTCAAGTCAAGTCAAGTCAAGTCAAGTCAAGTCAAGTCAAGTCAAGTCAAGTCAAGTCAAGTCAAGTCAAGTCAAGTCAAGTCAAGTCAAGTCAAGTCAAGTCAAGTCAAGTCAAGTCAAGTCAAGTCAAGTCAAGTCAAGTCAAGTCAAGTCAAGTCAAGTCAAGTCAAGTCAAGTCAAGTCAAGTCAAGTCAAGTCAAGTCAAGTCAAGTCAAGTCAAGTCAAGTCAAGTCAAGTCAAGTCAAGTCAAGTCAAGTCAAGTCAAGTCAAGTCAAGTCAAGTCAAGTCAAGTCAAGTCAAGTCAAGTCAAGTCAAGTCAAGTCAAGTCAAGTCAAGTCAAGTCAAGTCAAGTCAAGTCAAGTCAAGTCAAGTCAAGTCAAGTCAAGTCAAGTCAAGTCAAGTCAAGTCAAGTCAAGTCAAGTCAAGTCAAGTCAAGTCAAGTCAAGTCAAGTCAAGTCAAGTCAAGTCAAGTCAAGTCAAGTCAAGTCAAGTCAAGTCAAGTCAAGTCAAGTCAAGTCAAGTCAAGTCAAGTCAAGTCAAGTCAAGTCAAGTCAAGTCAAGTCAAGTCAAGTCAAGTCAAGTCAAGTCAAGTCAAGTCAAGTCAAGTCAAGTCAAGTCAAGTCAAGTCAAGTCAAGTCAAGTCAAGTCAAGTCAAGTCAAGTCAAGTCAAGTCAAGTCAAGTCAAGTCAAGTCAAGTCAAGTCAAGTCAAGTCAAGTCAAGTCAAGTCAAGTCAAGTCAAGTCAAGTCAAGTCAAGTCAAGTCAAGTCAAGTCAAGTCAAGTCAAGTCAAGTCAAGTCAAGTCAAGTCAAGTCAAGTCAAGTCAAGTCAAGTCAAGTCAAGTCAAGTCAAGTCAAGTCAAGTCAAGTCAAGTCAAGTCAAGTCAAGTCAAGTCAAGTCAAGTCAAGTCAAGTCAAGTCAAGTCAAGTCAAGTCAAGTCAAGTCAAGTCAAGTCAAGTCAAGTCAAGTCAAGTCAAGTCAAGTCAAGTCAAGTCAAGTCAAGTCAAGTCAAGTCAAGTCAAGTCAAGTCAAGTCAAGTCAAGTCAAGTCAAGTCAAGTCAAGTCAAGTCAAGTCAAGTCAAGTCAAGTCAAGTCAAGTCAAGTCAAGTCAAGTCAAGTCAAGTCAAGTCAAGTCAAGTCAAGTCAAGTCAAGTCAAGTCAAGTCAAGTCAAGTCAAGTCAAGTCAAGTCAAGTCAAGTCAAGTCAAGTCAAGTCAAGTCAAGTCAAGTCAAGTCAAGTCAAGTCAAGTCAAGTCAAGTCAAGTCAAGTCAAGTCAAGTCAAGTCAAGTCAAGTCAAGTCAAGTCAAGTCAAGTCAAGTCAAGTCAAGTCAAGTCAAGTCAAGTCAAGTCAAGTCAAGTCAAGTCAAGTCAAGTCAAGTCAAGTCAAGTCAAGTCAAGTCAAGTCAAGTCAAGTCAAGTCAAGTCAAGTCAAGTCAAGTCAAGTCAAGTCAAGTCAAGTCAAGTCAAGTCAAGTCAAGTCAAGTCAAGTCAAGTCAAGTCAAGTCAAGTCAAGTCAAG
The DNA here is from genome assembly GCA_922984085.1 of Sicus ferrugineus. NCBI lineage: Eukaryota > Metazoa > Arthropoda > Insecta > Diptera > Conopidae > Sicus > Sicus ferrugineus. The sequence goes on from OV277349.1 coordinate 34,708,869, forward strand.
TCAAGTCAAGTCAAGTCAAGTCAAGTCAAGTCAAGTCAAGTCAAGTCAAGTCAAGTCAAGTCAAGTCAAGTCAAGTCAAGTCAAGTCAAGTCAAGTCAAGTCAAGTCAAGTCAAGTCAAGTCAAGTCAAGTCAAGTCAAGTCAAGTCAAGTCAAGTCAAGTCAAGTCAAGTCAAGTCAAGTCAAGTCAAGTCAAGTCAAGTCAAGTCAAGTCAAGTCAAGTCAAGTCAAGTCAAGTCAAGTCAAGTCAAGTCAAGTCAAGTCAAGTCAAGTCAAGTCAAGTCAAGTCAAGTCAAGTCAAGTCAAGTCAAGTCAAGTCAAGTCAAGTCAAGTCAAGTCAAGTCAAGTCAAGTCAAGTCAAGTCAAGTCAAGTCAAGTCAAGTCAAGTCAAGTCAAGTCAAGTCAAGTCAAGTCAAGTCAAGACAAGTCAAGACAAGTCAAGACAAGTCAAGACAAGTCAAGACAAGTCAAGACAAGTCAAGACAAGTCAAGACAAGTCAAGACAAGTCAAGACAAGTCAAGACAAGTCAAGACAAGTCAAGACAAGTCAAGACAAGTCAAGACAAGTCAAGACAAGTCAAGACAAGTCAAGACAAGTCAAGACAAGTCAAGACAAGTCAAGACAAGTCAAGACAAGTCAAGACAAGTCAAGACAAGTCAAGACAAGTCAAGACAAGTCAAGACAAGTCAAGACAAGTCAAGACAAGTCAAGACAAGTCAAGACAAGTCAAGACAAGTCAAGACAAGACAAGACAAGACAAGACAAGACAAGACAAGACAAGACAAGTCAAGACAAGTCAAGTCAAGACAAGTCAAGACAAGTCAAGTCAAGTCAAGTCAAGTCAAGTCAAGTCAAGTCAAGTCAAGTCAAGTCAAGTCAAGTCAAGTCAAGTCAAGTCAAGTCAAGTCAAGTCAAGTCAAGTCAAGTCAAGTCAAGTCAAGTCAAGTCAAGTCAAGTCAAGTCAAGACAAGTCAAGACAAGTCAAGTCAAGTCAAGTCAAGTCAAGTCAAGTCAAGTCAAGTCAAGTCAAGTCAAGTCAAGTCAAGTCAAGTCAAGTCAAGTCAAGTCAAGTCAAGTCAAGTCAAGTCAAGTCAAGTCAAGTCAAGTCAAGTCAAGTCAAGTCAAGTCAAGTCAAGTCAAGTCAAGTCAAGTCAAGTCAAGTCAAGTCAAGTCAAGTCAAGTCAAGTCAAGTCAAGTCAAGTCAAGTCAAGTCAAGTCAAGTCAAGTCAAGTCAAGTCAAGTCAAGTCAAGTCAAGTCAAGTCAAGTCAAGTCAAGTCAAGTCAAGTCAAGTCAAGTCAAGTCAAGACAAGTCAAGACAAGTCAAGACAAGTCAAGTCAAGTCAAGTCAAGTCAAGTCAAGTCAAGTCAAGTCAAGTCAAGTCAAGTCAAGTCAAGTCAAGTCAAGTCAAGTCAAGTCAAGTCAAGTCAAGTCAAGTCAAGTCAAGTCAAGTCAAGTCAAGTCAAGTCAAGTCAAGTCAAGTCAAGTCAAGTCAAGTCAAGTCAAGTCAAGTCAAGTCAAGTCAAGTCAAGTCAAGTCAAGTCAAGTCAAGTCAAGTCAAGTCAAGTCAAGTCAAGTCAAGTCAAGTCAAGTCAAGTCAAGTCAAGTCAAGTCAAGTCAAGTCAAGTCAAGTCAAGTCAAGTCAAGTCAAGTCAAGTCAAGTCAAGTCAAGTCAAGTCAAGTCAAGTCAAGTCAAGTCAAGTCAAGTCAAGTCAAGTCAAGTCAAGTCAAGTCAAGTCAAGTCAAGTCAAGTCAAGTCAAGTCAAGTCAAGTCAAGTCAAGTCAAGTCAAGTCAAGTCAAGTCAAGTCAAGTCAAGTCAAGTCAAGTCAAGTCAAGTCAAGTCAAGTCAAGTCAAGTCAAGTCAAGTCAAGTCAAGTCAAGTCAAGTCAAGTCAAGTCAAGTCAAGTCAAGTCAAGTCAAGTCAAGTCAAGTCAAGTCAAGTCAAGTCAAGTCAAGTCAAGTCAAGTCAAGTCAAGTCAAGTCAAGTCAAGTCAAGTCAAGTCAAGTCAAGTCAAGTCAAGTCAAGTCAAGTCAAGTCAAGTCAAGTCAAGTCAAGTCAAGTCAAGTCAAGTCAAGTCAAGTCAAGTCAAGTCAAGTCAAGTCAAGTCAAGTCAAGTCAAGTCAAGTCAAGTCAAGTCAAGTCAAGTCAAGTCAAGTCAAGTCAAGTCAAGTCAAGTCAAGTCAAGTCAAGTCAAGTCAAGTCAAGTCAAGTCAAGTCAAGTCAAGTCAAGTCAAGTCAAGTCAAGTCAAGTCAAGTCAAGTCAAGTCAAGTCAAGTCAAGTCAAGTCAAGTCAAGTCAAGTCAAGTCAAGTCAAGTCAAGTCAAGTCAAGTCAAGTCAAGTCAAGTCAAGTCAAGTCAAGTCAAGTCAAGTCAAGTCAAGTCAAGTCAAGTCAAGTCAAGTCAAGTCAAGTCAAGTCAAGTCAAGTCAAGTCAAGTCAAGTCAAGTCAAGTCAAGTCAAGTCAAGTCAAGTCAAGTCAAGTCAAGTCAAGTCAAGTCAAGTCAAGTCAAGTCAAGTCAAGTCAAGTCAAGTCAAGTCAAGTCAAGTCAAGTCAAGTCAAGTCAAGTCAAGTCAAGTCAAGTCAAGTTAAGTCAAATCGGTACAGGTCAAGTCAATTCATCATCGGTTATACCTCGCATATGCCAAGCTCGGTTATCATAGCACACAGTGCAGAAGACCTACTAGTTTCCTTCTTACCCCTTAGAACTTGCGCTAAATTGGAAATAGGTTAAGACGAGAAAATTGTGAAATAAAGATTATTCGAATTAAAGCCAATAGCGTTGCTCTTCAAAACGGGTCACTGAAATCAATAAATTTTCTTGAAAGACCCTGGACAGCCCTGAGTTAAGCCCCAGCTATAGAACCGGGAAAACCCGGAGTTCCTTTCAAGTGGCGCCTGAGCAGGGACCAAATAAGGGAAGGAGAGAGAGAAGAGGAAAACTAGTATGGTCAAAACAACTTGGGCCTACGGGCTCCGTACAGAAGAATTAATCGAGCTCCTCACCGAGATTGGCTTCGACTGGGTGAGATGAGGAAAGCACTCGTGAGTACCATAACAGCGTCTGATGTGAAGCCGGAAATCTTACAAGTGGTTCAAGTATGGGAAGCTAGGTGTGCGGGGTCCAGCAGCGCGGCAATGCTCGTGGGTCCGAAAACTACCTCCAGAGCCACAAGCCCCCGTCGCCAACCAGCAGTAGAATTATCGTGCGCAGCAGTCATGGACCGGGTCCGGAAATGGTCGAAGTCCGAAATGGAAGAATTAATAGAGCTCCTCACCGAAATTGGCCTCGAGTGTACAGGCACAGTGGATGAGATGAGGAAAGCACTCGTAAGTACCATAACAGCGTCTGATGTGAAGCCGGAAATCTTACAAGTGGTTCAAGTATGGGAAGCTAGGTGTGCGGGGTCCAGCAGCGCGGCAATGCTCGTGGGTCCGGAAACTACCTCCAGAGCCACAAGCCCCCGTCGCCAACCGGCAGTAGAATTATCGTGCGCAGCAGTCATGGACCGGGTCAGGAAATGGTCGGTTCGGTTCGGCGGGGAAAGTGACCCCCTGGAATTTGTAGAACGAATCGAAGAACTATGCAGTACCTATGACCTGAATAAGAACTGCGTGACGCGAGTGATGTCAGAATTATTGGAAGGTAGAGCACTGCTTTGGCTGCGCAACCACCGGAGGGACTGGGCTACATGGGAGGAATTCAAGACAGACTTTTTGAGGTTCTTCTTACATTCACGATTCTTCGAGGGATTGGAAGACCAAATCCGCACCCGCTTGCAGACTCCCGGAGAATCTTTCAAGGACTACTTGCTGGCCATGTAGAATCTAATGCGCCACTCTTCGTACACGCTGACTAAAGAAATCGACAGGATCTGTCGTAATAGCCGTCGGGAGTACCAGTTATTCTTGAGGCACCACGACATAACCAGTCTTGAGCAAATGATCGACCTGGCCGAGAGATATGTTGATATCATGCCAACAGATTCCGAGACGCGAGTTGAGAGGATAGCAGAGCCAAGAACAGCCAACCGTGGCATACGTCAAGAACGGATGGATATTAGAAACCCCCGAGAGGCATGTCGGCGCTGCGGACAACACGGACATTTCGCACGTGAGTGTAACGGGCCAAGGACCTTATTCTGCTGGGAGTGTGGCAGGCGAGGGACGCGTACCCTGGACTGCTGTCATAGAACTAGAGAAACAACCACCTCGGGATACGGGCAATTGGTCAGTCAGAGTGGGGAGGCGACCGGCCACATGTAACAAGCCCCTCCCCGTTGAGATGCGCAAATTCGAGTCTCGTAGCAGAGGTAGAAGCAGGTGGAATCCGGTTAGAGGCGGTCATCGACACCGGGCCCACCAGAAGTTTCGTTAACAAGTATTTTGCAGAGGAAATGACCGAGGTAAAAGGGATGCAGGAAGTGAAGGTGGGCGTACATATGGCGGACGGCTCGATCCGATTCGTGAATCAGGAGGTAGTGGTCAAGGTGCGGCTAGGCACTGCTGAAGTGGAGCTTCCAGGCCAAACTGTGGAGAAAAATCCATAACGTTCGGCGTGACGGGGGCAACTAAGCTGTCAAGGGTCTGCGAGATCACGGATAAGAACATCGAGGAGTTCCTCAAGCAAGAGATTGACTCTTTTGAAAGAATTAAAGGGGTCTCTGATATCGCATACCACAAGATACGAATGCGAGATAACATTCCAATAAAAGTACGCTATCGCCCGAAGAATCCCGCCATGCAAACCATAATAAACAAAGAGGTAGATAAGCTGTTAGCGACTGGTTGCATACAGCGCTCTAGCAGAGCCTATAGCGCACCCATCGTCCTAAAAAGACAGGAGAGTGGAAACTATGCGTCGACTACGGGGTACTTAATTCGAGGTCGTACCCGGATGCTTACCCTCTGCCCAGAATCGCACACATCCTCGATAAGCTACGTGAAGCCAGATGCATTAGCACCATAGACTTCAAGAATGGCTATTGGCAGATGCACCAATGCACCCTGCCAGCAGGAAGTATACGGCGTTTACCGTTCCAGGACGCGGACTCTTTGAATGGAAGGTGATGCCCTTCGGGCTCCATTCAGCCCCAGCCACGTTTCAAAGGGCTTTGGATCAGGTCATTGGACCCCTTTATGGAACTGAATGCTTTCGCTTACTTGGACGATATCATCGTGGTCAGTAGAGATAGGAAGGAACACGTCCAGCATTTGAGCCAAGTTTTCCAACGTCTCCGAGCGGCGAAGCTGAAAATCAACCGGGACAAATGCCATTTCTTCCAAAAGGAACTCAAATATCTCGGCCACGTGGTGACGGAGCAAGGCATTCGCACAGATCCTGACAAAGTGGCTGCAATTCGAAACCTCAAACCACTGATAAATCTACGAGAGTTGAGGAGATACTTGGGTACAGCTTCATGGTATCGACGGTTCGTACCTGAATACTCGAAAATCATCCATCCTTTGACAAGCCTACTAAAGAAGAGAAACCGTTGGCAGTGGGGAGAGAGGCAACAGCAGGCGTTTGACACTCTCAAACAACGTTTGACGGATGCTCCAGTCCTGGCTTGTCCGGACTTCACGAGTAAATTTACACTACAAACTGACTCCAGTGCAATTGGCTTGGGATTTCGATATCGACTCAGGATTTCGACGGAGCTGAGAGGGTGATCGCTTATGCGAGCCGACATTTACAGGTAGCCGAACGAAATTATTCAGCCACGGAAAGGGAGTGTCTGGCGATTTTATGGGGCATAAGGAAGATGAGACCTTACCTAGAAGGTTACCACTTCACGGTAATAACAGATCACTTGGCCTTAAAATGGCTGAATTCGATCGACAACCCCACCGGGCGCATAGCTCGTTGGGCCCTAGAACTACAGCAGTACACCTTCGACGTTGAGTACCGCAGAGGAAAGTATACTGTCATCGCCGACGCGTTGTCCCGACAACCATGCGAACCTGTGGAGAGTATGAGGGCCGCAACATGCGGGTGGATACAGAAATTGCGTCGTAACATAGAGCAGAAACCAGAGAAATATCCAGATTATGTAGTGGAAGGCGAGAGGATCTACCGTTTAATTCCACATCAGCCCGGCGACGACGACGACACACCATGGAAAATGTGTGTTCCCAGCTATCAGCGGAAGAGAGTGCTGCAGGAGAATCACGACCAGCCGACGGCAGGCCACTTGGGTATACGCAAGACCATCAATAGAGTGGCCCAACGGTACTACTGGCCCGGCAGGTTTCGGGAAATCTCCAAATACGTCCGGAACTGCCCATCATGTCAACGCTATAAGGCCAAGCAACGAAAACCACCAGGTCGGATGTTAACGAGTTTGCCTTCCGAACCATGGGACACCGTGTGCTCCGACTTCATCGGGCCGTTACCACGGTCGAAACGAGGCCACAATATGTTATTAGTCTTCGTCGACCGATTTTCAAAATGGACAGAGCTGGTCCCACTACGACGGGCAACGACGAGTACTCTCCAGAGGGCATTCCGCGAGCGCATAGTGGCCAGGTTTCGAGTGCCGAGGATACTCATCTCCGACAACGGGACGCAGTATACCAGTCGAGAGTTCAAAAGATTCTTGCGAAAACTAGGCATACGTCAACAGCTAACTGCGCCTTATACTCCGCCAGAAAATCCAACAGAAAGGGTGAATCGCACCATAAAGACTATGATTTCACAACACACCACGGAGGATCAGCGAACATGGGATGAACACTTACCGGAAATTATGCTTGCCTTCAACACCTGTGTGTCCGACGCGACGGGATACTCTCCGGCTTTCATTAATCACGGAAGAGAGAGACGACTTCCAGGAACTCTCTATGATGAGGGAGGCATAAACTCCTCTCCGCTTTCTCAGCCGACGAGTGAAAAGGCGAAGCGGATGACGGAAATCTATGCATTTGCCAGACGTAATCTGCAACGTGCAAGTCAAGAGCAGGCGAGACACTACAATTTACGAAGGAGGGAATGGAAACCAGAGGTTGGCCAGTTAGTTTTGGTGAAGGCTCATAATCTCTTCAAGGCCGCGGACAACTACGCAGCGAAACTGTCTCTTAAGTATAACAGACCATTTCAGGTAATTGCATATGAGTCCCCAGTAATCATCAAGTTAAGAAATTTGAACGGCAAGGATAATAGAAGGGCACATCTGGGCGAGGTCGAGGAATACCATGGTGATATTCGAGAGCGGAGTCCACATCCCGGCGACTCGGACATCATACGGTTGGGACCTACCAAGAACGTGAACGGACGGGATTAAAACTCCCCTAGCCGGAGACAGCCGAAAATCCCAAAACTCGGGAAGCCAAGAAGTTCGAGAGATCCAGGAAGTTCGGGAGAGCCAAGAAGTTCGGGAGAGCAAAGAAGTTCGGGAGAGCAAAGAAGTTCGGGAGAGCCAAGAAGTTCGAGAGAGCCAAGAAGTTCGAGAAAGCCAGGAAGTTCGGGAGAGCCAAGAAGTTCGGGAGAGCAAAGAAGTTCGGGAGAGCCAAGAAGTGCGGGAGAGCCAAGAACTTCGGGAGAGCAAAGAAGTTCGGGAGAGCCAAGAAGTTCGGGAGAGCCAAGAAGTTCGGGAGAGCAAAGAAGTTCGGGAGAGCCAAGAAGTTCGGGAGAGCCAAGAAGTGCGGGAGAGCCAAGTAGGCCAGAGAGCCAGGACGAGACCACCAGATTCGGAGAGGCCTACACGAGGAGGACCCAAGAGCGACCAATGATATGGTGACCACCGCACTATAAAGAGAACCACAACAGAAGCAAGCGCGAAGTATTGGCAACCGGTGCCCGTCGACATGGAACTGCCAGCCGGCGTAGTACAACGTCTGCAGGAAGCCAAGAAGAAACACCGCAGGGGAAAAAGGTTTGCTTTCCACTTCGAAGAACGAGGCGTCCACTACCGGGTACGTTTTCAGAGGAGGGTCGAGATGAGGCTCTTCTTTCACCTGTAAGTAGGGAGGGAGTGTGAGGACGCAAATCCCGCGTCTCACAAAGCCATCAAGAACAGACTAATAATGTAATGAAATGTATATACACCTTTAAGTTCTCTGTATATTAAAGTAAACAGTTTCTAAGTACCATTGTGTAAGTGAATTCTTGGCATATGTTTGGCATACGTAGTGGTTAGGCTAGTTTTCTCCTGTCTAGTAATCACCACATAGGCGAGGTGATTGAGCTAAGTACAGAGGAAGTGAGGCATATAAAAACAACATTGTTGCGGGGGGAAAAAAAGACAACATGCACGAGGGTATAAACACCGGGCAAGCCACGAAGACGACTCATTCGGTTTCAGCAGTCAAGGTGAGTGGTTGGGTTATACAGACAAACGGGCGGCATTGCAGGTTTGAGAGAGCCAGAAGGTGGGTTTTGTGGACCGATATTCTTGTTCTCTCTACTTACATGAAAAGAGAGCCAAGAGCCTACTTGGGTTTCGTGAACCGAAGTGGTTTCTTTCTCTTGACATTCATACACGGACGGCACTGGAGGTTTGAGAAAGCCAGAATGTGGGTTTTGTGGACCGATATTCTTGTTCTCTCTACTTAACTGAAAAGAGAGCCAAGAGCCTACTTGGGTTTCGTGAACCGAAGTAGTTTCTTTCTCTTGACATTCATACACGGACGGCACAGGAGGAGCGAGAGAGCCAAAATGTGGGTTTTGTGGACCGACATTCTTGTTCTCTCCACTTACTTGAAAAGAGAGCCAAAAGCCTACTTGGGTTTCGTGAACCGAAGTGGTTTCTTTCTCTTGACATTCATACACGGACGGCACTGGAGGTTTTACAGAGCCAGAATGTGGGTTTTGTGGACCAACATTCTTGTTCTCTCCACTTACCTGAAAGAGAGCCAAGGGCATACTTGGGTTTCGTGAAGCGAAGTAGTTTCTTTCTCTTGACATTCATACACGGACGGCACTGGAGGTTTGAGAGAGCCAGAATGTGGGTTTTGTGGACCGATATTCTTGTTCTCTCTACTTACCTGAAAAGAGAGCCAAGAGCCTACTTGGGTTTCGTGAACCGGAGTAGTTTCTTTCTCTTGACATACATACATTGACGGCACAGGAGGAGCGAGAGAGCCATAATGTGGGTTTTGTGAACCGATATTCTTGTTCTCTCCACTTGGGTTTCGTGAACCGAGGTAGTTTCCTTTCCTTCGACCCTCATAAAATCCAACCATGATACCACGACTAAAATTAATAGCCGGTACGTATTGATTCGGTTTCAGCAGTCAAGTCAAGAAGTCAAGTCAAGTCAAGTCAAGTCAAGCAGGCAAGTCATGCCGGTACGTATTCATTCGGTTTCAGCATTCAAGCAGTCAAGTCAAGTCAAGCAGTCAAGTCAAGTCAAGTCAAGTCAAGCAGTCAATTCAAGTCAAGTCAAATTAAGCAGTCATGTCAAGCAGCCAAGAAGTCAAGTCAAGTCAAGTCAAGTCAAGTCAAGTCAAGTCAAGTCAAGTCAAGTCAAGTCAAGTCAAGTCAAGTCAAGTCAAGTCAAGTCAAGTCAAGTCAAGTCAAGTCAAGTCAAGTCAAGTCAAGTCAAGTCAAGTCAAGTCAAGTCAAGTCAAGTCAAGTCAAGTCAAGTCAAGTCAAGTCAAGTCAAGTCAAGTCAAGTCAAGTCAAGTCAAGTCAAGTCAAGTCAAGTCAAGTCAAGTCAAGTCAAGTCAAGTCAAGTCAAGTCAAGTCAAGTCAAGTCAAGTCAAGTCAAGTCAAGTCAAGTCAAGTCAAGTCAAGTCAAGTCAAGTCAAGTCAAGTCAAGTCAAGTCAAGTCAAGTCAAGTCAAGTCAAGTCAAGTCAAGTCAAGTCAAGTCAAGTCAAGTCAAGTCAAGTCAAGTCAAGTCAAGTCAAGTCAAGTCAAGTCAAGTCAAGTCAAGTCAAGTCAAGTCAAGTCAAGTCAAGTCAAGTCAAGTCAAGTCAAGTCAAGTCAAGTCAAGTCAAGTCAAGTCAAGTCAAGTCAAGTCAAGTCAAGTCAAGTCAAGTCAAGTCAAGTCAAGTCAAGTCAAGTCAAGTCAAGTCAAGTCAAGTCAAGTCAAGTCAAGTCAAGTCAAGTCAAGTCAAGTCAAGTCAAGTCAAGTCAAGTCAAGTCAAGTCAAGTCAAGTCAAGTCAAGTCAAGTCAAGTCAAGTCAAGTCAAGTCAAGTCAAGTCAAGTCAAGTCAAGTCAAGTCAAGTCAAGTCAAGTCAAGTCAAGTCAAGTCAAGTCAAGTCAAGTCAAGTCAAGTCAAGTCAAGTCAAGTCAAGTCAAGTCAAGTCAAGTCAAGTCAAGTCAAGTCAAGTCAAGTCAAGTCAAGTCAAGTCAAGTCAAGTCAAGTCAAGTCAAGTCAAGTCAAGTCAAGTCAAGTCAAGTCAAGTCAAGTCAAGTCAAGTCAAGTCAAGTCAAGTCAAGTCAAGTCAAGTCAAGTCAAGTCAAGTCAAGTCAAGTCAAGTCAAGTCAAGTCAAGTCAAGTCAAGTCAAGTCAAGTCAAGTCAAGTCAAGTCAAGTCAAGTCAAGTCAAGTCAAGTCAAGTCAAGTCAAGTCAAGTCAAGTCAAGTCAAGTCAAGTCAAGTCAAGTCAAGTCAAGTCAAGTCAAGTCAAGTCAAGTCAAGTCAAGTCAAGTCAAGTCAAGTCAAGTCAAGTCAAGTCAAGTCAAGTCAAGTCAAGTCAAGTCAAGTCAAGTCAAGTCAAGTCAAGTCAAGTCAAGTCAAGTCAAGTCAAGTCAAGTCAAGTCAAGTCAAGTCAAGTCAAGTCAAGTCAAGTCAAGTCAAGTCAAGTCAAGTCAAGTCAAGTCAAGTCAAGTCAAGTCAAGTCAAGTCAAGTCAAGTCAAGTCAAGTCAAGTCAAGTCAAGTCAAGTCAAGTCAAGTCAAGTCAAGTCAAGTCAAGTCAAGTCAAGTCAAGTCAAGTCAAGTCAAGTCAAGTCAAGTCAAGTCAAGTCAAGTCAAGTCAAGTCAAGTCAAGTCAAGTCAAGTCAAGTCAAGTCAAGTCAAGTCAAGTCAAGTCAAGTCAAGTCAAGTCAAGTCAAGTCAAGTCAAGTCAAGTCAAGTCAAGTCAAGTCAAGTCAAGTCAAGTCAAGTCAAGTCAAGTCAAGTCAAGTCAAGTCAAGTCAAGTCAAGTCAAGTCAAGTCAAGTCAAGTCAAGTCAAGTCAAGTCAAGTCAAGTCAAGTCAAGTCAAGTCAAGTCAAGTCAAGTCAAGTCAAGTCAAGTCAAGTCAAGTCAAGTCAAGTCAAGTCAAGTCAAGTCAAGTCAAGTCAAGTCAAGTCAAGTCAAGTCAAGTCAAGTCAAGTCAAGTCAAGTCAAGTCAAGTCAAGTCAAGTCAAGTCAAGTCAAGTCAAGTCAAGTCAAGTCAAGTCAAGTCAAGTCAAGTCAAGTCAAGTCAAGTCAAGTCAAGTCAAGTCAAGTCAAGTCAAGTCAAGTCAAGTCAAGTCAAGTCAAGTCAAGTCAAGTCAAGTCAAGTCAAGTCAAGTCAAGTCAAGTCAAGTCAAGTCAAGTCAAGTCAAGTCAAGTCAAGTCAAGTCAAGTCAAGTCAAGTCAAGTCAAGTCAAGTCAAGTCAAGTCAAGTCAAGTCAAGTCAAGTCAAGTCAAGTCAAGTCAAGTCAAGTCAAGTCAAGTCAAGTCAAGTCAAGTCAAGTCAAGTCAAGTCAAGTCAAGTCAAGTCAAGTCAAGTCAAGTCAAGTCAAGTCAAGTCAAGTCAAGTCAAGTCAAGTCAAGTCAAGTCAAGTCAAGTCAAGTCAAGTCAAGTCAAGTCAAGTCAAGTCAAGTCAAGTCAAGTCAAGTCAAGTCAAGTCAAGTCAAGTCAAGTCAAGTCAAGTCAAGTCAAGTCAAGTCAAGTCAAGTCAAGTCAAGTCAAGTCAAGTCAAGTCAAGTCAAGTCAAGTCAAGTCAAGTCAAGTCAAGTCAAGTCAAGTCAAGTCAAGTCAAGTCAAGTCAAGTCAAGTCAAGTCAAGTCAAGTCAAGTCAAGTCAAGTCAAGTCAAGTCAAGTCAAGTCAAGTCAAGTCAAGTCAAGTCAAGTCAAGTCAAGTCAAGTCAAGTCAAGTCAAGTCAAGTCAAGTCAAGTCAAGTCAAGTCAAGTTGCGGACAACACGGACATTTCGCACGTGAGTGTAACGGGCCAAGGACCTTATTCTGCTGGGAGTGTGGCAGGCGAGGGACGCGTACCCTGGACTGCTGTCATAGAACTAGAGAAACAACCACCTCGGGATACGGGCAATTGGTCAGTCAGAGTGGGGAGGCGACCGGCCACATGTAACAAGCCCCTCCCCGTTGAGATGCGCAAATTCGAGTCTCGTAGCAGAGGTAGAAGCAGGTGGAATCCGGTTAGAGGCGGTCATCGACACCGGGCCCACCAGAAGTTTCGTTAACAAGTATTTTGCAGAGGAAATGACCGAGGTAAAAGGGATGCAGGAAGTGAAGGTGGGCGTACATATGGCGGACGGCTCGATCCGATTCGTGAATCAGGAGGTAGTGGTCAAGGTGCGGCTAGGCACTGCTGAAGTGGAGCTTCCAGGCCAAACTGTGGAGAAAAATCCATAACGTTCGGCGTGACGGGGGCAACTAAGCTGTCAAGGGTCTGCGAGATCACGGATAAGAACATCGAGGAGTTCCTCAAGCAAGAGATTGACTCTTTTGAAAGAATTAAAGGGGTCTCTGATATCGCATACCACAAGATACGAATGCGAGATAACATTCCAATAAAAGTACGCTATCGCCCGAAGAATCCCGCCATGCAAACCATAATAAACAAAGAGGTAGATAAGCTGTTAGCGACTGGTTGCATACAGCGCTCTAGCAGAGCCTATAGCGCACCCATCGTCCTAAAAAGACAGGAGAGTGGAAACTATGCGTCGACTACGGGGTACTTAATTCGAGGTCGTACCCGGATGCTTACCCTCTGCCCAGAATCGCACACATCCTCGATAAGCTACGTGAAGCCAGATGCATTAGCACCATAGACTTCAAGAATGGCTATTGGCAGATGCACCAATGCACCCTGCCAGCAGGAAGTATACGGCGTTTACCGTTCCAGGACGCGGACTCTTTGAATGGAAGGTGATGCCCTTCGGGCTCCATTCAGCCCCAGCCACGTTTCAAAGGGCTTTGGATCAGGTCATTGGACCCCTTTATGGAACTGAATGCTTTCGCTTACTTGGACGATATCATCGTGGTCAGTAGAGATAGGAAGGAACACGTCCAGCATTTGAGCCAAGTTTTCCAACGTCTCCGAGCGGCGAAGCTGAAAATCAACCGGGACAAATGCCATTTCTTCCAAAAGGAACTCAAATATCTCGGCCACGTGGTGACGGAGCAAGGCATTCGCACAGATCCTGACAAAGTGGCTGCAATTCGAAACCTCAAACCACTGATAAATCTACGAGAGTTGAGGAGATACTTGGGTACAGCTTCATGGTATCGACGGTTCGTACCTGAATACTCGAAAATCATCCATCCTTTGACAAGCCTACTAAAGAAGAGAAACCGTTGGCAGTGGGGAGAGAGGCAACAGCAGGCGTTTGACACTCTCAAACAACGTTTGACGGATGCTCCAGTCCTGGCTTGTCCGGACTTCACGAGGAAATTTACACTACAAACTGACTCCAGTGCAATTGGCTTGGGATTTCGATATCGACTCAGGATTTCGACGGAGCTGAGAGGGTGATCGCTTATGCGAGCCGACATTTACAGGTAGCCGAACGAAATTATTCAGCCACGGAAAGGGAGTGTCTGGCGATTATATGGGGCATAAGGAAGATGAGACCTTACCTAGAAGGTTACCACTTCACGGTAATAACAGATCACTTGGCCTTAAAATGGCTGAATTCGATCGACAACCCCACCGGGCGCATAGCTCGTTGGGCCCTAGAACTACAGCAGTACACCTTCGACGTTGAGTACCGCAGAGGAAAGTATACTGTCATCGCCGACGCGTTGTCCCGACAACCATGCGAACCTGTGGAGAGTATGAGGGCCGCAACATGCGGGTGGATACAGAAATTGCGTCGTAACATAGAGCAGAAACCAGAGAAATATCCAGATTATGTAGTGGAAGGCGAGAGGATCTACCGTTTAATTCCACATCAGCCCGGCGACGACGACGACACACCATGGAAAATGTGTGTTCCCAGCTATCAGCGGAAGAGAGTGCTGCAGGAGAATCACGACCAGCCGACGGCAGGCCACTTGGGTATACGCAAGACCATCAATAGAGTGGCCCAACGGTACTACTGGCCCGGCAGGTTTCGGGAAATCTCCAAATACGTCCGGAACTGCCCATCATGTCAACGCTATAAGGCCGAGCAACGAAAACCACCAGGTCGGATGTTAACGAGTTTGCCTTCCGAACCATGGGACACCGTGTGCTCCGATTTCATCGGGCCGTTACCACGGTCGAAACGAGGCCACAATATGTTATTAGTCTTCGTCGACCGATTTTCAAAATGGACAGAGCTGGTCCCACTACGACGGGCAACGACGAGTACTCTCCAGAAGGCATTCCGCGAGCGCATAGTGGCCAGGTTTCGAGTGCCGAGGATACTCATCTCCGACAACGGGACGCAGTATACCAGTCGAGAGTTCAAAAGATTCTTGCGAAAACTAGGCATACGTCAACAGCTAACTGCGCCTTATACTCCGCCAGAAAATCCAACAGAAAGGGTGAATCGCACCATAAAGACTATGATTTCACAACACACCACGGAGGATCAGCGAACATGGGATGAACACTTACCGGAAATTATGCTTGCCTTCAACACCTGTGTGTCCGACGCGACGGGATACTCTCCGGCTTTCATTAATCACGGAAGAGAGAGACGACTTCCAGGAACTCTCTATGATGAGGGAGGCATAAACTCCTCTCCGCTTTCTCAGCCGACGAGTGAAAAGGCGAAGCGGATGACGGAAATCTATGCATTTGCCAGACGTAATCTGCAACGTGCAAGTCAAGAGCAGGCGAGACACTACAATTTACGAAGGAGGGAATGGAAACCAGAGGTTGGCCAGTTAGTTTTGGTGAAGGCTCATAATCTCTTCAAGGCCGCGGACAACTACGCAGCGAAACTGTCTCTTAAGTATAACAGACCATTTCAGGTAATTGCATATGAGTCCCCAGTAATCATCAAGTTAAGAAATTTGAACGGCAAGGATAATAGAAGGGCACATCTGGGCGAGGTCGAGGAATACCATGGTGATATTCGAGAGCGGAGTCCACATCCCGGCGACTCGGACATCATACGGTTGGGACCTACCAAGAACGTGAACGGACGGGATTAAAACTCCCCTAGCCGGAGACAGCCGAAAATCCCAAAACTCGGGAAGCCAAGAAGTTCGAGAGATCCAGGAAGTTCGGGAGAGCCAAGAAGTTCGGGAGAGCAAAGAAGTTCGGGAGAGCAAAGAAGTTCGGGAGAGCCAAGAAGTTCGAGAGAGCCAAGAAGTTCGAGAAAGCCAGGAAGTTCGGGAGAGCCAAGAAGTTCGGGAGAGCAAAGAAGTTCGGGAGAGCCAAGAAGTACGGGAGAGCCAAGAACTTCGGGAGAGCAAAGAAGTTCGGGAGAGCCAAGAAGTTCGGGAGAGCCAAGAAGTTCGGGAGAGCAAAGAAGTTCGGGAGAGCCAAGAAGTTCGGGAGAGCCAAGAAGTGCGGGAGAGCCAAGTAGGCCAGAGAGCCAGGACGAGACCACCAGATTCGGAGAGGCCTACACGAGGAGGACCCAAGAGCGACCAATGATATGGTGACCACCGCACTATAAAGAGAACCACAACAGAAGCAAGCGCGAAGTATTGGCAACCGGTGCCCGTCGACATGGAACTGCCAGCCGGCGTAGTACAACGTCTGCAGGAAGCCAAGAAGAAACACCGCAGGGGAAAAAGGTTTGCTTTCCACTTCGAAGAACGAGGCGTCCACTACCGGGTACGTTTTCAGAGGAGGGTCGAGATGAGGCTCTTCTTTCACCTGTAAGTAGGGAGGGAGTGTGAGGACGCAAATCCCGCGTCTCACAAAGCCATCAAGAACAGACTAATAATGTAATGAAATGTATATACACCTTTAAGTTCTCTGTATATTAAAGTAAACAGTTTCTAAGTACCATTGTGTAAGTGAATTCTTGGCATATGTTTGGCATACGTAGTGGTTAGGCTAGTTTTCTCCTGTCTAGTAATCACCACATAGGCGAGGTGATTGAGCTAAGTACAGAGGAAGTGAGGCATATAAAAACAACATTGTTGCGGGGGGAAAAAAAGACAACATGCACGAGGGTATAAACACCGGGCAAGCCACGAAGACGACTCATTCGGTTTCAGCAGTCAAGGTGAGTGGTTGGGTTATACAGACAAACGGACGGCATTGCAGGTTTGAGAGAGCCAGAAGGTGGGTTTTGTGGACCGATATTCTTGTTCTCTCTACTTATCTGAAAAGAGAGCCAAGAGCCTACTTGGGTTTCGTGAACCGAAGTGGTTTCTTTCTCTTGACATTCATACACGGACGGCACTGGAGGTTTGAGAAAGCCAGAATGTGGGTTTTGTGGACCGATATTCTTGTTCTCTCTACTTAACTGAAAAGAGAGCCAAGAGCCTACTTGGGTTTCGTGAACCGAAGTAGTTTCTTTCTCTTGACATTCATACACGGACGGCACAGGAGGAGCGAGAGAGCCAAAATGTGGGTTTTGTGGACCGACATTCTTGTTCTCTCCACTTACTTGAAAAGAGAGCCAAAAGCCTACTTGGGTTTCGTGAACCGAAGTGGTTTCTTTCTCTTGACATTCATACACGGACGGCACTGGAGGTTTTACAGAGCCAGAATGTGGGTTTTGTGGACCAACATTCTTGTTCTCTCCACTTACCTGAAAGAGAGCCAAGGGCATACTTGGGTTTCGTGAAGCGAAGTAGTTTCTTTCTCTTGACATTCATACACGGACGGCACTGGAGGTTTGAGAGAGCCAGAATGTGGGTTTTGTGGACCGATATTCTTGTTCTCTCTACTTACCTGAAAAGAGAGCCAAGAGCCTACTTGGGTTTCGTGAACCGAAGTAGTTTCTTTCTCTTGACATACATACATTGACGGCACAGGAGGAGCGAGAGAGCCATAATGTGGGTTTTGTGAACCGATATTCTTGTTCTCTCCACTTACCTGAAAAGAGAGCCAAGGGCCTACTTGGGTTTCGTGAACCGAGGTAGTTTCCTTTCCTTCGACCCTCATAAAATCCAACCATGATACCACGACTAAAATTAATAGCCGGTACGTATTGATTCGGTTTCAGCAGTCAAGTCAAGAAGTCAAGTCAAGTCAAGTCAAGTCAAGCAGGCAAGTCATGCCGGTACGTATTCATTCGGTTTCAGCATTCAAGCAGTCAAGTCAAGTCAAGCAGTCAAGTCAAGTCAAGTCAAGTCAAGCAGACAATTCAAGTCAAGTCAAATTAAGCAGTCATGTCAAGCAGCCAAGAAGTCAAGTCAAGTCAAGTCAAGTCAAGTCAAGTCAAGTCAAGTCAAGTCAAGTCAAGTCAAGTCAAGTCAAGTCAAGTCAAGTCAAGTCAAGTCAAGTCAAGTCAAGTCAAGTCAAGTCAAGTCAAGTCAAGTCAAGTCAAGTCAAGTCAAGTCAAGTCAAGTCAAGTCAAGTCAAGTCAAGTCAAGTCAAGTCAAGTCAAGTCAAGTCAAGTCAAGTCAAGTCAAGTCAAGTCAAGTCAAGTCAAGTCAAGTCAAGTCAAGTCAAGTCAAGTCAAGTCAAGTCAAGTCAAGTCAAGTCAAGTCAAGTCAAGTCAAGTCAAGTCAAGTCAAGTCAAGTCAAGTCAAGTCAAGTCAAGTCAAGTCAAGTCAAGTCAAGTCAAGTCAAGTCAAGTCAAGTCAAGTCAAGTCAAGTCAAGTCAAGTCAAGTCAAGTCAAGTCAAGTCAAGTCAAGTCAAGTCAAGTCAAGTCAAGTCAAGTCAAGTCAAGTCAAGTCAAGTCAAGTCAAGTCAAGTCAAGTCAAGTCAAGTCAAGTCAAGTCAAGTCAAGTCAAGTCAAGTCAAGTCAAGTCAAGTCAAGTCAAGTCAAGTCAAGTCAAGTCAAGTCAAGTCAAGTCAAGTCAAGTCAAGTCAAGTCAAGTCAAGTCAAGTCAAGTCAAGTCAAGTCAAGTCAAGTCAAGTCAAGTCAAGTCAAGTCAAGTCAAGTCAAGTCAAGTCAAGTCAAGTCAAGTCAAGTCAAGTCAAGTCAAGTCAAGTCAAGTCAAGTCAAGTCAAGTCAAGTCAAGTCAAGTCAAGTCAAGTCAAGTCAAGTCAAGTCAAGTCAAGTCAAGTCAAGTCAAGTCAAGTCAAGTCAAGTCAAGTCAAGTCAAGTCAAGTCAAGTCAAGTCAAGTCAAGTCAAGTCAAGTCAAGTCAAGTCAAGTCAAGTCAAGTCAAGTCAAGTCAAGTCAAGTCAAGTCAAGTCAAGTCAAGTCAAGTCAAGTCAAGTCAAGTCAAGTCAAGTCAAGTCAAGTCAAGTCAAGTCAAGTCAAGTCAAGTCAAGTCAAGTCAAGTCAAGTCAAGTCAAGTCAAGTCAAGTCAAGTCAAGTCAAGTCAAGTCAAGTCAAGTCAAGTCAAGTCAAGTCAAGTCAAGTCAAGTCAAGTCAAGTCAAGTCAAGTCAAGTCAAGTCAAGTCAAGTCAAGTCAAGTCAAGTCAAGTCAAGTCAAGTCAAGTCAAGTCAAGTCAAGTCAAGTCAAGTCAAGTCAAGTCAAGTCAAGTCAAGTCAAGTCAAGTCAAGTCAAGTCAAGTCAAGTCAAGTCAAGTCAAGTCAAGTCAAGTCAAGTCAAGTCAAGTCAAGTCAAGTCAAGTCAAGTCAAGTCAAGTCAAGTCAAGTCAAGTCAAGTCAAGTCAAGTCAAGTCAAGTCAAGTCAAGTCAAGTCAAGTCAAGTCAAGTCAAGTCAAGTCAAGTCAAGTCAAGTCAAGTCAAGTCAAGTCAAGTCAAGTCAAGTCAAGTCAAGTCAAGTCAAGTCAAGTCAAGTCAAGTCAAGTCAAGTCAAGTCAAGTCAAGTCAAGTCAAGTCAAGTCAAGTCAAGTCAAGTCAAGTCAAGTCAAGTCAAGTCAAGTCAAGTCAAGTCAAGTCAAGTCAAGTCAAGTCAAGTCAAGTCAAGTCAAGTCAAGTCAAGTCAAGTCAAGTCAAGTCAAGTCAAGTCAAGTCAAGTCAAGTCAAGTCAAGTCAAGTCAAGTCAAGTCAAGTCAAGTCAAGTCAAGTCAAGTCAAGTCAAGTCAAGTCAAGTCAAGTCAAGTCAAGTCAAGTCAAGTCAAGTCAAGTCAAGTCAAGTCAAGTCAAGTCAAGTCAAGTCAAGTCAAGTCAAGTCAAGTCAAGTCAAGTCAAGTCAAGTCAAGTCAAGTCAAGTCAAGTCAAGTCAAGTCAAGTCAAGTCAAGTCAAGTCAAGTCAAGTCAAGTCAAGTCAAGTCAAGTCAAGTCAAGTCAAGTCAAGTCAAGTCAAGTCAAGTCAAGTCAAGTCAAGTCAAGTCAAGTCAAGTCAAGTCAAGTCAAGTCAAGTCAAGTCAAGTCAAGTCAAGTCAAGTCAAGTCAAGTCAAGTCAAGTCAAGTCAAGTCAAGTCAAGTCAAGTCAAGTCAAGTCAAGTCAAGTCAAGTCAAGTCAAGTCAAGTCAAGTCAAGTCAAGTCAAGTCAAGTCAAGTCAAGTCAAGTCAAGTCAAGTCAAGTCAAGTCAAGTCAAGTCAAGTCAAGTCAAGTCAAGTCAAGTCAAGTCAAGTCAAGTCAAGTCAAGTCAAGTCAAGTCAAGTCAAGTCAAGTCAAGTCAAGTCAAGTCAAGTCAAGTCAAGTCAAGTCAAGTCAAGTCAAGTCAAGTCAAGTCAAGTCAAGTCAAGTCAAGTCAAGTCAAGTCAAGTCAAGTCAAGTCAAGTCAAGTCAAGTCAAGTCAAGTCAAGTCAAGTCAAGTCAAGTCAAGTCAAGTCAAGTCAAGTCAAGTCAAGTCAAGTCAAGTCAAGTCAAGTCAAGTCAAGTCAAGTCAAGTCAAGTCAAGTCAAGTCAAGTCAAGTCAAGTCAAGTCAAGTCAAGTCAAGTCAAGTCAAGTCAAGTCAAGTCAAGTCAAGTCAAGTCAAGTCAAGTCAAGTCAAGTCAAGTCAAGTCAAGTCAAGTCAAGTCAAGTCAAGTCAAGTCAAGTCAAGTCAAGTCAAGTCAAGTCAAGTCAAGTCAAGTCAAGTCAAGTCAAGTCAAGTCAAGTCAAGTCAAGTCAAGTCAAGTCAAGTCAAGTCAAGTCAAGTCAAGTCAAGTCAAGTCAAGTCAAGTCAAGTCAAGTCAAGTCAAGTCAAGTCAAGTCAAGTCAAGTCAAGTCAAGTCAAGTCAAGTCAAGTCAAGTCAAGTCAAGTCAAGTCAAGTCAAGTCAAGTCAAGTCAAGTCAAGTCAAGTCAAGTCAAGTCAAGTCAAGTCAAGTCAAGTCAAGTCAAGTCAAGTCAAGTCAAGTCAAGTCAAGTCAAGTCAAGTCAAGTCAAGTCAAGTCAAGTCAAGTCAAGTCAAGTCAAGTCAAGTCAAGTCAAGTCAAGTCAAGTCAAGTCAAGTCAAGTCAAGTCAAGTCAAGTCAAGTCAAGTCAAGTCAAGTCAAGTCAAGTCAAGTCAAGTCAAGTCAAGTCAAGTCAAGTCAAGTCAAGTCAAGTCAAGTCAAGTCAAGTCAAGTCAAGTCAAGTCAAGTCAAGTCAAGTCAAGTCAAGTCAAGTCAAGTCAAGTCAAGTCAAGTCAAGTCAAGTCAAGTCAAGTCAAGTCAAGTCAAGTCAAGTCAAGTCAAGTCAAGTCAAGTCAAGTCAAGTCAAGTCAAGTCAAGTCAAGTCAAGTCAAGTCAAGTCAAGTCAAGTCAAGTCAAGTCAAGTCAAGTCAAGTCAAGTCAAGTCAAGTCAAGTCAAGTCAAGTCAAGTCAAGTCAAGTCAAGTCAAGTCAAGTCAAGTCAAGTCAAGTCAAGTCAAGTCAAGTCAAGTCAAGTCAAGTCAAGTCAAGTCAAGTCAAGTCAAGTCAAGTCAAGTCAAGTCAAGTCAAGTCAAGTCAAGTCAAGTCAAGTCAAGTCAAGTCAAGTCAAGTCAAGTCAAGTCAAGTCAAGTCAAGTCAAGTCAAGTCAAGTCAAGTCAAGTCAAGTCAAGTCAAGTCAAGTCAAGTCAAGTCAAGTCAAGTCAAGTCAAGTCAAGTCAAGTCAAGTCAAGTCAAGTCAAGTCAAGTCAAGTCAAGTCAAGTCAAGTCAAGTCAAGTCAAGTCAAGTCAAGTCAAGTCAAGTCAAGTCAAGTCAAGTCAAGTCAAGTCAAGTCAAGTCAAGTCAAGTCAAGTCAAGTCAAGTCAAGTCAAGTCAAGTCAAGTCAAGTCAAGTCAAGTCAAGTCAAGTCAAGTCAAGTCAAGTCAAGTCAAGTCAAGTCAAGTCAAGTCAAGTCAAGTCAAGTCAAGTCAAGTCAAGTCAAGTCAAGTCAAGTCAAGTCAAGTCAAGTCAAGTCAAGTCAAGTCAAGTCAAGTCAAGTCAAGTCAAGTCAAGTCAAGTCAAGTCAAGTCAAGTCAAGTCAAGTCAAGTCAAGTCAAGTCAAGTCAAGTCAAGTCAAGTCAAGTCAAGTCAAGTCAAGTCAAGTCAAGTCAAGTCAAGTCAAGTCAAGTCAAGTCAAGTCAAGTCAAGTCAAGTCAAGTCAAGTCAAGTCAAGTCAAGTCAAGTCAAGTCAAGTCAAGTCAAGTCAAGTCAAGTCAAGTCAAGTCAAGTCAAGTCAAGTCAAGTCAAGTCAAGTCAAGTCAAGTCAAGTCAAGTCAAGTCAAGTCAAGTCAAGTCAAGTCAAGTCAAGTCAAGTCAAGTCAAGTCAAGTCAAGTCAAGTCAAGTCAAGTCAAGTCAAGTCAAGTCAAGTCAAGTCAAGTCAAGTCAAGTCAAGTCAAGTCAAGTCAAGTCAAGTCAAGTCAAGTCAAGTCAAGTCAAGTCAAGTCAAGTCAAGTCAAGTCAAGTCAAGTCAAGTCAAGTCAAGTCAAGTCAAGTCAAGTCAAGTCAAGTCAAGTCAAGTCAAGTCAAGTCAAGTCAAGTCAAGTCAAGTCAAGTCAAGTCAAGTCAAGTCAAGTCAAGTCAAGTCAAGTCAAGTCAAGTCAAGTCAAGTCAAGTCAAGTCAAGTCAAGTCAAGTCAAGTCAAGTCAAGTCAAGTCAAGTCAAGTCAAGTCAAGTCAAGTCAAGTCAAGTCAAGTCAAGTCAAGTCAAGTCAAGTCAAGTCAAGTCAAGTCAAGTCAAGTCAAGTCAAGTCAAGTCAAGTCAAGTCAAGTCAAGTCAAGTCAAGTCAAGTCAAGTCAAGTCAAGTCAAGTCAAGTCAAGTCAAGTCAAGTCAAGTCAAGTCAAGTCAAGTCAAGTCAAGTCAAGTCAAGTCAAGTCAAGTCAAGTCAAGTCAAGTCAAGTCAAGTCAAGTCAAGTCAAGTCAAGTCAAGTCAAGTCAAGTCAAGTCAAGTCAAGTCAAGTCAAGTCAAGTCAAGTCAAGTCAAGTCAAGTCAAGTCAAGTCAAGTCAAGTCAAGTCAAGTCAAGTCAAGTCAAGTCAAGTCAAGTCAAGTCAAGTCAAGTCAAGTCAAGTCAAGTCAAGTCAAGTCAAGTCAAGTCAAGTCAAGTCAAGTCAAGTCAAGTCAAGTCAAGTCAAGTCAAGTCAAGTCAAGTCAAGTCAAGTCAAGTCAAGTCAAGTCAAGTCAAGTCAAGTCAAGTCAAGTCAAGTCAAGTCAAGTCAAGTCAAGTCAAGTCAAGTCAAGTCAAGTCAAGTCAAGTCAAGTCAAGTCAAGTCAAGTCAAGTCAAGTCAAGTCAAGTCAAGTCAAGTCAAGTCAAGTCAAGTCAAGTCAAGTCAAGTCAAGTCAAGTCAAGTCAAGTCAAGTCAAGTCAAGTCAAGTCAAGTCAAGTCAAGTCAAGTCAAGTCAAGTCAAGTCAAGTCAAGTCAAGTCAAGTCAAGTCAAGTCAAGTCAAGTCAAGTCAAGTCAAGTCAAGTCAAGTCAAGTCAAGTCAAGTCAAGTCAAGTCAAGTCAAGTCAAGTCAAGTCAAGTCAAGTCAAGTCAAGTCAAGTCAAGTCAAGTCAAGTCAAGTCAAGTCAAGTCAAGTCAAGTCAAGTCAAGTCAAGTCAAGTCAAGTCAAGTCAAGTCAAGTCAAGTCAAGTCAAGTCAAGTCAAGTCAAGTCAAGTCAAGTCAAGTCAAGTCAAGTCAAGTCAAGTCAAGTCAAGTCAAGTCAAGTCAAGTCAAGTCAAGTCAAGTCAAGTCAAGTCAAGTCAAGTCAAGTCAAGTCAAGTCAAGTCAAGTCAAGTCAAGTCAAGTCAAGTCAAGTCAAGTCAAGTCAAGTCAAGTCAAGTCAAGTCAAGTCAAGTCAAGTCAAGTCAAGTCAAGTCAAGTCAAGTCAAGTCAAGTCAAGTCAAGTCAAGTCAAGTCAAGTCAAGTCAAGTCAAGTCAAGTCAAGTCAAGTCAAGTCAAGTCAAGTCAAGTCAAGTCAAGTCAAGTCAAGTCAAGTCAAGTCAAGTCAAGTCAAGTCAAGTCAAGTCAAGTCAAGTCAAGTCAAGTCAAGTCAAGTCAAGTCAAGTCAAGTCAAGTCAAGTCAAGTCAAGTCAAGTCAAGTCAAGTCAAGTCAAGTCAAGTCAAGTCAAGTCAAGTCAAGTCAAGTCAAGTCAAGTCAAGTCAAGTCAAGTCAAGTCAAGTCAAGTCAAGTCAAGTCAAGTCAAGTCAAGTCAAGTCAAGTCAAGTCAAGTCAAGTCAAGTCAAGTCAAGTCAAGTCAAGTCAAGTCAAGTCAAGTCAAGTCAAGTCAAGTCAAGTCAAGTCAAGTCAAGTCAAGTCAAGTCAAGTCAAGTCAAGTCAAGTCAAGTCAAGTCAAGTCAAGTCAAGTCAAGTCAAGTCAAGTCAAGTCAAGTCAAGTCAAGTCAAGTCAAGTCAAGTCAAGTCAAGTCAAGTCAAGTCAAGTCAAGTCAAGTCAAGTCAAGTCAAGTCAAGTCAAGTCAAGTCAAGTCAAGTCAAGTCAAGTCAAGTCAAGTCAAGTCAAGTCAAGTCAAGTCAAGTCAAGTCAAGTCAAGTCAAGTCAAGTCAAGTCAAGTCAAGTCAAGTCAAGTCAAGTCAAGTCAAGTCAAGTCAAGTCAAGTCAAGTCAAGTCAAGTCAAGTCAAGTCAAGTCAAGTCAAGTCAAGTCAAGTCAAGTCAAGTCAAGTCAAGTCAAGTCAAGTCAAGTCAAGTCAAGTCAAGTCAAGTCAAGTCAAGTCAAGTCAAGTCAAGTCAAGTCAAGTCAAGTCAAGTCAAGTCAAGTCAAGTCAAGTCAAGTCAAGTCAAGTCAAGTCAAGTCAAGTCAAGTCAAGTCAAGTCAAGTCAAGTCAAGTCAAGTCAAGTCAAGTCAAGTCAAGTCAAGTCAAGTCAAGTCAAGTCAAGTCAAGTCAAGTCAAGTCAAGTCAAGTCAAGTCAAGTCAAGTCAAGTCAAGTCAAGTCAAGTCAAGTCAAGTCAAGTCAAGTCAAGTCAAGTCAAGTCAAGTCAAGTCAAGTCAAGTCAAGTCAAGTCAAGTCAAGTCAAGTCAAGTCAAGTCAAGTCAAGTCAAGTCAAGTCAAGTCAAGTCAAGTCAAGTCAAGTCAAGTCAAGTCAAGTCAAGTCAAGTCAAGTCAAGTCAAGTCAAGTCAAGTCAAGTCAAGTCAAGTCAAGTCAAGTCAAGTCAAGTCAAGTCAAGTCAAGTCAAGTCAAGTCAAGTCAAGTCAAGTCAAGTCAAGTCAAGTCAAGTCAAGTCAAGTCAAGTCAAGTCAAGTCAAGTCAAGTCAAGTCAAGTCAAGTCAAGTCAAGTCAAGTCAAGTCAAGTCAAGTCAAGTCAAGTCAAGTCAAGTCAAGTCAAGTCAAGTCAAGTCAAGTCAAGTCAAGTCAAGTCAAGTCAAGTCAAGTCAAGTCAAGTCAAGTCAAGTCAAGTCAAGTCAAGTCAAGTCAAGTCAAGTCAAGTCAAGTCAAGTCAAGTCAAGTCAAGTCAAGTCAAGTCAAGTCAAGTCAAGTCAAGTCAAGTCAAGTCAAGTCAAGTCAAGTCAAGTCAAGTCAAGTCAAGTCAAGTCAAGTCAAGTCAAGTCAAGTCAAGTCAAGTCAAGTCAAGTCAAGTCAAGTCAAGTCAAGTCAAGTCAAGTCAAGTCAAGTCAAGTCAAGTCAAGTCAAGTCAAGTCAAGTCAAGTCAAGTCAAGTCAAGTCAAGTCAAGTCAAGTCAAGTCAAGTCAAGTCAAGTCAAGTCAAGTCAAGTCAAGTCAAGTCAAGTCAAGTCAAGTCAAGTCAAGTCAAGTCAAGTCAAGTCAAGTCAAGTCAAGTCAAGTCAAGTCAAGTCAAGTCAAGTCAAGTCAAGTCAAGTCAAGTCAAGTCAAGTCAAGTCAAGTCAAGTCAAGTCAAGTCAAGTCAAGTCAAGTCAAGTCAAGTCAAGTCAAGTCAAGTCAAGTCAAGTCAAGTCAAGTCAAGTCAAGTCAAGTCAAGTCAAGTCAAGTCAAGTCAAGTCAAGTCAAGTCAAGTCAAGTCAAGTCAAGTCAAGTCAAGTCAAGTCAAGTCAAGTCAAGTCAAGTCAAGTCAAGTCAAGTCAAGTCAAGTCAAGTCAAGTCAAGTCAAGTCAAGTCAAGTCAAGTCAAGTCAAGTCAAGTCAAGTCAAGTCAAGTCAAGTCAAGTCAAGTCAAGTCAAGTCAAGTCAAGTCAAGTCAAGTCAAGTCAAGTCAAGTCAAGTCAAGTCAAGTCAAGTCAAGTCAAGTCAAGTCAAGTCAAGTCAAGTCAAGTCAAGTCAAGTCAAGTCAAGTCAAGTCAAGTCAAGTCAAGTCAAGTCAAGTCAAGTCAAGTCAAGTCAAGTCAAGTCAAGTCAAGTCAAGTCAAGTCAAGTCAAGTCAAGTCAAGTCAAGTCAAGTCAAGTCAAGTCAAGTCAAGTCAAGTCAAGTCAAGTCAAGTCAAGTCAAGTCAAGTCAAGTCAAGTCAAGTCAAGTCAAGTCAAGTCAAGTCAAGTCAAGTCAAGTCAAGTCAAGTCAAGTCAAGTCAAGTCAAGTCAAGTCAAGTCAAGTCAAGTCAAGTCAAGTCAAGTCAAGTCAAGTCAAGTCAAGTCAAGTCAAGTCAAGTCAAGTCAAGTCAAGTCAAGTCAAGTCAAGTCAAGTCAAGTCAAGTCAAGTCAAGTCAAGTCAAGTCAAGTCAAGTCAAGTCAAGTCAAGTCAAGTCAAGTCAAGTCAAGTCAAGTCAAGTCAAGTCAAGTCAAGTCAAGTCAAGTCAAGTCAAGTCAAGTCAAGTCAAGTCAAGTCAAGTCAAGTCAAGTCAAGTCAAGTCAAGTCAAGTCAAGTCAAGTCAAGTCAAGTCAAGTCAAGTCAAGTCAAGTCAAGTCAAGTCAAGTCAAGTCAAGTCAAGTCAAGTCAAGTCAAGTCAAGTCAAGTCAAGTCAAGTCAAGTCAAGTCAAGTCAAGTCAAGTCAAGTCAAGTCAAGTCAAGTCAAGTCAAGTCAAGTCAAGTCAAGTCAAGTCAAGTCAAGTCAAGTCAAGTCAAGTCAAGTCAAGTCAAGTCAAGTCAAGTCAAGTCAAGTCAAGTCAAGTCAAGTCAAGTCAAGTCAAGTCAAGTCAAGTCAAGTCAAGTCAAGTCAAGTCAAGTCAAGTCAAGTCAAGTCAAGTCAAGTCAAGTCAAGTCAAGTCAAGTCAAGTCAAGTCAAGTCAAGTCAAGTCAAGTCAAGTCAAGTCAAGTCAAGTCAAGTCAAGTCAAGTCAAGTCAAGTCAAGTCAAGTCAAGTCAAGTCAAGTCAAGTCAAGTCAAGTCAAGTCAAGTCAAGTCAAGTCAAGTCAAGTCAAGTCAAGTCAAGTCAAGTCAAGTCAAGTCAAGTCAAGTCAAGTCAAGTCAAGTCAAGTCAAGTCAAGTCAAGTCAAGTCAAGTCAAGTCAAGTCAAGTCAAGTCAAGTCAAGTCAAGTCAAGTCAAGTCAAGTCAAGTCAAGTCAAGTCAAGTCAAGTCAAGTCAAGTCAAGTCAAGTCAAGTCAAGTCAAGTCAAGTCAAGTCAAGTCAAGTCAAGTCAAGTCAAGTCAAGTCAAGTCAAGTCAAGTCAAGTCAAGTCAAGTCAAGTCAAGTCAAGTCAAGTCAAGTCAAGTCAAGTCAAGTCAAGTCAAGTCAAGTCAAGTCAAGTCAAG
Source organism: Sicus ferrugineus (assembly GCA_922984085.1). Taxonomy (NCBI): domain Eukaryota; kingdom Metazoa; phylum Arthropoda; class Insecta; order Diptera; family Conopidae; genus Sicus; species Sicus ferrugineus. The sequence continues at coordinate 34,735,858 of OV277349.1, forward strand.
TCAAGTCAAGTCAAGTCAAGTCAAGTCAAGTCAAGTCAAGTCAAGTCAAGTCAAGTCAAGTCAAGTCAAGTCAAGTCAAGTCAAGTCAAGTCAAGTCAAGTCAAGTCAAGTCAAGTCAAGTCAAGTCAAGTCAAGTCAAGTCAAGTCAAGTCAAGTCAAGTCAAGTCAAGTCAAGTCAAGTCAAGTCAAGTCAAGTCAAGTCAAGTCAAGTCAAGTCAAGTCAAGTCAAGTCAAGTCAAGTCAAGTCAAGTCAAGTCAAGTCAAGTCAAGTCAAGTCAAGTCAAGTCAAGTCAAGTCAAGTCAAGTCAAGTCAAGTCAAGTCAAGTCAAGTCAAGTCAAGTCAAGTCAAGTCAAGTCAAGTCAAGTCAAGTCAAGTCAAGTCAAGTCAAGTCAAGTCAAGTCAAGTCAAGTCAAGTCAAGTCAAGTCAAGTCAAGTCAAGTCAAGTCAAGTCAAGTCAAGTCAAGTCAAGTCAAGTCAAGTCAAGTCAAGTCAAGTCAAGTCAAGTCAAGTCAAGTCAAGTCAAGTCAAGTCAAGTCAAGTCAAGTCAAGTCAAGTCAAGTCAAGTCAAGTCAAGTCAAGTCAAGTCAAGTCAAGTCAAGTCAAGTCAAGTCAAGTCAAGTCAAGTCAAGTCAAGTCAAGTCAAGTCAAGTCAAGTCAAGTCAAGTCAAGTCAAGTCAAGTCAAGTCAAGTCAAGTCAAGTCAAGTCAAGTCAAGTCAAGTCAAGTCAAGTCAAGTCAAGTCAAGTCAAGTCAAGTCAAGTCAAGTCAAGTCAAGTCAAGTCAAGTCAAGTCAAGTCAAGTCAAGTCAAGTCAAGTCAAGTCAAGTCAAGTCAAGTCAAGTCAAGTCAAGTCAAGTCAAGTCAAGTCAAGTCAAGTCAAGTCAAGTCAAGTCAAGTCAAGTCAAGTCAAGTCAAGTCAAGTCAAGTCAAGTCAAGTCAAGTCAAGTCAAGTCAAGTCAAGTCAAGTCAAGTCAAGTCAAGTCAAGTCAAGTCAAGTCAAGTCAAGTCAAGTCAAGTCAAGTCAAGTCAAGTCAAGTCAAGTCAAGTCAAGTCAAGTCAAGTCAAGTCAAGTCAAGTCAAGTCAAGTCAAGTCAAGTCAAGTCAAGTCAAGTCAAGTCAAGTCAAGTCAAGTCAAGTCAAGTCAAGTCAAGTCAAGTCAAGTCAAGTCAAGTCAAGTCAAGTCAAGTCAAGTCAAGTCAAGTCAAGTCAAGTCAAGTCAAGTCAAGTCAAGTCAAGTCAAGTCAAGTCAAGTCAAGTCAAGTCAAGTCAAGTCAAGTCAAGTCAAGTCAAGTCAAGTCAAGTCAAGTCAAGTCAAGTCAAGTCAAGTCAAGTCAAGTCAAGTCAAGTCAAGTCAAGTCAAGTCAAGTCAAGTCAAGTCAAGTCAAGTCAAGTCAAGTCAAGTCAAGTCAAGTCAAGTCAAGTCAAGTCAAGTCAAGTCAAGTCAAGTCAAGTCAAGTCAAGTCAAGTCAAGTCAAGTCAAGTCAAGTCAAGTCAAGTCAAGTCAAGTCAAGTCAAGTCAAGTCAAGTCAAGTCAAGTCAAGTCAAGTCAAGTCAAGTCAAGTCAAGTCAAGTCAAGTCAAGTCAAGTCAAGTCAAGTCAAGTCAAGTCAAGTCAAGTCAAGTCAAGTCAAGTCAAGTCAAGTCAAGTCAAGTCAAGTCAAGTCAAGTCAAGTCAAGTCAAGTCAAGTCAAGTCAAGTCAAGTCAAGTCAAGTCAAGTCAAGTCAAGTCAAGTCAAGTCAAGTCAAGTCAAGTCAAGTCAAGTCAAGTCAAGTCAAGTCAAGTCAAGTCAAGTCAAGTCAAGTCAAGTCAAGTCAAGTCAAGTCAAGTCAAGTCAAGTCAAGTCAAGTCAAGTCAAGTCAAGTCAAGTCAAGTCAAGTCAAGTCAAGTCAAGTCAAGTCAAGTCAAGTCAAGTCAAGTCAAGTCAAGTCAAGTCAAGTCAAGTCAAGTCAAGTCAAGTCAAGTCAAGTCAAGTCAAGTCAAGTCAAGTCAAGTCAAGTCAAGTCAAGTCAAGTCAAGTCAAGTCAAGTCAAGTCAAGTCAAGTCAAGTCAAGTCAAGTCAAGTCAAGTCAAGTCAAGTCAAGTCAAGTCAAGTCAAGTCAAGTCAAGTCAAGTCAAGTCAAGTCAAGTCAAGTCAAGTCAAGTCAAGTCAAGTCAAGTCAAGTCAAGTCAAGTCAAGTCAAGTCAAGTCAAGTCAAGTCAAGTCAAGTCAAGTCAAGTCAAGTCAAGTCAAGTCAAGTCAAGTCAAGTCAAGTCAAGTCAAGTCAAGTCAAGTCAAGTCAAGTCAAGTCAAGTCAAGTCAAGTCAAGTCAAGTCAAGTCAAGTCAAGTCAAGTCAAGTCAAGTCAAGTCAAGTCAAGTCAAGTCAAGTCAAGTCAAGTCAAGTCAAGTCAAGTCAAGTCAAGTCAAGTCAAGTCAAGTCAAGTCAAGTCAAGTCAAGTCAAGTCAAGTCAAGTCAAGTCAAGTCAAGTCAAGTCAAGTCAAGTCAAGTCAAGTCAAGTCAAGTCAAGTCAAGTCAAGTCAAGTCAAGTCAAGTCAAGTCAAGTCAAGTCAAGTCAAGTCAAGTCAAGTCAAGTCAAGTCAAGTCAAGTCAAGTCAAGTCAAGTCAAGTCAAGTCAAGTCAAGTCAAGTCAAGTCAAGTCAAGTCAAGTCAAGTCAAGTCAAGTCAAGTCAAGTCAAGTCAAGTCAAGTCAAGTCAAGTCAAGTCAAGTCAAGTCAAGTCAAGTCAAGTCAAGTCAAGTCAAGTCAAGTCAAGTCAAGTCAAGTCAAGTCAAGTCAAGTCAAGTCAAGTCAAGTCAAGTCAAGTCAAGTCAAGTCAAGTCAAGTCAAGTCAAGTCAAGTCAAGTCAAGTCAAGTCAAGTCAAGTCAAGTCAAGTCAAGTCAAGTCAAGTCAAGTCAAGTCAAGTCAAGTCAAGTCAAGTCAAGTCAAGTCAAGTCAAGTCAAGTCAAGTCAAGTCAAGTCAAGTCAAGTCAAGTCAAGTCAAGTCAAGTCAAGTCAAGTCAAGTCAAGTCAAGTCAAGTCAAGTCAAGTCAAGTCAAGTCAAGTCAAGTCAAGTCAAGTCAAGTCAAGTCAAGTCAAGTCAAGTCAAGTCAAGTCAAGTCAAGTCAAGTCAAGTCAAGTCAAGTCAAGTCAAGTCAAGTCAAGTCAAGTCAAGTCAAGTCAAGTCAAGTCAAGTCAAGTCAAGTCAAGTCAAGTCAAGTCAAGTCAAGTCAAGTCAAGTCAAGTCAAGTCAAGTCAAGTCAAGTCAAGTCAAGTCAAGTCAAGTCAAGTCAAGTCAAGTCAAGTCAAGTCAAGTCAAGTCAAGTCAAGTCAAGTCAAGTCAAGTCAAGTCAAGTCAAGTCAAGTCAAGTCAAGTCAAGTCAAGTCAAGTCAAGTCAAGTCAAGTCAAGTCAAGTCAAGTCAAGTCAAGTCAAGTCAAGTCAAGTCAAGTCAAGTCAAGTCAAGTCAAGTCAAGTCAAGTCAAGTCAAGTCAAGTCAAGTCAAGTCAAGTCAAGTCAAGTCAAGTCAAGTCAAGTCAAGTCAAGTCAAGTCAAGTCAAGTCAAGTCAAGTCAAGTCAAGTCAAGTCAAGTCAAGTCAAGTCAAGTCAAGTCAAGTCAAGTCAAGTCAAGTCAAGTCAAGTCAAGTCAAGTCAAGTCAAGTCA
>OV277349.1:34739695-34894695 GCA_922984085.1 Sicus ferrugineus
AAGTCAAGTCAAGTCAAGTCAAGTCAAGTCAAGTCAAGTCAAGTCAAGTCAAGTCAAGTCAAGTCAAGTCAAGTCAAGTCAAGTCAAGTCAAGTCAAGTCAAGTCAAGTCAAGTCAAGTCAAGTCAAGTCAAGTCAAGTCAAGTCAAGTCAAGTCAAGTCAAGTCAAGTCAAGTCAAGTCAAGTCAAGTCAAGTCAAGTCAAGTCAAGTCAAGTCAAGTCAAGTCAAGTCAAGTCAAGTCAAGTCAAGTCAAGTCAAGTCAAGTCAAGTCAAGTCAAGTCAAGTCAAGTCAAGTCAAGTCAAGTCAAGTCAAGTCAAGTCAAGTCAAGTCAAGTCAAGTCAAGTCAAGTCAAGTCAAGTCAAGTCAAGTCAAGTCAAGTCAAGTCAAGTCAAGTCAAGTCAAGTCAAGTCAAGTCAAGTCAAGTCAAGTCAAGTCAAGTCAAGTCAAGTCAAGTCAAGTCAAGTCAAGTCAAGTCAAGTCAAGTCAAGTCAAGTCAAGTCAAGTCAAGTCAAGTCAAGTCAAGTCAAGTCAAGTCAAGTCAAGTCAAGTCAAGTCAAGTCAAGTCAAGTCAAGTCAAGTCAAGTCAAGTCAAGTCAAGTCAAGTCAAGTCAAGTCAAGTCAAGTCAAGTCAAGTCAAGTCAAGTCAAGTCAAGTCAAGTCAAGTCAAGTCAAGTCAAGTCAAGTCAAGTCAAGTCAAGTCAAGTCAAGTCAAGTCAAGTCAAGTCAAGTCAAGTCAAGTCAAGTCAAGTCAAGTCAAGTCAAGTCAAGTCAAGTCAAGTCAAGTCAAGTCAAGTCAAGTCAAGTCAAGTCAAGTCAAGTCAAGTCAAGTCAAGTCAAGTCAAGTCAAGTCAAGTCAAGTCAAGTCAAGTCAAGTCAAGTCAAGTCAAGTCAAGTCAAGTCAAGTCAAGTCAAGTCAAGTCAAGTCAAGTCAAGTCAAGTCAAGTCAAGTCAAGTCAAGTCAAGTCAAGTCAAGTCAAGTCAAGTCAAGTCAAGTCAAGTCAAGTCAAGTCAAGTCAAGTCAAGTCAAGTCAAGTCAAGTCAAGTCAAGTCAAGTCAAGTCAAGTCAAGTCAAGTCAAGTCAAGTCAAGTCAAGTCAAGTCAAGTCAAGTCAAGTCAAGTCAAGTCAAGTCAAGTCAAGTCAAGTCAAGTCAAGTCAAGTCAAGTCAAGTCAAGTCAAGTCAAGTCAAGTCAAGTCAAGTCAAGTCAAGTCAAGTCAAGTCAAGTCAAGTCAAGTCAAGTCAAGTCAAGTCAAGTCAAGTCAAGTCAAGTCAAGTCAAGTCAAGTCAAGTCAAGTCAAGTCAAGTCAAGTCAAGTCAAGTCAAGTCAAGTCAAGTCAAGTCAAGTCAAGTCAAGTCAAGTCAAGTCAAGTCAAGTCAAGTCAAGTCAAGTCAAGTCAAGTCAAGTCAAGTCAAGTCAAGTCAAGTCAAGTCAAGTCAAGTCAAGTCAAGTCAAGTCAAGTCAAGTCAAGTCAAGTCAAGTCAAGTCAAGTCAAGTCAAGTCAAGTCAAGTCAAGTCAAGTCAAGTCAAGTCAAGTCAAGTCAAGTCAAGTCAAGTCAAGTCAAGTCAAGTCAAGTCAAGTCAAGTCAAGTCAAGTCAAGTCAAGTCAAGTCAAGTCAAGTCAAGTCAAGTCAAGTCAAGTCAAGTCAAGTCAAGTCAAGTCAAGTCAAGTCAAGTCAAGTCAAGTCAAGTCAAGTCAAGTCAAGTCAAGTCAAGTCAAGTCAAGTCAAGTCAAGTCAAGTCAAGTCAAGTCAAGTCAAGTCAAGTCAAGTCAAGTCAAGTCAAGTCAAGTCAAGTCAAGTCAAGTCAAGTCAAGTCAAGTCAAGTCAAGTCAAGTCAAGTCAAGTCAAGTCAAGTCAAGTCAAGTCAAGTCAAGTCAAGTCAAGTCAAGTCAAGTCAAGTCAAGTCAAGTCAAGTCAAGTCAAGTCAAGTCAAGTCAAGTCAAGTCAAGTCAAGTCAAGTCAAGTCAAGTCAAGTCAAGTCAAGTCAAGTCAAGTCAAGTCAAGTCAAGTCAAGTCAAGTCAAGTCAAGTCAAGTCAAGTCAAGTCAAGTCAAGTCAAGTCAAGTCAAGTCAAGTCAAGTCAAGTCAAGTCAAGTCAAGTCAAGTCAAGTCAAGTCAAGTCAAGTCAAGTCAAGTCAAGTCAAGTCAAGTCAAGTCAAGTCAAGTCAAGTCAAGTCAAGTCAAGTCAAGTCAAGTCAAGTCAAGTCAAGTCAAGTCAAGTCAAGTCAAGTCAAGTCAAGTCAAGTCAAGTCAAGTCAAGTCAAGTCAAGTCAAGTCAAGTCAAGTCAAGTCAAGTCAAGTCAAGTCAAGTCAAGTCAAGTCAAGTCAAGTCAAGTCAAGTCAAGTCAAGTCAAGTCAAGTCAAGTCAAGTCAAGTCAAGTCAAGTCAAGTCAAGTCAAGTCAAGTCAAGTCAAGTCAAGTCAAGTCAAGTCAAGTCAAGTCAAGTCAAGTCAAGTCAAGTCAAGTCAAGTCAAGTCAAGTCAAGTCAAGTCAAGTCAAGTCAAGTCAAGTCAAGTCAAGTCAAGTCAAGTCAAGTCAAGTCAAGTCAAGTCAAGTCAAGTCAAGTCAAGTCAAGTCAAGTCAAGTCAAGTCAAGTCAAGTCAAGTCAAGTCAAGTCAAGTCAAGTCAAGTCAAGTCAAGTCAAGTCAAGTCAAGTCAAGTCAAGTCAAGTCAAGTCAAGTCAAGTCAAGTCAAGTCAAGTCAAGTCAAGTCAAGTCAAGTCAAGTCAAGTCAAGTCAAGTCAAGTCAAGTCAAGTCAAGTCAAGTCAAGTCAAGTCAAGTCAAGTCAAGTCAAGTCAAGTCAAGTCAAGTCAAGTCAAGTCAAGTCAAGTCAAGTCAAGTCAAGTCAAGTCAAGTCAAGTCAAGTCAAGTCAAGTCAAGTCAAGTCAAGTCAAGTCAAGTCAAGTCAAGTCAAGTCAAGTCAAGTCAAGTCAAGTCAAGTCAAGTCAAGTCAAGTCAAGTCAAGTCAAGTCAAGTCAAGTCAAGTCAAGTCAAGTCAAGTCAAGTCAAGTCAAGTCAAGTCAAGTCAAGTCAAGTCAAGTCAAGTCAAGTCAAGTCAAGTCAAGTCAAGTCAAGTCAAGTCAAGTCAAGTCAAGTCAAGTCAAGTCAAGTCAAGTCAAGTCAAGTCAAGTCAAGTCAAGTCAAGTCAAGTCAAGTCAAGTCAAGTCAAGTCAAGTCAAGTCAAGTCAAGTCAAGTCAAGTCAAGTCAAGTCAAGTCAAGTCAAGTCAAGTCAAGTCAAGTCAAGTCAAGTCAAGTCAAGTCAAGTCAAGTCAAGTCAAGTCAAGTCAAGTCAAGTCAAGTCAAGTCAAGTCAAGTCAAGTCAAGTCAAGTCAAGTCAAGTCAAGTCAAGTCAAGTCAAGTCAAGTCAAGTCAAGTCAAGTCAAGTCAAGTCAAGTCAAGTCAAGTCAAGTCAAGTCAAGTCAAGTCAAGTCAAGTCAAGTCAAGTCAAGTCAAGTCAAGTCAAGTCAAGTCAAGTCAAGTCAAGTCAAGTCAAGTCAAGTCAAGTCAAGTCAAGTCAAGTCAAGTCAAGTCAAGTCAAGTCAAGTCAAGTCAAGTCAAGTCAAGTCAAGTCAAGTCAAGTCAAGTCAAGTCAAGTCAAGTCAAGTCAAGTCAAGTCAAGTCAAGTCAAGTCAAGTCAAGTCAAGTCAAGTCAAGTCAAGTCAAGTCAAGTCAAGTCAAGTCAAGTCAAGTCAAGTCAAGTCAAGTCAAGTCAAGTCAAGTCAAGTCAAGTCAAGTCAAGTCAAGTCAAGTCAAGTCAAGTCAAGTCAAGTCAAGTCAAGTCAAGTCAAGTCAAGTCAAGTCAAGTCAAGTCAAGTCAAGTCAAGTCAAGTCAAGTCAAGTCAAGTCAAGTCAAGTCAAGTCAAGTCAAGTCAAGTCAAGTCAAGTCAAGTCAAGTCAAGTCAAGTCAAGTCAAGTCAAGTCAAGTCAAGTCAAGTCAAGTCAAGTCAAGTCAAGTCAAGTCAAGTCAAGTCAAGTCAAGTCAAGTCAAGTCAAGTCAAGTCAAGTCAAGTCAAGTCAAGTCAAGTCAAGTCAAGTCAAGTCAAGTCAAGTCAAGTCAAGTCAAGTCAAGTCAAGTCAAGTCAAGTCAAGTCAAGTCAAGTCAAGTCAAGTCAAGTCAAGTCAAGTCAAGTCAAGTCAAGTCAAGTCAAGTCAAGTCAAGTCAAGTCAAGTCAAGTCAAGTCAAGTCAAGTCAAGTCAAGTCAAGTCAAGTCAAGTCAAGTCAAGTCAAGTCAAGTCAAGTCAAGTCAAGTCAAGTCAAGTCAAGTCAAGTCAAGTCAAGTCAAGTCAAGTCAAGTCAAGTCAAGTCAAGTCAAGTCAAGTCAAGTCAAGTCAAGTCAAGTCAAGTCAAGTCAAGTCAAGTCAAGTCAAGTCAAGTCAAGTCAAGTCAAGTCAAGTCAAGTCAAGTCAAGTCAAGTCAAGTCAAGTCAAGTCAAGTCAAGTCAAGTCAAGTCAAGTCAAGTCAAGTCAAGTCAAGTCAAGTCAAGTCAAGTCAAGTCAAGTCAAGTCAAGTCAAGTCAAGTCAAGTCAAGTCAAGTCAAGTCAAGTCAAGTCAAGTCAAGTCAAGTCAAGTCAAGTCAAGTCAAGTCAAGTCAAGTCAAGTCAAGTCAAGTCAAGTCAAGTCAAGTCAAGTCAAGTCAAGTCAAGTCAAGTCAAGTCAAGTCAAGTCAAGTCAAGTCAAGTCAAGTCAAGTCAAGTCAAGTCAAGTCAAGTCAAGTCAAGTCAAGTCAAGTCAAGTCAAGTCAAGTCAAGTCAAGTCAAGTCAAGTCAAGTCAAGTCAAGTCAAGTCAAGTCAAGTCAAGTCAAGTCAAGTCAAGTCAAGTCAAGTCAAGTCAAGTCAAGTCAAGTCAAGTCAAGTCAAGTCAAGTCAAGTCAAGTCAAGTCAAGTCAAGTCAAGTCAAGTCAAGTCAAGTCAAGTCAAGTCAAGTCAAGTCAAGTCAAGTCAAGTCAAGTCAAGTCAAGTCAAGTCAAGTCAAGTCAAGTCAAGTCAAGTCAAGTCAAGTCAAGTCAAGTCAAGTCAAGTCAAGTCAAGTCAAGTCAAGTCAAGTCAAGTCAAGTCAAGTCAAGTCAAGTCAAGTCAAGTCAAGTCAAGTCAAGTCAAGTCAAGTCAAGTCAAGTCAAGTCAAGTCAAGTCAAGTCAAGTCAAGTCAAGTCAAGTCAAGTCAAGTCAAGTCAAGTCAAGTCAAGTCAAGTCAAGTCAAGTCAAGTCAAGTCAAGTCAAGTCAAGTCAAGTCAAGTCAAGTCAAGTCAAGTCAAGTCAAGTCAAGTCAAGTCAAGTCAAGTCAAGTCAAGTCAAGTCAAGTCAAGTCAAGTCAAGTCAAGTCAAGTCAAGTCAAGTCAAGTCAAGTCAAGTCAAGTCAAGTCAAGTCAAGTCAAGTCAAGTCAAGTCAAGTCAAGTCAAGTCAAGTCAAGTCAAGTCAAGTCAAGTCAAGTCAAGTCAAGTCAAGTCAAGTCAAGTCAAGTCAAGTCAAGTCAAGTCAAGTCAAGTCAAGTCAAGTCAAGTCAAGTCAAGTCAAGTCAAGTCAAGTCAAGTCAAGTCAAGTCAAGTCAAGTCAAGTCAAGTCAAGTCAAGTCAAGTCAAGTCAAGTCAAGTCAAGTCAAGTCAAGTCAAGTCAAGTCAAGTCAAGTCAAGTCAAGTCAAGTCAAGTCAAGTCAAGTCAAGTCAAGTCAAGTCAAGTCAAGTCAAGTCAAGTCAAGTCAAGTCAAGTCAAGTCAAGTCAAGTCAAGTCAAGTCAAGTCAAGTCAAGTCAAGTCAAGTCAAGTCAAGTCAAGTCAAGTCAAGTCAAGTCAAGTCAAGTCAAGTCAAGTCAAGTCAAGTCAAGTCAAGTCAAGTCAAGTCAAGTCAAGTCAAGTCAAGTCAAGTCAAGTCAAGTCAAGTCAAGTCAAGTCAAGTCAAGTCAAGTCAAGTCAAGTCAAGTCAAGTCAAGTCAAGTCAAGTCAAGTCAAGTCAAGTCAAGTCAAGTCAAGTCAAGTCAAGTCAAGTCAAGTCAAGTCAAGTCAAGTCAAGTCAAGTCAAGTCAAGTCAAGTCAAGTCAAGTCAAGTCAAGTCAAGTCAAGTCAAGTCAAGTCAAGTCAAGTCAAGTCAAGTCAAGTCAAGTCAAGTCAAGTCAAGTCAAGTCAAGTCAAGTCAAGTCAAGTCAAGTCAAGTCAAGTCAAGTCAAGTCAAGTCAAGTCAAGTCAAGTCAAGTCAAGTCAAGTCAAGTCAAGTCAAGTCAAGTCAAGTCAAGTCAAGTCAAGTCAAGTCAAGTCAAGTCAAGTCAAGTCAAGTCAAGTCAAGTCAAGTCAAGTCAAGTCAAGTCAAGTCAAGTCAAGTCAAGTCAAGTCAAGTCAAGTCAAGTCAAGTCAAGTCAAGTCAAGTCAAGTCAAGTCAAGTCAAGTCAAGTCAAGTCAAGTCAAGTCAAGTCAAGTCAAGTCAAGTCAAGTCAAGTCAAGTCAAGTCAAGTCAAGTCAAGTCAAGTCAAGTCAAGTCAAGTCAAGTCAAGTCAAGTCAAGTCAAGTCAAGTCAAGTCAAGTCAAGTCAAGTCAAGTCAAGTCAAGTCAAGTCAAGTCAAGTCAAGTCAAGTCAAGTCAAGTCAAGTCAAGTCAAGTCAAGTCAAGTCAAGTCAAGTCAAGTCAAGTCAAGTCAAGTCAAGTCAAGTCAAGTCAAGTCAAGTCAAGTCAAGTCAAGTCAAGTCAAGTCAAGTCAAGTCAAGTCAAGTCAAGTCAAGTCAAGTCAAGTCAAGTCAAGTCAAGTCAAGTCAAGTCAAGTCAAGTCAAGTCAAGTCAAGTCAAGTCAAGTCAAGTCAAGTCAAGTCAAGTCAAGTCAAGTCAAGTCAAGTCAAGTCAAGTCAAGTCAAGTCAAGTCAAGTCAAGTCAAGTCAAGTCAAGTCAAGTCAAGTCAAGTCAAGTCAAGTCAAGTCAAGTCAAGTCAAGTCAAGTCAAGTCAAGTCAAGTCAAGTCAAGTCAAGTCAAGTCAAGTCAAGTCAAGTCAAGTCAAGTCAAGTCAAGTCAAGTCAAGTCAAGTCAAGTCAAGTCAAGTCAAGTCAAGTCAAGTCAAGTCAAGTCAAGTCAAGTCAAGTCAAGTCAAGTCAAGTCAAGTCAAGTCAAGTCAAGTCAAGTCAAGTCAAGTCAAGTCAAGTCAAGTCAAGTCAAGTCAAGTCAAGTCAAGTCAAGTCAAGTCAAGTCAAGTCAAGTCAAGTCAAGTCAAGTCAAGTCAAGTCAAGTCAAGTCAAGTCAAGTCAAGTCAAGTCAAGTCAAGTCAAGTCAAGTCAAGTCAAGTCAAGTCAAGTCAAGTCAAGTCAAGTCAAAAATTTTCTTGTATATATATATATATATATATATATATATATATATATATATATATATATATAAATGGTGTAAAAATTTATAGTAATTCAGAAAATGAGAACGGCTGGGTCGATTTCTGTAAAATTATTTTTTGCCAGTTGTTCGTATTTTTTGGAAGAAAATTTTAGAAAATCCCTCCGGAAAAGTCGGAGAATTGGAAAAATCGAAAATCGAGTTTTTGTATGAAATTTTGTGTGAAATTATTCCTTAATGGCTTTTCAAATGGAAAAATAGAAAGTTCTCAGCCAAAATCCGATAGATGGCGTTATACGTTGACTTAGACTTTGCGCAATCTGACAGGTTTCATTTTGGCATTGTAATTTTCTACAGTAAATGTGCTATTTTTCTTGCTGCAATTTATACGAATTTTGTGTATTGTTAAACTGATTCCGGATTGTCGTAAATCACGCATTATATCCATATACGCTAAAAGCATTACAATCAATTGAAATTCAGTGCAATATTTATCAAAACATTCATTCTTAAAGAAAATAAGTTTGTGCGAAAAAAGTGAGTTTATCTAATTGGATTGCGAGCATTCATACAGAAACATTTATTTCCTTAAGTTTGTATCTTTAAACATAATTTCCTTTTGAATTGGATTAGTCAAAAACGACTTTATTGTTTTTTAGGGAGACTTATTTGCTTCACTAATGCCTCCTATTAGACGATGAAACCTTGGACGACGTACACGTCGTGCAATAATTAGTCCGAATGTCCGTGATAATCAAACAGAAGAGGAACATGCACAACAAAATGAATGGAGACGCGCCCATATTGCACACCTTCGCGCTGCACAATCACCACCTCAAATTCGACAAAACAATACTAGAAGAAGAGGAGTCGTAAATGTAGACTTGAATCTGGTTGCTTTTGGATACGATTCTGCAATCGCCTACAAAGACCTTCGCTGCGTTGATATCGGTTCATTGTTTGTCGTTCGCCAGCATTGCAATGCATTGAAGTTTCAATCGGAAACCCCCGGCTTATGCTGCGCTGGTGGCGAGGTGAAATTTCCTGTTTTGCCTCCTCCGCCAGAGCCATTGTATTCGCTTCTCTATGGAAATACAATTCAATCAAAACATTTCCTATCGAATACACAAAAATATAATGGATGCTTTCAAATGACGTCATTTGGAGCCGAAGTTGTTGATCAACCCGGCTATAATCCGAGTTATAAGGTAATGGCGTCTCATTATTATTATTAAAATCAACAATTCTTCTCACTCCTTTCGAAATTTATTCCAATATTCAGAATCAAGGTCAAATTCATCATCGAGCGGGCGCTTTGTTACCACCACCAAACGAAGATCATAAGTTTCTTCAGATCTATTTCGTTGGTGATTCGGCAATTGAACTAGATCAGCGTTGCGAAATTTTTACAGCAACTAAACGTGAAATTATTGAACAATTGCAAAATCTTCTGCATGACCATAATCAGTTGTTTAGATTGTTCAAAACCGCATTGGAGACAATGCATTCTGACGACCACAAAATTATTATCAGAGCAGACAAAAGACCCGCTGGAGGCCATGCAAGGCAATTCAGTGCTCCCTCTATCAATGAAGTCGCAGTGGTGATTGTTGGAGATAATGTGGAATCACGCGATATTGTTCTCAAGCGTCGGGATGGTGGATAATTGCAGCGCGTGTACGAGACTCATCGGTCATACGATGCACTTCAATACCCTTTGATGTTCTGCGGTGGAGAGGATGGCTATCACTTCAATATAAAAATGGTCAATCCAACGACAGGTTTGTTTACAAGTCATTAATTCTTTCTTATTCTACAACTTACATACAATTCATATTTCAGGAGAAGAAATAAATAAGAAGGTCAGCTCGATGAATTTTTATGCGTTCCGATTTATGATTCGGGAAGAAATTGACAATCATCTGTTGAGATATGGCCGGTTGTTTCAACAGTTCTCCGTCGACATGTACGTCAAGGTCGAAACGGAGCGTCTCAATTTCCTTCGTTATAATCAGTCAAAGTTACGATCAGATCAGTATATTCACTTGTGTGACGCCATCTCTACTGAAGGAGTTGCGACCAACATCGGTAATTTGACCATTCTCCCAGCTACTTATGTTGGAAGCCCGCGCCATATGCATGAGTACGCTCAAGACGCGATGACGTACGTGCGGAATTACGGACGACCGGATTTATTCATAACGTTTACTTGCAATCCGAAATAGCCTGAAATTACGAACCTGTTGCTGACAGGACAAACATCCAGTGACCGACACGACCGCATTGCACGAGTATTCAAGCAAAAGCTCAGAGTACTCATGGATTTCATCGTTAAGCAAAAGGTTTTTGGCGTAGTTCGTTGTTGGATCTACTCAGTAGAATGGCAGAAGCGTGGATTACCACATGCACACATTCTGCTTTGGATGTTCGACAAGATCCGACCAGATCATATTGATTCGATCATTTCTGCCGAAATACCAGACCCAGAAACTGATCCAGAGCTTCATTCCGTTGTGACAACGAATATGATCCATGGTCCTTGCGGAGTCCACAACCCAGCCTCACCGTGCATGGAAAACGGAAACTGCACAAAGCGTTTTCCCCGTCCCTTGGCAGCTGACACAATCAGTGGAATGGACGGATATCCGTTTTATCGGCGTCGTTCTCCAAGTGACAATGACAGATCAATCGTGATGAAGGTGAAAGGAAACGATGTCGTCGTCGATAACCGCTGGATCGTTCCATATTTTCCGCTTTTGTCGGAAACATTCTCAATGCACTGCAATGTTGAGTACTGCAACTCCATCAAATCCATAAAATACGTTTGCAAATATGTGAACAAAGGGAGCGACATGGCGGTCTTTGGTATTGCTAATCCAAATGCAAACGACGAGGTGACGAAATTTCAACTTGGACGTTACGTGAGTTGCAACGAGGCAATTTGACGGCTGTTTTCATTTCCGATAAACGAACGTCACCCGACTGTCGTACATTTGGCAGTTCACTTGGAGAACGGCCAGCGTGTCTACTTTACAGAAGCAAATGCAGCGCTAAGAGCAGAACGACCACCAGCGACAACATTGACAAACTTCTTTTCGACATGCTAAAGCGATCCATTCGCAAGGACTTTACTCTATTCTGAAATGCCACGCTATTATACATGGAACGCTGCATCGAAGAACTTCCAACGCCGGAAAAAAGGTGATACTGTTGCTGGCTTCGCTGATGTCTATTCGACTGATGCCCTCGGACGAATATACACAGTTCATCCACGCCAAGACGAATGCTTCTATCTTTGTTTGCTTTTAGTGAACATTAGAGGCCCCACATTCTTCGATTCCCTTCGTACTGTGGAAGGTGTGGTGTGCGCCACTTTTCGGGAGGCTTGCCAACGTCTGAATTTGCTCGAAAACGATTCACATTGGGACTTAACGCTCGCCGATGCAATTGTTTCTGCGCCAGCGAATCAAATTCGTACATTGTTTGCGATCATCATAGCCACACGTCATCCATCGAACCCAACCGCATTATTTGACAAATACAAGGACGATATGGCTGACGACATTTTGCACAGAGTTCGCACGGCAACTTTGAATTTCGATCTTGAAATTAACGAAGAGATACGCAACGAAGTTTTAGTTCTGGTCGAAGGCATGTGTTTGCTCATGTGCGGCAGTCTGCTGTCGACATTAGGATTGCCAGCGCCCAATCGTTCGATACACGATGCATTCAATTCCGAATTGCAACGGGAGCAAGCCTATGATCGAGATGAGATGGCCGAAAAAGTCCGAACAAATGTGGCACTATTGAATCCCGAGCAGAAGAACGTGTACGATTCGCTGATGAAGGTTGTTGACGATGGAACGGGAGGCATTTAATTTCTCGATGTTCCCGGTGGGACAGGCAAGACATTCGTCATTTCGTCCATTCTGGCAACAATTCGGCCAAGATCACAAATTGCGTTGGCTGTTTTATCTTCTGGAATTGCTGCCACATTGTTGGAAGGCGGTCGAACTGCACATTCCGCTTTGAAGCTGCCGATGAATCTTCTCAAAGTTGACAAGCCAACGTGCCCAATAACCAAGAATTCGGCGACAGGCAAATTGATGCGCGAATGCAAAATCATCATTTGGGATGAATGCACGATGGCGCATAAACGAGCTTTGAAGGCAGTTGACCGAACAATGAAGGATTTACGAGGTGATTTAAGACGATTTGGTGGGGCTTTGCACAAACTTCAGATTTTTCATAAAATTTGTTTTGTTCAACACACTCTGACGATCACTTAGATTGGTTGACATGACACTAACTCTCTTTCTTACCCTAAGTTCAGCGCTATCGTAAATATTTACGATAGCGCTGAACTTAGGGTAAGAAAGAGAGTTAGAGCAAGACAGAGCTATGTGCGTTGTGGCGAAGAAAACGCACGAAACTGCGAAACGTAGACGCTTCGAAACATATAAAAAGAACGACACAACACATGAAACGCCAGTTGCTCGTGGACCGTGACACGCGTAGGACCTGGTGGTAGGAGGTGGGTACTCTTACCTTTGGCCGCTGCACGGGTGATCCAGAGGGATCGCTCGTGCCGTGGTTGGAGACGGGAGGAAGATTCTCTGCAGCCGCTCTCGTTGCCGACTGCGTTCTCCCCTCTCTGCAGCCGCTCTCGTTGCCGAGGTTTCAAAGAGATGGTCCAGTGGATCGTTTCGTGGGAGCCGACGCGACGAACCTGAGAGTGCAAAATGCTGGTACCAATGGATCGGTATTTTGCTCTCACGGGATTGCGGTTGCGTCCTCTCCCCTCCGTAGCCGCTCTCGTTTCCGACTGCGTCCTCTCCTCTCTGCAGCCACTCTCGTTGCCGAGGCTTCAAAGGGATGGTCCTGTGGATCGTTTCGTGGGAGCCGACGCGACGAACCTGAGAGTGCAAAATGCCGGTCCAGTGGATCGGCATTCTGTACTCATGGGCACACGGCTGTATCCTCTTCTCCCCACTACACTCCATCGACGCGGTTTCGCCTTTGGAAAGCCTACTCACCGGAGAATCCCTGGTCACGGCCACGACCCAAGTGTAATTAAAATTGTGTTTTCTTTCGCGCAGAATCAAGTAAGTAACATGTACGATTAGTTCGAGCTCCAAGGGAAACTTATAGCAAAACACGAGCGTGTTAGACACACCGAGCGAAACACACGATCGTTAGCCCTGACGAATTAATAGTCACAAGCTCAGCTAGACACCCTGGCCACCGTCTTTCTACACGACAGTTTTCACCGCCACAACAACGCCAGTTTTTTTTCTCCCAGCGAAGTTCTTTTTTTTCTGCCAGCGTAGTTCTTTTTTTTCTCCCAGCGAAGTTCTTTTTTTTCCTGCCAGCGAAGTTCTTTTTTTTCCCAGCGAAGTTCTTTTTTTTCCCTACCGAAGTTTCTTTCTACGCACCGAAGTTTTGATTACATCGAAGTCCACTCCTGCCGCATCGAAGATTTATTTTTGCAACAGAGTTTTCTCGCACACCAGAGTCACGGAGATACACCGATTCGTTTGTAACCATTACTACAGCTAACACACCTTGTTAGCCATAATCTAATTAGATGATAAGAATTGGATTTAGAAAATAAATGTGTTGAATAACAACTGACACTGGTCCAATGGATCGGTATTTTGCTCTTACGGGATTGCGATTGCGTCCTCTCCCCTCCGTAGCCGCTCTCGTTGCCGAGGTTTGAAAGGGATGTTCCAGTGGATCGTTTCGTTGGAGCCAAAGCGACGGACCCGGGAGTGCAAAATGCTGGTACCAATGGATCGGTATTTTGCTCTCACGGGAATGCGGTTGCGTCCTCCCCTCTATGCATCCGCTCTCGTTGCCGACTGCGTCCTCTCCTCTCTGCAGCCGCTCTAATTGCCGATTGCGTCCTCTCCTCTCTGCAGCCACTCTCGTTGCCGAGGCTTCAAAGGGATGGTCCTGTGGATCGTTTCGTGGGAGCCGACGCGACGAACCTGAAAGTGCAAAATGCCGATCCAGTGGATCGGCATTCTGTACTCACGGGCACACGGCTGTATCCTCTTCTCCCCCACTACACTCCATCGACGCGGTTTCGCCTTTGGAAAGCCTACTCACCGGAGAATCCCTGGTCACGGCCACGACCCAAGTGTAATTAAAATTGTGTTTTCTTTCGCGCAGAATCAAGTAAGTAACAAGTACGATTAGTTCGAGCTCCAAGGGAAACTTATAGCAAAACACGAGCGTGTTAGACACACCGAACGAAACACACGATCGTTAGCCCTGACGAATTAATAGTCACAAGCTCAGCTAGACACCCTGGCCACCGTCTTTCTACACGACAGTTTTCACCAGGGTATATTCGCTTTGTTCTTTCGTTTGTAACGCAGACAAGCAGACGAGATAGATGTAGAAAAGTATATATATTCTAGCTCAGCGTCACCTCCTGAATCGATTTAGCCCTGTCCTTCCGTCTGTCTATCTGTCTGTCTGTCAGTCTGTCTGTTGAAATTACGATTACGGGAGAACGAAAAGAGATATTGCAATGAAATTTGGCACAAATATTCTTCGTTATGTAGGGCAGTCTGGGATTAATGGGCGAGATCGGTTAACAACCACGCCTACTTTACATACGGAATGTAAAGATATCTTGTTTTAAAAATGTTATAATGTGAATACACAGCGCCATTAGTTGGCAATATCTCATGAACGGTATAAGATATGGAGACGTTATTTTACCCAGATGTATCCGGAAGCATTACCAATAAGCTTGCCGAAAATAGGAGTGCCAACCCCACTCATACAACAGTTATCAATATCTTGTAAACGGTGTAAGATATTAACACGTAATTTTATCAAGAGATATCCACAGATATTTACAAACTGTATACCTAAAATGGGCGTGGTCCGGCCACTTATACAAAAGTTGTCAATATCCAATATACGGTTCAAAATATTAATACTTGATTCTATCCAGCAGTATGTAGTAATGTTTTGTATTTGCCAAAAATTAGCGTAGTCCTTATACAAAAGTTGTTAAGTGGCGAAATTATAATTTTTTTAGTTACTCGGTTATAGGGTATTTAGACCTCGGCCAGGCCGAAGACAACACTCACTTGATTTTTCATTCTATAATTTATTTTTTTAAGCAGAAGACGTCGCTTGGGACTCGGAGGAATATGTGGCGTAACTTCGAGGCGAAATCAGAAATTACATTAATAACCGAAACCTTTGTCTACAGAATTATTAATTAGATATACAATAATACCACCTGATTTGGACTTTTTCGTTAAATAAAATAAAAAATAAATAAATAAAAAATAAATAAATAAAAAAATATCTTGGTTTTGAAGATTTTTCATTTATTTTAGAATCAGGTTAATCACGTATAAATTACATTTGGAGTGGTATAGTTTTGGATTTTGGGGTTCTTTGAAGAATTCTTTTATTAGTCCTGTTCTGGCATCTATGTATATATTGTATTTTCACGAGTTTCTTTGAGGCAAGAGCGGTTCCGACCAGCCAAGAGAGCGGGAGATGAACGGTCTATGACCCAAAAGCCCAAAAAAAAAAAAAAAGCGGGACGCGAAACCTGCGAGGCGTGAACGGTCTCCGACCAGTTCAGCCAAGAGCGCGGACGCAAGTACGGGCGAGGCGAGAGCGGTCTCTGACCGCCTAAACCAAGAGAGCGGGAGATGAAGGGTCTCCGACCGGTTCAGTCCAAAAGAGAACGGGACGCGAAGCCTGCGAGGAGTGAACGGTATCCGACTAGTTCAGCCAAGAGCGCGGATGCAATTACGGGCGAGGCAAGAGCGGTCTCCGACGAGCTCAACCACGTAATGATTCTTTTGGTTGCTGTTGTTTTTATTGCAACTGATCACTGTTCAGGCGGAAGTAGCGAGTTGCACGTTTCGGCTAGGACTCGTCGGCGGGGAGGGGTTTTGCTACTTCCTCCTGGACTCTACCATACAAGAAGAATACGTGCAGGCCAGGAAAGGGATATGAGAAGGAAAAGGATGAGGACTCGAAAAGAGGAGGTACGGAAGGACATAGAGGAGAACTGATTCATTCGCGCGGTTTAGCCATTCAACTCGAGATGCATAAAGGCCTGTGGGAAAGCCCTTTGCCCTACCAAACCTTGTGATCGAAAATCCTTTATTCGTTTAATTTCGATCACCCACTTTATGCATATTTAATCGATAATCGGAGTTCTCAAGTGCTATTTGACTCTGATATATTAACAAATATTAAGAAATGCTTTCCATACCAAAATTACAATTTATTCCACTTAACATTGTTATATATATAGGTACACACTTAATTACTCACATTTGTTTAGCTGCAATCCTCTCTCGGGCGTTAAGCTCATCGACGAGGAGGAACCTGAAAAGAGCTTATCGAAGTGACAAGAAAGAAATATATAGAATTACTTATTTTATGTATGCATGTCTTCTACTCTCGTTTTTGTATCCTTTCCTTTTATATAAGGGGTTACAGTATTTATATTTAACTTTAATTGTCTATTCTTCTCTTTCTTAACCTTGGTATGACCTTATTATTAACTGTTATTTTTTTTTCATATACCGAATTAATTGAATTTAAAAAAAATTTAACTATTATTAAAGTAAAGGATGAAATTAAAGGAAAGTATCAATTATCTTATCATATAACTATCCATTAGGATATTTTCGCCTCCGGTTGTCTTCATGTGATGGATGCTAAAACAGATGATATTCTGGAACCGACTATGTTGTTGTGTACATAGGATGTTGTTGTACATATGATGTTCTGGTACATAGGAGGTTGTTGTACATATGATGTTTTGTATATAGGAGGTTGTTGTACCACGGTCAGTGAAAACGGTTAAACCAGTTTTTCCTTTCACTTAAAGCACGTGTAAATGATTAGCTGTTTCTTTCGGCCTTTTCGGTGTTGCGCATTGATGAAAGTTCGAAGACCTTGTAGTTATTGTACTTCCATTAAAGTTAGTGCTGATGCCGTTTATTATTTTTTTTCACCAATTTGAACTTATTAAAAACCCCGTTTTCAACAACACCTTAATTTCTCCTATCACACAACCGCTTCGTTCGGTATCCACTGTACGACTACTAAAAGCTAATCTCTTTTCTTAATTTCTAACTTCCGATTTAGAAACGGTGCTTTCGCTTCTACCCACCAGGGGCGGTATACTATATTACATTTTTATTTAACATATAAATTAAAGGAATATAATAATATTTTTATTCTATTAGAAATTTTATTAATAAAATAATCCAAGATTTTCATGAGATTTAAATTAAATATTTAAATCACTAAAACCCTAAATCATGGCCAACCGTCACAAAGCAGATAATTTTGAATTAGTTTCTAATGCAAAAGGATCTATTGAAAAGGATTGCTGCCAACTTTTCTTATCACTCTAGCTTTCAGAAATTTTAGTGCAAGCTTGGCATTATAATTATTCGATTTTTTACTTTGAGTAAAATTTCTATGGAAGACATTCTCTCCTACCGAGTAGTTTACCTGTCTGGTTCTCAAATTATAAGCTTTTCTGTT
This sequence comes from Sicus ferrugineus, assembly GCA_922984085.1. Taxonomy (NCBI): domain Eukaryota; kingdom Metazoa; phylum Arthropoda; class Insecta; order Diptera; family Conopidae; genus Sicus; species Sicus ferrugineus. The sequence continues at coordinate 34,756,543 of OV277349.1, forward strand.
CCTGTCATATGCTTGTTTTATATTTTCGCTAACTTTGTTTCTAACAATTTGCAATTTATCCTGAGGGTTCATTACATGTGCACCTTCTTCAGTCAAGTGCAATTTTCTTAATAGATCGTATGTGCTTCCGTGTGTTACCATTTGTTGCCCAAACAGAACAAAGTAGGAACCTATGGAACTGTGGTAAGAAGATCTAAGAGCAACTGAAATTTCACTAAGCTTTGAATCCCATTCACGATGATCTGTCTTGAGATATGAACGAATGCGCACTAAAATAGATCTATTTACGCGTTCCGACGCATTGGATTGAGTCGAATAGAGTGCAGTGAAACTATGAGAAATTGAATATTTGGTTATTAAGTCTTTAAACTGCGCGGATTTAAACTGCGAACCGTTGTCTGTTACGGTTGTTTCCGGAATTCCAAAAATATGAAAAACTTGAGATTCCAAATATTCAACTATGATTGTAGCGGAGAATTTTTTTACGGGTTTTAACAAAGGGAATTTAGTCATATGATCTAGTACAATAAACACACCTATATTTCCATTTTTAGAGCGAGGATATGGGCCTAAAAAATCTAAGTACAATCTTTGAAAGGCGCGAAGATTTTGCCTGTGTACCCATTAGTGGTTTTAAGATAATGTTTGGCGCTTTGCTTTGTTTACATACCTCACATATTAAAGCAAAATGTTTTACTTCTTTAGCCATATTAGGCCAAAAGAAATTAAGATGTATTTTCTCAAGCGTCTTGCCTATACCGACATGGCCTGATATTGGTGGACTATGGGCACTCTCAATCACGCAAGAGGTAAGTCCCTGTGGGATCCATAACTTCCATGACGAGGCCTTAGAGATGTCATTTCCATTTGAAAAATCTGAGCGTCTATAAACGTAGCTATCTAACACCTTCAGATCTGGCAAACAACTTTGATTGTCTTCAATGTTTTTCTTAAGTAGGGTGTAGGATTCAGAAGAAAATTGATGAGAATGAAGATCAACAAGAGGTGATACTAATTCAAAACCATTGACATTTAGAGAATCATCAAAATTATCCAGTCTGGGAAGTACATCGGGAACGACTTGCTGACTGCCTTTTCTATGCTCAATGGAGAAGTTAAATACTTGAAGCTTTAGACACCATCTGGCCAGTCTGCCATTTAGATCCGACTGCTGCATCAACCATTTGAGGCTAGCATGGTCGGTTATAACCTTGAACTCATGACATTCGACATATTCCCTAAATTTTCCAATACTCAGAACAGCGGCTAAGCATTCTAATTCTGTAATCGAATAGTTTTGTTGGGCACGATTTAACTTTTTTGAAAAATAGGCGATTGGTCTTTCTACACCTTCAGTATCTGTCTCTGCCAGGACAGCGCCAACACCGGTTTTGGAAGCATCACATTGTATGATAAATGATTGATTAAAGTCGCCTCTAATAAGTACAGGAGCGGTAGTCAATAATTATTTTATTTTATCGAATGCAGTTTGTGCTTCATTCGTCCACGTAAACTTCTTTCTTTCTTAGTCAACTCTGTTAAAGGTGCTGTCAACGTAACAAACCCACCTAAAAAAATTCTATACCAACCTGCTAATCCCAAGAAACTTCTCATTTCTCGCACATTACGAGGTATGCTAATATTTTTATTGCTGACACCTTTTCGGGATCAGGTTTGATGCATCCTTTTCCTAATACGTAGCCTAGATATCGCACTTCTTTTAAGCAAAATTTGCATTAGGAATGTTTAAAGTTAAACCTTCTTTTCTAAACACCTGAGCTACTTCAGTTAATAGCAAAATATGTTCTTCGAAATTTTCACTAACTAAAAGCAATTCGTCCAGATATACAAAAACTCGATTTTTTAGATTTGCCGAAATTACTATATCCATCAGACGACACAACGTCTGCGGAGCATTGGTTAAGCCGAATAGCATTACCTTGAAACGATAAAGAGGACGATTGGAAACCGTAAAAGCTGTCATATCTCTTGAACTTTTTTCGAGGTTTATTTGCCAAAAAGCATGTTTTAAATCTAAAGAAGATATGTATTCTGCCTTTGGTAATCGAGAAATTATTCTGTTAATTTTCGGCTGTGGGTACGCATCCTTAACTGTTACGCTATTTAATTTTCGTGAATCCAACCAAGTCTCACTTTTTCTTCTTTTTGGACGACCGCTACCGGACTACTCAAAGGACAATTGGCAGCTGCAAGTTCTATTACTCCTAACTGTAGCATGTTATCTATTTCGGAATGAATTTTCTTTTCCACAGCTGGTGACACAGAAACATATTGTTGTTTTATTGGTTTGGCATCCTTTTCTAACTGAATACTATGCTGTAGTATTGAAGTTTTTCCGAGTCCTTCGGTTCAAAATCGGGGAATAACAAAACAACATTGTTTAAGCGTCGTTGTTGTTTGGGATTTAATCCATTGCATGGATCTGAATGAGTTATTTCACTAATTTGTTTGTTTAAGAAAACTGTATCTAATAAACCAAAAGAATACCAAAAATCAATACCTAAGTATAAATCCTAATTTAAATCGGGTATAATAAATAATTCGATAGATTTGATCCAAATGTTATTGAAGTTATAATGCTTCCTAGAATTTTGTATTTGCCTCCACCAGCAGTTTCTACCACCACTTATACAAGAGATAGAAGCACCGGAATCGAGTAAACCTCCTACTTTCATAACAAAAATATCGACTTCCACGTAAGGACGTAGGTCACCTCTACTATCTTGTATAGATTGAATGGTATTAATTATTTGAAATTTTCTTCGTTTTATATTTTTATAAGAGTTACGTATTCGGTTCGTGTTTCTTTTTACTCTAGACCTTTTCTGAAGTTCGTTAGCTAATGTCTTTTCTACTTCCTCCGTAAATATTTTCCGTTTAATTCTGTTGTACTCAATCAATCTCAAATGATATGGTCTAATGGGATAAAGTTTAGGTTTGGCTATATGAATCTCATTACTTGGTAAATTAACCTGAACGGCAGCGGAAGTATATACTTTTTTATGTTTATTTATATTTTTTTCTTTGAGTGGAAGCTGATGTTCTTGCTCCCACTCTGTTTCAAGTTTTCCTGACATTTTTCACATTGCGGTTTGTATGTATTAGCTAACCCACATCCAAAACAAAAGATTGTTCGTTCAGCTAAGCAGTCGTCAAATCTATGTCCCATTTCTCTGCAATTGGAACAAATTAGTTCCTTCGTTTTACGTTCTGTATTTAGATTCAAGTTTCTTACTTCACAAATTGCACTAACCTCGTCTTCTGAATTGGATTTTCTCGTGTATCTAACGCAAGTTTATATAGTCGTTTGTTTTGAGAACTCTTGTGCAGCTTTTCCATTTCCTGACCCAAAGATTCTCTTCTCAAAATTACATTACGCAAATGGTTGGAATTTCCAAATAAAAAATTTCTTTTCGTAAATGAGGCCTTAAATTTCTTTTCAGAATTTCAATCAGCTTTTGTTCACTAATGGGATATCTAAGCCTATCAGTCAGCGTTAATATGCTATGACAAAAATCATCAAAACTTTCATTGGGAAGCTGTTTTCTGTCACGAATCCTCTCACGAATATCTGCGTCGCCTAAGTGATCAGTAAAATGAGCCTTCAACGCTACACACAAATTGTTCCAATCAATACTGGGTATTGTTGTGGTATCCTTCCGCTGAAAGACACCCACGACATATGAAACTAAAACTTAAATAATATTATGGTATCCTTCCGCTGAAGGGTACCCGCGGCAAAGCAAACACTACTTTTAAAACTTAACTGCGGACACCACGTTCGCTCTTTATTTCGCTAAAAATCAGAATCCTTTCTTAAAGTTAAAACAAATTACTAGCCAGCTCGGTTGAGCCAGCTAAGTGAGTCAATCGCTGCACTTTGTCCCATTGTGCAATATTCCTTTCTTGCAGAATTGGAATTCTGCTGGAAATTATTGGCTGTTGGGCAAGTGGGAGTTTCGCAACTCAAACTTTGATGCCTCGCTTGCGGAACTTGGATTCCGCAAGCGGACTTGCTATTTTGGAGAAAAAATACTCTTGCGCAATTTAAATTCTACTTTAAATTTATTGAACTGCGATCGAGAAGCGACCACAGTTTGGCCTAAAAGAATACCTTCCAAAAAATAACTGCAAGCCTCCACTTTGGAAGTATGCAGCGTAAACGGGCAAAGTACCGTATTAATCAAAATACTTGCACTTGTTTTAGGGTGTGCAGATTGACCCACAACATCCTTCCACCCTTAGGGAAAGAAAAAATTAATATCGCATCACGATATTAATTTTTTCTTTCCCTAAGGGTGGAAGGATGTTGTGGGTCAATCTGCACACCCTAAAACAACCCTAAACACCTAAAACAACCTAAAACACCCTAAAACACCCTTCCGCTGAAAGACACCCACGACATATGAAACTAAAACTTAAATAATATTATGGTATCCTTCCGCTGAAGGGTACCCGCGGCAAAGCAAACACTACTTTTAAAACTTAACTGCGGACACCACGTTCGCTCTTTATTTCGCTAAAAATCAGAATCCTTTCTTAAAGTTAAAACAAATTACTAGCCAGCTCGGTTGAGCCAGCTAAGTGGGTCAATCGCTGCACTTTGTCCCATTGTGCAATATTCCTTTCTTGCAGAATTGGAATTCTGCTGGAAATTATTGGCTGTTGGGCAAGTGGGAGTTTCGCAACTCAAACTTTGATGCCTCGCTTGCGGAACTTGGATTCCGCAAGCGGACTTGCTATTTTGGAGAAAAAATACTCTTGCGCAATTTAAATTCTACTTTAAATTTATTGAACTGCGATCGAGAAGCGACCACAGTTTGGCCTAAAAGTATACCTTCCAAAAAATAACTGCAAGCCTCCACTTTGGAAGTATGCAGCGTAAACGGGCAAAGTACCGTATTAATCAAAATACTTGCACTTGTTTTAGGGTGTGCAGATTGACCCACAACATCCTTCCACCCTTAGGGAAAGAAAAAATTAATATCGTGATGCGATATTAATTTTTTCTGTACATAGTTATACAGGTGTCGCTTAAAACTAAGTCTTCTAAAACTATTTAATTTAACTCTACCTTAAGTTCTACCTTAGTGTATCCTCGTTGTTCGCGTCTACCAGTGTGTTGTATTGTCGTGGATGTTTCTTTGTAAACGTTCTTCATTCAGTTGTCCTTCTGTGTGTAATTGGCCTTATGGGATGGTCCTCTGATTTTGTTGGGTATATGTTTTGTTGGGTAGACTACGCATCGATAATTAGATTTTAACCCCTTGACAGTCCAGTCTACCGAAGGTAAAAGTTTGCGGATGTTGCATTATTAGCATCATTAGAAGACCAAAATCAAGGCTGTCAATGCTGTGCGTAATATTCGCCATGTCGTGATAGTAGTCGTGGCAATGCACTTTTAGATGCTCCCAAATTGAGCGCGGACTGCTTACTTGCTGGATGGCGAATTCTTTTCTTCTTTTTTTTCGGTTTTTTGGTAGCGCCTTTCTTTATCTAAGGAAGGATAAATTTAAAGGATTCCGTTAACTGGGTAGTTAAATGGCCAATCCATTTTTCGTTTTTTATATTTATGTGGTTCCAATGGAATATTGGGATTCATCTGTTTATATTAATGAAGTTTAACGTTGGCAGATAATTGTCCGTTGGTCGACGTCGTTTAATTATTCTGGTAGCTGTTACTGTATTCCTGGTATTGTCGTTGTTGCTGCTTGCTCGCTGTTGTTATGTTTGTTGTGTCTTAATTCTAATTATTGTTATAATGCTACGAATTAGCAGGTACATACTGTAATATTGAATTTTAATTATATTTAACAAAAATTTTCAATTTAGAACTATACAATTTATTTAATAGTAGTTGCATTAAATATAAGCTTATAATACTAAATCTACTTGAAAATTCCAGAAAATGATATTATACATTATTTTTCAATTTAATTACAATTAATTACGATATAATTTGTTTTTCTCTTTCTTATTTTTACATCGTTTCAATAAGCAAATTTTCTTGCTTGCTGAAACGTTTTTTTTTCTCTTATATTTTGTTCGTTGCAAATAGATGCTTTCCAAGCATAATTTTAATTGCTAAGTGCAATGCCCTGAAGGTGGCTTGAAGCGATTCTTCCTCAGGTTTTTTTTCCTTCTGGTTTTGAATTTCTTTGCAAGCATTATTTTAACTGCTAAGTGCAATGCCCTGAAGGTGGCTTGAAACAATACCTCCTCAGGTTTTTTCCCCTCTGGTTTGAATTTCTTCAGTTTTCAAAAAAAAAAAACAAAAAAAACCTGGGACGTTGCTGTTTTGGAGCAATGAGATAATTTGTACACTTTTTTGTACAAATGCTGTAATTTGCGTTTAACTAAGCAGGTCTTTGCTTACTGAAACGCACGTAGTTAAAGTTAGTGGTTAGTTTTAATTAGTTGTGTTAGTAAAATTCTCTTTTTTTTAGTATTTTCTTCTTGTCTTTCTTTTTTTTTAACTTTTTGATATTTCATTTTTTGTCGACATCTTTTTCTCTTCCTGTACTTTTCTTTTCTTTTTTTTTTAATCAATTTCTTTTTATTCTATTTTAATATTAATTCTTATAACATTTTTCAATATGTTTTGGTTTTTTTTTTAGTATATGGTGTATATTTTTTTTTTCTCTTATTCTTTGCAATATTTAGGGTTAGTTTGTAAGTAAGATTTACGAATCGTTTGACATTGTTTCAGGCCATCTGTGGCAATGTCATATCCGTTGAAGTGGTGAGGATTGCCTTCTTCTCGGATCAATTTCCAGCGAATGAACTAAAGTTCGGTTATCCTAATTTAGCTAGAAAATAACTAGTACATATAGAGTAAAATGACTGAAATAATCTAAAATGCAACTGGATTACTTTTATCTCGCATCCAATATGTCTCAATATTGGTTTGAGTCTTTAAGTAATGTGTTCTTTTGAATATGTATTCACATATTAACCTGATATATTTTTCCTATTTCCCCATTGTTTCGACTAAATTGATATAGCCGAAAAATGGGTTTGGACTTCTCCTGACAAATTCTTACACACGATATTTAATTAATATTATTAACTCTATTATTATAGTTTAAAAAAAAAATTTTTATTATTTACTCTACTAACTTAAGACCAGTAACATTTAAAATTTTTATTAATTAAAGTTCCTTTTTTTTTGTGATTTAAATTCTAGTCTTCTACTAGTTTTTTTTCTTCGATTTCTCACATGTATCGTCATGTAATTCATATTGGCTTGCTTTGTTAACTGCAAGTTATTAAGATTTGTGAAATCGGATTATATATAGTACATATTGATTAAAGACGAAATCATGTCCGCTTGATTCTAATACGGGTACATAAATTTTATCATTTTTCAGATTAACCAGTTTTCCATGGTATATTACTGGTGGAATTCTCTCCTTATGCACTACTATTTGCATGTCACTTGTGTTTACGTTGAGAACTTCATTGAAAATATTATCTTTAAGTAAGCTATTGTCGGCGTCTGTATCAACCAGCAGAATGAGTATTTTATTTCTGGCCTCTTCGCAAGACAACTCAATAAACACGTCATTCATATTAGATTGCTCCCAGTTAGACACTTCCCACTCAATCTTTTTATTTTTATTATGCAGGTTATGAACATGAACACTCGCATTCACACCTTTATTTGGCAACTTAGGAAAAGAAACTCTCCATTTGGCTATTATTTCTGATTTTATATGACTTGCAAGTGCTTTTATATAGGTAACATATTCCGTTATTCTAAGACTAATGATCCTTACTTTACAATGCTGGAAATTGCGGAAGATTGTTCTTATAATAAATACAGCAACCAATTGTGCCATTAGAAGTATTGTCATTAAACACTGTACTCCAACTTCAATTATCTTTACAGCCTGAACTACCGATTCGTCTGATTTTCTCCGAATATTATTTTTGTTTTCTATGTTCTTATCAGCTGTTTTTTCTACCTTTCTAGCCTTCTTCAATTTTGGTGAAGTTGGTAAAGTATACACAATCTCTTTAGACGTAGGACGTACTGTTACTACTTCAGTTATTGAGGCTGGTAACGTATCCATAATCGTTCCTGATGTCGGACTTACAGTTACTGCTTCATTTATTGAGTTTCGTAACGTATCCGCAATCTCTTCAGATGTTGGACTTACTGCTACTACTTCATTTATTGAATTTCGTAACGTATCCGCAATCTCTTCAGATGTTGGACTTACTGTTACTACTTCATTTATTGAGTTTCGTAACTTATCCACAATCGTTTCCGACGTCGGACTTACAGTCACTCTCTCATTTGTTGAAGTTGGTAACGTATCCGCAATCTTTTTAGATGCTGGACTTACCATTACTACCTTATTTGGCCTTAAGTTACTATTTATGTAGGGTTCCCAGACTATTGGCCTTGTCTGGGCCCTCTGAGGTTTCCCTGGAACCTATCCCAATTCTTCTTCGCCTCACAATCTCTTACAATATGTCCCGGTCTGTTACACCAGTGGCATGTTATTGAATCCTTTTGTTGAGGTCGATTGTCTCTAGCATTGTATGAAGGGTTTTCCAACTTCCTTTGGGTGAAATTCTCTTGCATTGGGCCCCAGCGATTACTATTCTTATTTTCGATTGCACTACTTGTTTGCCGTTGCTACGTATATCCCTGTCGTCCCCACTGAGGTGGTCGCTGCGACGAGTTCTTACTCTGCATATTCTGCTCCTGCGGCTTCTCGCACCTCCAGTTTGGCTCATGACCGTAAACCAAGCATTTCTCACAATAAGGTGTATTTTTCCTTATTAGACATTCATCCCTGGTATGGCTTTTCTTGTTGCAGAAACTGCACACATTCTTAAGTTTGGGGTTGTCGCTGCGTTCTGCACGCATGGGACCCCTTTCTCAGATAGCTTAAGTTCCATTCGATTACTCGAACGGTATTCATTTGTCGCATTCGGTTGTATTGGGAAATTATTTCTGGGCTGTACATAAGTGGAATCTCCCAGCTCCCATACGGGATTCATAGCCGCTATTCGCTTCCCTTGTGTATTTGGCCAACCCCCTTGCCTGAAGTGTGATCTGCTAACGACTTCATAAAATTTAATGCCAGATCTACCAGCTTCTCCAAATTTGTTTCCGAGGAACCTACCAGTCTCATCCTCAGTCTCATCCTGTAATCCTAATGTAAAAGTCCTTGTTATCGAGGCAGCTTCCTCTTCTCGCAGGGGCTGATCCCCTGAACCCTTATAATGGTCCGATATGTAGTCCTCGGCCTGTGTTCGTAAATCAATTAGCTTTTCAGCGAATTCCCTGATACCTTCTCTCGGAGATTGAACAGTAATCTGTATCTCCACCATCACAGTGTCCAATGCTTTTAATGGCAAGTATGCTTGTTTTATCGCAGCGTATAGAGCTTCTGTCGTGGTGACTTGCTTCCCCCTCAATAGAGCACTACCGTGCAGCCTTTGTTTCACGCAAGCAATGAAATCTTGCATTTCTGCATTATCGATGCCCCTCTTAGCTAATTCGCACCCTTCTATGAACTTGTAGACCTCCCCTCTCAAGTCGGGTGATCTCGTCCCTGAAAACACAGGTACCAGTCTTCTAAAAGATTTCGAAATCGCCTCGATACCCATTTTCTCTTTTATTGATAATGCGAAAGGAAAGGAAATGGAGTTGCTCTGCTTTGGGCTGCTGACTTGAACAACAGCTTCCTTATGGTGCAGAGTTTGGTCGTGGGCCAGCTCCAGCTCTTGTTTTAGAAGCCTATTCTCTTCTTTTAGCTCTTGGAGTCTCCGGCATGCCTGTTCCAACGACGAGAAGTCCTCCTTATTCCGCTGTCTAGGCGTCCTATCCTCCGCTGACGTAGATAGTCCTCTATTTTGTAGGCGCCCCCTAAGGTCGGTTCAACTTCCAATTCAGCTAACTGGCTCGCTTCTATTTCCCTTTCTGCCAGATGGTTGTCGTATCTGTTTTTTAAATATCCAAATTGTCTTTTCCAATTCCTTATTTCCTCCACGTAGTTCTGGTTCCTATGGTCTATGAAATTCAATAATTCATCCAAAACGGCATCTGCCTGTTCTACTTTTGAATTATTGCTGGCCCTACTTAATTTGGCTTTAATTAATTCTAAGTTTTCCAAGTTTTCAAATTTAACCATATCTTATCTATAAATCTATCTATTTGTCCTAACAAATCATGATATTCTTTATTTAATATCAAAAATTTTTCTTCCCATTCACTTACTATTTCCATTAAGCTAACTTAATTAGTTTGGCTGCTATTAAAACTGCAGCAGTCAGCAACTCTCTTCCTTGTCACTACTGACCTACTTCAATTAACAAAAATAACATAACAACACGCTAAAATAAATTCAAGGCCAGAGTAAGTGGCCGCATTAAAATCGAGCGTCGATTTTCTTTATTCTTACGGTCGTTCACCGTTCGCTCACTACGCGGAAACAAAACGTTAACCTTGAAGCAATGATCGCGTTTCAAGGTTTAACCAAATAAAACACTCGAACTCGTGTTCGAACTTTTATAAATAGATTATTTATTTTTATATAAAGCTAAATACATTTATTTTTTGTTTTCCCTAAATAAAATTAAATTTCTTTTTTAAAAATCATACTAGTTTGAAATGTACACTTCACTGCACACATTCGATTTAACCATCATTTGTTGTTTTTTTTTCACTTCAATATCGTTCAGCGGGGCCAACGAAAAGAAAACTACTGACACTTCAAGTTTCTAAAACGCGTAACCTGATACAAAACAAAGTTCATTGCGTTAAACTTTGTTAAAACACGCGCAGTATGTGGGTAAAACATTTGGGAACCATTTCCACTGAACCCAATGTCCCTTTTCTTAAAATAATTCCCCAAAATCCCAAAATAATACTCCAAAACGTTGAGAGGAATCATTTTTCCCTCTGGTTAGTTTGAGGTGTACAAAAAAAAAAATCAACCCGGCATAATATGCCACTAGGTTAGACTCTCCTGCAATTGGTATTGGCTTCATCCAGGACCAATTCCTGTTTCCAAAATATGTTGCGGTATCCTTACATACCACAACAATAGCATGTTGAAATGTAATAAAAATGCTCCTCCAGTATATTTTCCCTGTGAGTTACTAAAAACTCATGAACTCGTGTTAAAAATGTTGTCATGTTTACGTGATTCATCTTGTTTAGTTAATAGTTGATTGTTGACTGACTTCTATTTGTTCTATTACATAATTTTACAAAGTGAAAAACTCGCACGTTGCTTACGGTTGTATAGTATACCGTATTTTCCAAGAATTAATTAAGCTAATTCCAAAAATTAAGAAAACAATAATATGTAAAATTTACGAGTGTATATTCATTTTCATACTCCGACTGAAACCCTTGTAAAATAAAAAAAAGAAAAAGAAACGTCAACAAAAACGAAATTGAATTAAAAAATTTGTATATATTCAATTATGTTCGGCTCAGTTCCGCTTAATTTCATTGCATTCTTCGTAAATGTTTGTATTAATTTAATTCCAGCAAATTCGAGTCAAGCCACAGTTCGGTCCCAAGCAATTAAATAAACAACAACAAGTACAACACTACTTCCGCTTAGGCAGCCTCTGCTTACGCAGCCTTTGCTTAGCAAGCTGTCACCCGCGAGCACACACCTTTCCTCAGACATGTATCCTACATACGAACATTAAAACTACAACAACTTCAACACTACTCCTCTGCTTAGGCAGCCTCTGCTTAACTAAATTTCATTACATTCTTCGGAAAAATGTTTACATTCATTTAACTCCAGCAAATTCGAGCCAAGCCACAGTTCGATCCCAAGCAATTAAAACTACAACAACAACTACAACACTACTTCTGCTTAGGCAGCCTCTGCTTAGCAAGTTGCCACCCGCGAGCACACATTCCCACAGTCGCTTGGCTCATAAAAATCCTACCCTCATCCATTCACACCTCAGCAATAAAAAAATCTTAATATGATATCCTACAACAACAATTCCAAAGGCAAACATCTTGCAGCTGCTGCTCTCCCCAATACTCACATACCTTAACGCACGTCTCTCCCCTCCCTCTCCCTTCTTCCTCACCATCTCCCGTATCAACCGACTGATCGTCTGTCCGTCCGCCAGCTTCCAGCCTTCAATCTTCTTTCTCACTCTTACACACACAGCGCCCCTTTGGCGGTGGCTCCGCCGAGGTGCCATTTGAGTTAGAACCGGCATATTCCTACTACTATCGAAGCAATGGTCCGGTCTTAGGATTCAATAAAAGAATGTTGGAAGCAGGAAAACTACATACATCGGACTTGCCTGTGAATATAACAAAGATCAATGCAATACACGGTTCATATATTAATTATGCACCGGCGCATACAATTGTTGTATAATATATGTTTGCACTCAATGTCAGTCCTGGGTGTAAAATACATAAGATTCCGAAGAATGTCTTCTATTTACAATTAAACACCAGACAGATAAGTTCGATTACAGTAAAAAGTGTTGATCAAAGCGGTAACCTAATTAATTTTTGAGGAGAAACTATAACCCTCAGACTACATTTAAAACCACAAGAATAATGATTATCTATAATAAAAACGTTTATATAGGTACACCTTCAATCACTTCTACCCTACCACTTGGACTGACAAGGTTGCAGAAGCCGCAGACAACACATGACACTATACAACGTAAACAGCTGACGTTTGTAAATAAAGAGTTTTTAAAATCTTTGGGTTTCAAACTAAAGAAAAACTAAATTAAAACAAGTAAAGGTGTTGTCTTCGGCCTTGCCGAAATATAAATACCCTACACCCGAGTAACTACAAAAAATTATAATTTCGCCACTTAACAACTTTTTTATAAGTAGGCGGACCACGCCCATTTCGGGCAAATGTTTTTGTAATGCCTCTAGGTACTGCTAGATAGAATTACGAAGGTATTAATATTTTGAACCTTTCCTGGGATATTGACAACTTTTGTACAAGTGGGCGGACCACGCAAATTTTTTGTATACAAATTGGTAATACATGTATATACCTCGCGATAATTTCGTATTATTATCTTATACCATTTACTAGATATTGACAACTTTTGTATGAGTGGGCGTGGCACTCCCATTTTTGGCAAGCTTATTGGTAATTCTTCCCTACATATCCTCATAAATTACATATAAATATCTTATACCGTGCATGAGATATTGTTATCAGTGGGCGTGGCACGCCCATTGTTTTCGAACGTTTTAGTAATGACGATATATGTTCCGGAAAAAACTATACCTTAATATCTCAAACGGTTTATGAAATATTCTTATAACATTTTTTGAAACGAGGTGCCTTTATATTCCGTATGTAAAGTAGGCGTGGCTGTTTACCGATCTCGCCCATTTTCAATCCCAAACATCCCTACATAACAAAGAATATTTGAGCCAAATTTCATCGCGATATCTCTTTTCGTTCTCTCGTAATCGTGATTTCAACAGACAGACAGACAGACAGACAGACAGATAGACAGACGGACGGACAGGGCTAAATCAATTCAGGAGGTGACGCTGAGAAAGAATATATATACTTTTCTATATCTATCTCGTCTCCTTCTCTGCGTTACAAACGGAAGATCAAAGTGAATATACCCTACTGCCTTCGGGTGCAGGGTATAAAAACAGACAGTCACAGATACACCAAACACTTTGAAGTAATATCTTTAGACACAGTAGGTCCTCTTAAAGTATAAAACGGTAATAGTAATATATAATAGCACATCCAATACAAACTAAAGGCGGTCTCACCATAGCCAAAACAATTGTAGAACAGTTAATCTTAAAATTTGGACACTTCAAAATATTAAAATCAGACAAAGGGACAGAATTTACAAATGAACTATTAAAAAAACATGTGTGTTTTGTTAAAAATAAAACAAATATTTTCAACCCCTTAGCATCATCAAACATTAGGTTCAGTTGAACGAAATCACAGAGTGTTAAATTAATTTTTGTTAAATTCTGCTAATAATTATGAATGGGCTATTTGTTTACCATACTACATGTTTGCATACAACACTACTCCACACACAACGACACATTACTCACCGCACGAACTTATTTTTGGGAAACTACCTCAATTACCGGCTGACCTATTTACAAGCACAACAACCACCAACAACATTGACAACTATGTCAACGAAATGAAGATCGCATTACGTACTTCACTTGAGACAGCGAAAAAACAAATTGAAAACGAAAAGAGAAAAAGAAATACAAAACAGTTAAATAATTATTCAAAACCACTTGACTTACAAATAGGAGATTTGGTATTATTAAAAGTAGAACACAGAAAAAAATATAATAACCCATACAAAGGACCATATAGAATTATAGAAAGAAAGAGGATAAACTCTATCATAGACATAAATGGAACTCATTAAAAATTTCACAATAATTTACTTAAGTCATACAATGTACATAACTATAATTAACGACAAATATAAAAATAATTGTAAGGATATTTTGTAAAAACTTGTAACATTTAGCAATGTAAAATAAACTATTCTAGAACATCAAAATAAGATAACAAATAATTAAATATAACTATAATACATATATATTAAGAAGGAAATTGTAAGCAAATATAAATACTACATAATATAAGTAAAAAATAAAATTACAAGTTATGCAGATCTCAACATTCACATTTCAATATCCCTAAAAATATTATAATCTTCCAATATAATATTTTTCTTAAGGGTGAGGGTGTAGTGTATCCACTGACCGCAATCCGCCCCTGTACAAACACAACACTTTAACTAATAAGTGCAGAGCATGCACATTCTTGAGTGTAATGCTTTAACACAGTGACCGCGACGTAGCGATGTTTGTTTCAACACAAAGTAATCCGACACTCGAACCGCCCAAATTAAAATCTAATGATTGGGTGTCGGTTCAATAAGTGCTCAATGCAATTGTAAGACCAAAGAATAATCTGAGTGAAACTAAAATGTGAAGCGCAGAGAATAGCATGAGCATATTTTTAAGAATATGTAAGAGTAGATAAAGTATATTAAATTAATATTGTTACTATGTTCGCTCTTTAAAGAATGTGGGATCATTTCGGATGTAAAAACTCGAGTAATCCAGAATAAAGCAAGAACTGATTGAAGACAGCCAGTTACTAACAGGCTTTCTTATTTTATTCTTCCGCCAGTGAATCTAGCAGGCGTAAGCAATAGTGCCAACTTTATTGTAGGCACTTGTCTTGTCCAGTGGCGTTCACGATGGACGAAACTTTCACTGAGGGCGAACCTAGCATCCGGGAAGTGCGTTCTTTCTTAAAATAATTACGTAGGTGAAACAATATTATACCGTTTACAAGATATTGACATATCTTGTTATCTTGTTATATATATATATATATATATATATATATATATATATATATATATATATATATATATATATATATATATATATATATATATATATATATATATATATATATATATATATATATATATATATCGGAAACGATCGTGGATACGTTACCAGCCTCAATAACTGAAGTAGTAACAGTATTTCCTACGTGTGAAGAGATTGTGGATACGTTGCCAACTTCAGCCAAATTAACGAAAGCTAGAAAGGCGGAAAATACAACAAAAACGGTGGCCAAAGAGAGAATTTATTTTCCTGAGATGTCAAATCGAGGTGTGAATGCGAGTGTTCACGTTCATAACTTGCTGAGCAAGAATATATATATATATATATGGCTTTTCTTGTTGCAGAAACTGCACACATTCTTAAGTTTGGGGTTGTCACTGCGTTCTGCACGCATGGGACCCCTTTCTCAGATAGCTTAACTTCCATTCGATTACTCGAACGGTATTCATTTGTCGCATTCGGTTGTATTGGGAAATTATTTCTGGGCTGTACATAAGTGGAATCTCCCAGCTCCCATACGGGATTCATAACCGCTATTCGCTTCCCTTGTGTATTTGGCCAACCCCCTTGCCTGAAGTGTGATCTGCTAACGACTTCATAAAATTTAATGCCAGATCTACCAGCTTCTCCAAATTTGTTTCCGAGGAACCTACCAGTCTCATCCTCAGTCTCATCCTGTAATCCTAATGTAAAAGTCCTTGTTATCGAGGCAGCTTCCTCTTCTCGCAGGGGCTGATCCCCTGAACCCTTATAATGGTCCGATATGTAGTCCTCGGCCTGTGTTCGTAAATCAATTAGCTTTTCAGCGAATTCCCTGATACCTTCTCTCGGAGATTGAACAGTAATCTGTATCTCCACCATCACAGTGTCCAATGCTTTTAATGGCAAGTATGCTTGTTTTATCGCAGCGTATAGAGCTTCTGTCGTGGTGACTTGCTTCCCCCTCAATAGAGCACTACCGTGCAGCCTTTGTTTCACGCAAGCAATGAAATCTTGCATTTCTGCATTATCGATGCCCCTCTTAGCTAATTCGCACCCTTCTATGAACTTGTAGACCTCCCCTCTCAAGTCGGGTGATCTCGTCCCTGAAAACACAGGTACCAGTCTTCTAAAAGATTTCGAAATCGCCTCGATACCCATTTGCTCTTTTATTGATAATGCGAAAGGAAAGGAAATGGAGTTGCTCTGCTTTGGGCTGCTGACTTGAACAACAGCTTCCTTATGGTGCAGAGTTTGGTCGTGGGCCAGCTCCAGCTCTTGTTTTAGAAGCCTATTCTCTTCTTTTAGCTCTTGGAGTCTCCGGCATGCCTGTTCCAACGACGAGAAGTCCTCCTTATTCCGCTGTCTAGGCGTCCTATCCTCCGCTGACGTAGATAGTCCTCTATTTTGTAGGCGCCCCCTAAGGTCGGTTCAGCTTCCAATTCAGCTAACTGGCTCGCTTCTATTTCCCTTTCTGCCAGATGGTTGTCGTATCTGTTTTTTAAATATCCAAATTGTCTTTTCCAATTCCTTATTTCCTCCACGTAGTTCTGGTTCCTATGGTCTATGAAATTCAATAATTCATTCAAAACGGCATCTGCCTGTTCTACTTTTGAATTATTGCTGGCCCTACTTAATTTGGCTTTAATTAATTCTAAGTTTTCCAAGTTTTCAAATTTAACCATATCTTATCTATAAATCTATCTATTTGTCCTAACAAATCATGATATTCTTTATTTAATATCAAAAATTTTTCTTCCCATTCACTTACTATTTCCATTAAGCTAACTTAATTAGTTTGGCTGCTATTAAAACTGCAGCAGTCAGCAACTCTCTTCCTTGTCACTACTGACCTACTTCAATTAACAAAAATAACATAACAACACGCTAAAATAAATTCAAGGCCAGAGTAAGTGGCCGCATTAAAATCGAGCGTCGATTTTCTTTATTCTTACGGTCGTTCACCGTTCGCTCACTACGCGGAAACAAAACGTTAACCTTGAAGCAATGATCGCGTTTCAAGGTTTAACCAAATAAAACACTCGAACTCGTGTTCGAACTTTTATAAATAGATTATTTACTTTTATCTAAAGGTAAACACATTTATTTTTTTTTTCTCTAAATAAAATTACATTTAAAAAAAAAAATCATACTAGTTTTAAATGTACACTTCACTGCACATATTCCATTTAACCATCATTTGTTGTTTTTTCTTCACTTCAATATCGTTCAGCGGGGCCAACGAAAAGAAATCTACTGACACTTCAGGTTTGTAAAACGCGTAACCTGATACAAAACAAAGTTCACTGCGTTAAACTTTGTTAAAACACGCGCGGTATGTGGGTAAAACATTTGGGAACCAACTTCCACTGAACCCAATGTCCCTTTTCTTAAAATAATTCCCCAAAATCCCAAAATAATACTGCAAAACGTTGAGAGGAATTATTTTTCCCTCTGTTTAGTTTGAGGTGTACAAAAAAAATCAACCCGGCATAATATGCCACTGTGTCGGACTCTCCTGCAATTGGTATTGGCTTCAACCAGGCCCAATTCCATTTGAGCTTGTGTTGGTGTATCAATCCCCCCAAAGCCAGACTCAGCCTCAGGTTAAAGGGTAAAGGAGACTTGCTCAGGATTGAGTTTTGTTAGTACTTTATTAATTTCAATAATATTTTATTCATATATTATATTATTCAGATAAACAATAATTATCTATTAAAATGTAAACTTTTATCAAAATATATTAAATTTTATTAACTATATAATAATAAATATTTATTAAATACGGATATTAAACCCCCAATTATAATTACCCTATACTCCGACATTCACGGAACTTCCTTCTCCATCGTTTTTAATTCATTTAAATTTCCCAAATAAATTCCCACCTTTCAAAGTTCGAATCTTCCCATATGCCACATGTTTGCATTCATTATTAATGAAAATCTTTCCATATGTCACATGTAACGAAGTTTCTTGCCGGGGTATACTCAGTCTCGCCAGAGTCCCGTACCGAACACTTAAATAAAAAGCTTTCGGTTTTCTTTTGGCAGTTTTTCGACTATTTATTCAAAGTTTTATTTTTCGGTATTTTATTGCTAACAGTATTTCTTAAAACTAGTTCCTTTAGTTCTAAAGTCCGCTGAATAGCACTCAGTCCGTAAAAATAAAACATCTATATACACAGAGTTCTACAATACGAGGTTTTATGATTGTCGGCGTCAGCCACTACGAGATACTTTCCCAAGGCTCTGCTTTAATTTTTTGCTTGCTGGTTTCGCGTCTCGGTCTGTGTTGTAATTGTTGTAAAAAAGTATGTGGTTAATGTATTCTGTGTGACTGTGGTTTTTTTAATCCCTTTGTTAGCAAGCGAGTTAATGTATTTGTTGTTGTTAGTGTTAGTTTTGCATATTTTCGCCTTTGCTACGTTGCCTTTATTTTCTTTTTATTGTTGTTGATAGAATTAATTTCACCTGAAGTTGGGTCCGCACAACCCAGGTCACCGCGTTTCCAGTTTACGTTTACTAAAAACGGGCTCGGTTGGGATGCAGATTCTACACCCGGAGTTGTAAGAAAAAAATATTTTTTCCTTACACTCCCCCCTATCTTTCGGATAGCAGGACAGTGATCCGTTTAGGGGTCAGTGTCACGCGATACTTCGGTTGCATGGTGGTATTCTTTGAGCTCCCCAATGTGAGCCGTGCGAGTTTTCGTATTTCCCTGGGAGTTTAGCTCGACGATAACTGGTGATATGTATCTCTGGATCTGGTATGGCCCGTCGTATTTTGGAGCCAGCTTGGCGGTAAACTTGTCCACTGCTTTCGATAGGGGATGACTTCTCAATAATAACCACGTTCCTACTGCCGGGTTCCATTGTCTTCGCCGAAGGTTATAGTGTCGGGCTTGGTCCTTGGATGGTCGTTCGATGTTTCTCCTCACGAGGTTGAAGATCTCCTGCAGACGGTTACCCTTGTGTTCGGGACCTGGTGGTGCTGACCCTGTACCTATGGTAACCTCATCGAAATGCGATCCTGGAAGCCGCAGTTCTCGTCCCTGTGTGAGGAAAGCGGGGCTGAAATCTGGCGTCTCCGATGCCATGCTGTTGATTGCCAAAGAAATTTCTGGGATCAACTCATCCCATTGGGTTTGCCTATTATCGGCCACTTGTGCAAGAATTCTTTTCACGTTTCGGTTGGCTCTTTCTGTTGGGTTCTCCTGGGGGTATAAGGTGCTGTAAACTGTTGTCGGATTCCTAAATCTTGAAGAAATCGCTGCAGTGTCCTACTGTTGAATTGAACGCCGTTGTCCGTGACGAAAACTTTTGGAACTCCATACCTCGCTAGAATCCTTTCTCGAAACGCCTTCTTCACACTGTCTGCGGTTGCTTGTCTCAGTGGTAGGATTTCGGTCCACTTGGAGAATTTGTCAAAGAAAACTAGAATCATCGTGTTGCCGTGCTTGCTTCGGGGTAATGGTCCAACGAAGTCGGCACAGACGACTGACCAAGGCTCCTCTGGTAACTGTGTCAGCATTTTCCCGGCGGCTTTGCTCTGCAAAGGTTTATATCGCTGACATGATTCACAGCAGCGCACGTGTTTCCTTATATCCCTGAACATGCCTGGCCAGTAGTACCTGTTGGCTATCCTGGTGACGGTTTTTCTAATGCCTGGATGTCCAGCGCTGGGGTCATCGTGGTTTTCCTTAAGAATTCGGGCACGAAGATACCTCGGAACACATAGCTTCCATGCGGCACAATCCTCGTCGTTTACCTGCCCTGTGACGACGCAGAACCTGTAGCCTTCTAAATACGGTCGCATTTTCCTGATTCCCCAAACGATCGCGAGGCACTCCTTCTCTGTCGCTGAGTAGTTGATTTCGGCCTTGTTTAAATGCCGGCTTGCGTAGGCGATGATCTTCTCTCCCTCATCGGTTTCTTGCGTGAGAACAGCTCCTAACCCGTGGTTGCTCGCGTCAGTCTGCAGCGTAAATGATTTGGAAAAATCTGGGCACGCCAGTACTGGTGCCTTCGTGAGCTTTTCCTTGAGGTTCTCGAACGCCTGCTGTTGCTCGTCGGTCCATTGCCAGCGTTTGTCCTTCTTAAGAAGGCTGGTGAGTGGGACTACCAATTTGGCGAAGTCCGGTACGAACCGCCGGTACCAGGATGCTATCCCGAGGAGTCGCCTAACGCCTCTGACATTTGTTGGGGCCGCCAGTCCCTGAATAGCCGCTACCTTGTCTGGATCTGTGTGAATTCCTCTGCGGCTCACGACGTGACCTAAATATTTCAAATCTTGCTGGAAAAACTCGCACTTCTCATTGTTGATTTTTAAATTAGCCTCTCTTAAACGTCGAAATACTTCCTGTAAATTGTTCATGTGTTGTTCCAGCGTCTTTCCTATTACAATGATGTCGTCCAGGTAAGCAAACGCGTGTGGTTCCATCTCCGGTCCAATGACTTGGTCCAATGCCCTTTGGAACGTCGCGGGTGCCGAATGTAGGCCGAACGGCATAACTTTCCATTGAAAGAGTTCCCTTCCTGGTACTGTGAACGCGGTGTATTGCTTGCTTTCTGGACTCATGGGTATTTGCCAGTAACCGTTCTTGAGATCAAGTGTACTAATGTATTGCGCGTCGCGGAGTCGATCTAGAATATGTTGTATCCTCGGAAGTGGGTATGCGTCAGGCACTGATCTTGCATTTAGCTGACGATAATCCACGCAAAGTCGCCATAGCCCATTCTTTTTAACAAGAACAATTGATGCACTGTAAGGCTATGTGAGGGCTCGATACAGACTTTTTCAAGCAGCTCGTCTATCTCCTTGTTGATTACCGCTTGCATTGCAGGGTTCTTAGGGTAATACCTCTGCTTTATTGGCCTATCATCTCTCATGATGATTTTATGGGTCGTTATGTTGAAAGGTCCTTCCAGCATCTCGAATTTCTCATGCTCTGTTTTTAGGAATTCCTTGATGATGTGTTGGTCTTCTTTTCGCGAGTTGTTGGTTTCTGCGCCTGGTTCAGAGTGTTGTTCGTTCTCCACATCATCTTCTCCAATGGTTTTGCCTCAGGAACTTGGGCGCAATCCGTGTAAACTGTCGAGCAAGTCGCTCGTTCGGCTTTCGAGTCTCCCAGCGTAATCGTCTCACCACCACAGCTAATAGAAGCTCCTATGCTTGTCAGGAAGTCCAAACCCAGGATCACATGGTCTGTCACATCCTGTAGAATCAGAGGTGGGAGCTTACACTCTGCAGTTCCCAAACGCACGCAGACTTCGACGGCTTCCTTCACGGTACGCACGGTGCCGTCGGCCATTTTGACCCGTACGCCCACCTCCATCAGCTTTCCGTCTGTCATCACAACCGCCACGTTGCTAATGAAGCTCCGCGAGGCTCCTATGTCTAGAGTAGCTGTGACGAGTTCCCTTCCTAAGGCTACCTTGGCGTAAATCCGGTCTCGATTGTAGTTTAAGCACTTCGTGGAGTACGAGGAGAGTCTATCTTGTTCGGTTCCAGCAGCCCTCGTCCCTGCTGGACACCCTGCGCGTTTCCCGAAGGTTTCTTGCAGCATTCAATCGTCCGGACCCCCTCCTTTCCACAAGTCCAACACAAAAGTTTCTTTGAGCTTCGGCATTCTCCTTAAAAGTGTCCGCTTTCGCCACACCTTCTACAGGCTGTTCGAAGGTCTCGCTGTTTTCCTGTGTTTTCTATGGTCATCATCCTGTGTGTCCCTGGTAATTGTCGGTGCTGAGTATGAATTTCTCGTGGAGGTTCGGGTTCCTTTCGTATGCCTTCAAAATCTTCAGCCAATTCAATTAGATCTTCCAACGCAGAGAAATCAGACCTCCTTATGTAAAGAAGATAATCCCTATGGCAATTCTTGTAAATCCTCTGTAGTTTTTGCTTCTCTGTATAGTTCACATGTCGCATTAATGTCTGCATGGCCAGTACATAGTCCTTGAACTTCTCGCGAGGCCCTTGGATCCTTTTCCTAATGTTGTCCTCCAGTTCTTCGAAATATCTCGATGGCAAGAAGAATTTCAGGAAATCGGTTTTAAACAATTCCCATCTTGACCAGCTCCTATTGTTATTCCTGTACCAACAAATAGCTTTGTCCTTCAGCAACTCCGGCATGGTTCGTGGCAGCATATGCTTTGGCAATTCATGTGTCTCTGTGAGCTCCTCGAGTCTCTCGATGAAGCCTATTAGGTCCCTACCACCGTCGTACCTACAAGACCATTTACGTACCTTGTCAATTACCTCAGAGTAGCATATCCTACTATGGGTCACACTCTCTGGCTCGCACCTCGCTGCTATGCAACCACCTGTTGACATGGAAACTTGATTGCCGGGGTTCATGTTAAGCATTTCTGTTGGATTTGTCCTCTGTTCGCTGTGTTTCGGAACCGCACCTTGCAATGATGGCGTCGCCGGTCGCGCACTTGGAGAAACGCCGCGATTCCACTGCACTTCAAGTTCGCGTAACCTGTCGATCAACTCGTCGGTCAGATCAGGCGACATCATAAACCCGGAGAGCACTTCGTAAAGTTCGTCGATCGTGCCTTTTGATTCCACATCGAATTCACGTAAAATCTCCTGCAGATTTTCTTTCGGAACATTATAAATCCACCGTTTACCCATTTCGATTTTCCGTTTATTTCGCGTAACTGTTTCTGCGTTATTTCTTTGCACGATGTTTTTCTATTTTGTTCCGTTTATTTCGCGTAACTGTTCCTTTGAAATACCGCGTTATTTTTTTTTTTTTTTGCACAATTTTTTTTTTATTTGAATTCGCCGTTAGCACAGTTTAGCGTTCAATTATTTGTTCGATTTACCGTTCGCTTCGCGTAATGTTTATAATACCGTTTTTTCTAAAGTACCGTTTTTTTCGCGATTCAGCACTACACTATAGTTTTTGATTTTTCTCGGAAACTATTGTCCCTGTTCGGGCGCCATTTTGTAACGAAGTTTCTTGCCGGGGTATACTCAGTCTCGCCAGAGTCCCGTACCGAACACTTAAATAAAAAGCTTTCGGTTTTCTTTTGACAGTTTTTCGACTATTTATTCAAAGTTTTATTTTTCGGTATTTTATTGCTAACAGTATTTCTTAAAACTAGTTCCTTTAGTTCTAACGTCCGCTGAATAGCACTCAGTCCGTAAAAATACAAAATCTATATACACAGAGTTCTAGAATACGAGGTTTTATGATTGTCGGCGTCAGCCACTACGAGATACTAGCATTTACTCTGATTCAGGATTGGCGTCCGCTTAAAAGCACTCAGCCACGACGAGGTACTAAAAATTTACTTGGAATT
The DNA here is from genome assembly GCA_922984085.1 of Sicus ferrugineus. NCBI lineage: Eukaryota > Metazoa > Arthropoda > Insecta > Diptera > Conopidae > Sicus > Sicus ferrugineus. Next base: position 34,780,275 of record OV277349.1, read on the forward strand.
GGGATTGGCGTCCGCTTAAGTGCACTCAGCCAGGACGAGGTACTAAAATTTACCTGGAATTGGGATTGGCGTCCGCTTAAGAGCACTCATCCAGGACTAGGTACTAAAATTTACTTGGAATCGGGATTGGCGTCCGCTTAAGAGCACTCAGCCAGGACGAGGTACTAAAATTTACTTGGAATTGGGATTGGCGTCCGCTTAAGAGCACTCAGCCAGGACGAGGTACTAAAATTTACTTGGAATTGGGATTGGCGTCCGCTTAAGAGCACTCAGCCAAGACGAGGTACTAAAATTTACTTGAAATTGGGATTGGCGTCCGCTTAAGAGCACTCAGACAGGATGAGGTACTAAAATTTACTTGGAATTGGGATTGGCGTCTGCTTAAGAGCACTCAGCCAGGACGAGGTACTAAAATTTACTAGGAATTGGGATTGGCGTCCGCTTAAGAGCACTCAGCCACTACGAGGTACTAGAGGTTCAAGGTTCGACGACTTACCACTTGGAGCACGAGATTCCAAAAGAGATCGAATTCAGCGCGGTGGGCCCTTTTATACACCGATCAAAACAACTCCGCTGTAGTCGTTGTTCTTGTGCACATTCCGAAATTTTCTAATGTGCATAGCGGCACACAACGTACTTGTTGTTGTTGTGCTTATTTCTAGAAATATTTCTTGCGATTTTGTTGGTAGTTGTTGTGCACATTCCAGAATTTTCTAATGTGCATAGGGGCACACAACGTACTTGTTGTTGTTGTGCTTTCTAGAAATATTTCTTGTGATTTTGTTGGTAGCTTCCCACGCTCTAATTTAATGTTTGCTTGCTGGTTTCGTGTCTCAGTCTGTGTTGTAGTTGTTGTAAACAGTATTCCACCTGATTTTATTAGTAATTTCCCAAGGCTCTGCTTTAATTTTTTGCTTGCTGGTTTCGCGTCTCGGTCTGTGTTGTAATTGTTGTAAAAAAGTATGTGGTTCATGTATTCTGTGTGACTGTGGTTTTTTTAATCCCTTTGTTAGCAAGCGAGTTAATGTGGTTGTTGTTGTTAGTGTTAGTTTTGCATATTTTCGCCTTTGCTACGTTGTCTTTATTTTCTTTTTATTGTTGTTGATAGAATTAATTCCACCTGAAGTTGGGTCCGCACAACCCAGGTCACCGCGTTTTCACTTTACATTTACTAAAAACGGGCTCGGTTGGGATGCAGGCCAGGTTCTACACCCGGAGTTGTAGGAAAAAAATATTTTTCATTACACACAATTTTGATAGCCTTCCTAAACTCTTTCAGATTCCTCCAAAACCTCATATACATTTCGTAACTCACCTTGAAATTACAGCTTTTTTCCCCTTGGGTAGAAATCTTAATTCAACCTTCTGTTCCTGAGTTCTTCCATCTCTCTATTGTTTTCAGTTGAACGTTTTTTTCTTTTTTGTGTTCTTTTCTTCAAATTTTACGTACTAATGTAACCTATGGTCTATGAAATTCAATAATTCATCCAAAACGGCATCTGCCTGTTCTACTTTTGAATTATTGCTGGCCCTACTTAATTTGGCTTTAATTAATTCTAAGTTTTCCAAGTTTTCAAATTTAACCATATCTTATCTATAAATCTATCTATTTGTCCTAACAAATCATGATATTCTTTATTTAATATCAAAAATTTTTCTTCCCATTCACTTACTATTTCCATTAAGCTAACTTAATTAGTTTGGCTGCTATTAAAACTGCAGCAGTCAGCAACTCTCTTCCTTGTCACTACTGACCTACTTCAATTAACAAAAATAACATAACAACACGCTAAAATAAATTCAAGGCCAGAGTAAGTGGCCGCATTAAAATCGAGCGTCGATTTTCTTTATTCTTACGGTCGTTCACCGTTCGCTCACTACGCGGAAACAAAACGTTAACCTTGAAGCAATGATCGCGTTTCAAGGTTTAACCAAATAAAACACTCGAACTCGTGTTCGAACTTTTATAAATAGATTATTTACTTTTATCTAAAGGTAAACACATTTATTTTTTTTTTCTCTAAATAAAATTACATTTAAAAAAAAAAATCATACTAGTTTTAAATGTACACTTCACTGCACATATTCGATTTAACCATCATTTGTTGTTTTTTCTTCACTTCAATATCGTTCAGCGGGGCCAACGAAAAGAAATCTACTGACACTTCAGGTTTGTAAAACGCGTAACCTGATACAAAACAAAGTTCACTGCGTTAAACTTTGTTAAAACACGCGCGGTATGTGGGTAAAACATTTGGGAACCAACTTCCACTGAACCCAATGTCCCTTTTCTTAAAATAATTCCCCAAAATCCCAAAATAATACTGCAAAACGTTGAGAGGAATTATTTTTCCCTCTGTTTAGTTTGAGGTGTACAAAAAAAATCAACCCGGCATAATATGCCACTGTGTCGGACTCTCCTGCAATTGGTATTGGCTTCAACCAGGCCCAATTCCATTTGAGCTTGTGTTGGTGTATCAATCCCCCCAAAGCCAGACTCAGCCTCAGGTTAAAGGGTAAAGGAGACTTGCTCAGGATTGAGTTTTGTTAGTACTTTATTAATTTCAATAATATTTTATTCATATATTATATTATTCAGATAAACAATAATTATCTATTAAAATGTAAACTTTTATCAAAATATATTAAATTTTATTAACTATATAATAATAAATATTTATTAAATACGGATATTAAACCCCCAATTATAATTACCCTATACTCCGACATTCACGGAACTTCCTTCTCCATCGTTTTTAATTCATTTAAATTTCCCAAATAAATTCCCACCTTTCAAAGTTCGAATCTTCCCATATGCCACATGTTTGCATTCATTATTAATGAAAATCTTTCCATATGTCACATGTAACGAAGTTTCTTGCCGGGGTATACTCAGTCTCGCCAGAGTCCCGTACCGAACACTTAAATAAAAAGCTTTCGGTTTTCTTTTGGCAGTTTTTCGACTATTTATTCAAAGTTTTATTTTTCGGTATTTTATTGCTAACAGTATTTCTTAAAACTAGTTCCTTTAGTTCTAAAGTCCGCTGAATAGCACTCAGTCCGTAAAAATAAAACATCTATATACACAGAGTTCTAGAATACGAGGTTTTATGATTGTCGGCGTCAGCCACTACGAGATACTTTCCCAAGGCTCTGCTTTAATTTTTTGCTTGTTGGTTTCGCGTCTCGGTCTGTGTTGTAATTGTTGTAAAAAAGTATGTGGTTAATGTATTCTGTGTGACTGTGGTTTTTTTAATCCCTTTGTTAGCAAGCGAGTTAATGTATTTGTTGTTGTTAGTGTTAGTTTTGCATATTTTCGCCTTTGCTACGTTGCCTTTATTTTCTTTTTATTGTTGTTGATAGAATTAATTCCACCTGAAGTTGGGTCCGCACAACCCAGGTCACCGCGTTTCCAGTTTACGGTTACTAAAAACGGGCTCGGTTGGGATGCAGATTCTACACCCGGAGTTGTAAGAAAAAAATATTTTTTCCTTACACTCCCCCCTATCTTTCGGATAGCAGGACAGTGATCCGTTTAGGGGTCAGTGTCACGCGATACTTCGGTTGCATGGTGGTATTCTTTGAGCTCCCCAATGTGAGCCGTGCGAGTTTTCGTATTTCCCTGGGAGTTTAGCTCGACGATAACTGGTGATATGTATCTCTGGATCTGGTATGGCCCGTCGTATTTTGGAGCCAGCTTGGCGGTAAACTTGTCCACTGCTTTCGATAGGGGATGACTTCTCAATAATAACCACGTTCCTACTGCCGGGTTCCATTGTCTTCGCCGAAGGTTATAGTGTCGGGCTTGGTCCTTGGATGGTCGTTCGATGTTTCTCCTCACGAGGTTGAAGATCTCCTGCAGACGGTTACCCTTGTGTTCGGGACCTGGTGGTGCTGACCCTGTACCTATGGTAACCTCATCGAAATGCGATCCTGGAAGCCGCAGTTCTCGTCCCTGTGTGAGGAAAGCGGGGCTGAAATCTGGCGTCTCCGATGCCATGCTGTTGATTGCCAAAGAAATTTCTGGGATCAACTCATCCCATTGGGTTTGCCTATTATCGGCCACTTGTGCAAGAATTCTTTTCACGTTTCGGTTGGCTCTTTCTGTTGGGTTCTCCTGGGGGTATAAGGTGCTGTAAACTGTTGTCGGATTCCTAAATCTTGAAGAAATCGCTGCAGTGTCCTACTGTTGAATTGAACGCCGTTGTCCGTGACGAGAACTTTTGGAACTCCATACCTCGCTAGAATCCTTTCTCGAAACGCCTTCTTCACACTGTCTGCGGTTGCTTGTCTCAGTGGTAGGATTTCGGTCCACTTGGAGAATTTGTCAAAGAAAACTAGAATCATCGTGTTGCCGTGCTTGCTTCGGGGTAATGGTCCAACGAAGTCGGCACAGACGACTGACCAAGGCTCCTCTGGTAACTGTGTCAGCATTTTCCCGGCGGCTTTGCTCTGCAAAGGTTTATATCGCTGACATGATTCACAGCAGCGCACGTGTTTCCTTATATCCCTGAACATGCCTGGCCAGTAGTACCTGTTGGCTATCCTGGTGACGGTTTTTCTAATGCCTGGATGTCCAGCGCTGGGGTCATCGTGGTTTTCCTTAAGAATTCGGGCACGAAGATACCTCGGAACACATAGCTTCCATGCGGCACAATCCTCGTCGTTTACCTGCCCTGGGATATGTCGATACAGTTGACCGTTTTCCATAGTATAATCGGCAAATTTCTCTGGATTCCTCTTAATTTCTGCCATCTTGGTTTCTATCCAGTTGCACTTTTCCCCGTTAGTCTTAACCGTGCTCAGTTTTTCTACTGGCTGTCTGGAAAGTGCGTCTGCGACCACGTTCCAATTGCCCTTGCGGTATTTCACGTCGAACATGTACTATTGTAACTCAAGCGCCCATCTTGCTATACGCCCTGAAGGATTTTCCAAAGAGTTCAATCACTTCACTGAGAGGTGGTCTGTGACGACGCAGAACCTGTAGCCTTCTAAATACGGTCGCATTTTCCTGATTCCCCAAACGATCGCGAGGCACTCCTTCTCTGTCGCTGAGTAGTTGATTTCGGCCTTGTTTAAATGCCGGCTTGCGTAGGCGATGATCTTCTCTCCCTCATCGGTTTCTTGCGTGAGAACAGCTCCTAACCCGTGGTTGCTCGCGTCAGTCTGCAGCGTAAATGATTTGGAAAAATCTGGGCACGCCAGTACTGGTGCCTTCGTGAGCTTTTCCTTGAGGTTCTCGAACGCCTGCTGTTGCTCGTCGGTCCATTGCCAGCGTTTGTCCTTCTTAAGAAGGCTGGTGAGTGGGACTACCAATTTGGCGAAGTCCGGTACGAACCGCCGGTACCAGGATGCTATCCCGAGGAGTCGCCTAACGCCTCTGACATTTGTTGGGGCCGCCAGTCCCTGAATAGCCGCTACCTTGTCTGGGTCTGTGTGAATTCCTCTGCGGCTCACGACGTGACCTAAATATTTCAAATCTTGCTGGAAAAACTCGCACTTCTCATTGTTGATTTTTAAATTAGCCTCTCTTAAACGTCGAAATACTTCCTGTAAATTGTTCATGTGTTGTTCCAGCGTCTTTCCTATTACAATGATGTCGTCCAGGTAAGCAAACGCGTGTGGTTCCATCTCCGGTCCAATGACTTGGTCCAATGCCCTTTGGAACGTCGCGGGTGCCGAATGTAGGCCGAACGGCATAACTTTCCATTGAAAGAGTTCCCTTCCTGGTACTGTGAACGCGGTGTATTGCTTGCTTTCTGGACTCATGGGTATTTGCCAGTAACCGTTCTTGAGATCAAGTGTACTAATGTATTGCGCGTCGCGGAGTCGATCTAGAATATGTTGTATCCTCGGAAGTGGGTATGCGTCAGGCACTGATCTTGCATTTAGCTGACGATAATCCACGCAAAGTCGCCATAGCCCATTCTTTTTAACAAGAACAATTGATGCACTGTAAGGCTATGTGAGGGCTCGATACAGACTTTTTCAAGCAGCTCGTCTATCTCCTTGTTGATTACCGCTTGCATTGCAGGGTTCTTAGGGTAATACCTCTGCTTTATTGGCCTATCATCTCTCATGATGATTTTATGGGTCGTTATGTTGGAAGGTCCTTCCAGCATCTCGAATTTCTCATGCTCTGTTTTTAGGAATTCCTTGATGATGTGTTGGTCTTCTTTTCGCGAGTTGTTGGTTTCTGCGCCTGGTTCAGAGTGTTGTTCGTTCTCCACATCATCTTCTCCAATGGTTTTGCCTCAGGAACTTGGGCGCAATCCGTGTAAACTGTCGAGCAAGTCGCTCGTTCGGCTTTCGAGTCTCCCAGCGTAATCGTCTCACCACCACAGCTAATAGAAGCTCCTATGCTTGTCAGGAAGTCCAAACCCAGGATCACATGGTCTGTCACATCCTGTAGAATCAGAGGTGGGAGCTTACACTCTGCAGTTCCCAAACGCACGCAGACTTCGACGGCTTCCTTCACGGTACGCACGGTGCCGTCGGCCATTTTGACCCGTACGTCCACCTCCATCAGCTTTCCGTCTGTCATCACAACCGCCATGTTGCTAATGAAGCTCCGCGAGGCTCCTATGTCTAGAGTAGCTGTGACGAGTTCCCTTCCTAAGGCTACCTTGGCGTAAATACGGTCTCGATTGTAGTTTAAGCACTTCGTGGGGTACGAGGAGAGTCTATCTTGTTCGGTTCCAGCAGCCCTCGTCCCTGCTGGACACCCTGCGCGTTTCCCGAAGGTTTCTTGCAGCATTCAATCGTCCGGACCCCCTCCTTTCCACAAGTCCAACACAAAAGTTTCTTTGAGCTTCGGCATTCTCCTTGAAAGTGTCCGCTTTCGCCACACCTTCTACAGGCTGTTCGAAGGTCTCGCTGTTTTCCTGTGTTTTCTATGGTCATCATCCTGTGTGTCCCTGGTAATTGTCAGTGCTGAGTATGAATTTCTCGTGGAGGTTCGGGTTCCTTTCGTATGCCTTCAAAATCTTCAGCCAATTCAATTAGATCTTCCAACGCAGAGAAATCAGACCTCCTTATGTAAAGAAGATAATCCCTATGGCAATTCTTGTAAATCCTCTGTAGTTTTTGCTTCTCTGTATAGTTCACATGTCGCATTAATGTCTGCATGGCCAGTACATAGTCCTTGAACTTCTCGCGAGGCCCTTGGATCCTTTTCCTAATGTTGTCCTCCAGTTCTTCGAAATATCTCGATGGCAAGAAGAATTTCAGGAAATCGGTTTTAAACAATTCCCATCTTGACCAGCTCCTATTGTTATTCCTGTACCAACAAATAGCTTTGTCCTTCAGCAACTCCGGCATGGTTCGTGGCAGCATATGCTTTGGCAATTCATGTGTCTCTGTGAGCTCCTCGAGTCTCTCGATGAAGCCTATTAGGTCCCTACCACCGTCGTACCTACAAGACCATTTACGTACCTTGTCAATTACCTCAGAGTAGCATATCCTACTATGGGTCACACTCTCTGGCTCGCACCTCGCTGCTATGCAACCACCTGTTGACATGGAAACTTGATTGCCGGGGTTCATGTTAAGCATTTCTGTTGGATTTGTCCTCTGTTCGCTGTGTTTCGGAACCGCACCTTGCAATGATGGCGTCGCCGGTCGCGCACTTGGAGAAACGCCGCGATTCCACTGCACTTCAAGTTCGCGTAACCTGTCGATCAACTCGTCGGTCAGATCAGGCGACATCATAAACCCGGAGAGCACTTTACGAAGTTCGTCGATCGTGCCTTTTGATTCCACATCGAATTCACGTAAAATCTCCTGCAGATTTTCTTTCGGAACATTATAAATCCACCGTTTACCCATTTCGATTTTCCGTTTATTTCGCGTAACTGTTTCTGCGTTATTTCTTTGCACGATGTTTTTCTATTTTGTTCCGTTTATTTCGCGTAACTGTTCCTTTGAAATACCGCGTTATTTTTTTTTTTTTTTTGCACAATTTTTTTTTTATTTGAATTCGCCGTTAGCACAGTTTAGCGTTCAATTATTTGTTCGATTTACCGTTCGCTTCGCGTAATGTTTATAATACCGTTTTTTCTAAAGTACCGTTTTTTTCGCGATTCAGCACTACACTATAGTTTTGATTTTTCTCGGAAACTATTGTCCCTGTTCGGGCGCCATTTTGTAACGAAGTTTCTTGCCGGGGTATACTCAGTCTCGCCAGAGTCCCGTACCGAACACTTAAATAAAAAGCTTTCGGTTTTCTTTTGACAGTTTTTCGACTATTTATTCAAAGTTTTATTTTTCGGTATTTTATTGCTAACAGTATTTCTTAAAACTAGTTCCTTTAGTTCTAACGTCCGCTGAATAGCACTCAGTCCGTAAAAATACAAAATCTATATACACAGAGTTCTAGAATACGAGGTTTTATGATTGTCGGCGTCAGCCACTACGAGATACTAGCATTTACTCTGATTCAGGATTGGCGTCCGCTTAAAAGCACTCAGCCACGACGAGGTACTAAAAATTTACTTGGAATTGGGATTGGCGTCCGCTTAAGTGCACTCAGCCAGGACGAGGTACTAAAATTTACCTGGAATTGGGATTGGCGTCCGCTTAAGAGCACTCATCCAGGACTAGGTACTAAAATTTACTTGGAATCGGGATTGGCGTCCGCTTAAGAGCACTCAGCCAGGACGAGGTACTAAAATTTACTTGGAATTGGGATTGGCGTCCGCTTAAGAGCACTCAGCCAGGACGAGGTACTAAAATTTACTTGGAATTGGGATTGGCGTCCGCTTAAGAGCACTCAGCCAAGACGAGGTACTAAAATTTACTTGAAATTGGGATTGGCGTCCGCTTAAGAGCACTCAGACAGGATAAGGTACTAAAATTTACTTGGAATTGGGATTGGCGTCTGCTTAAGAGCACTCAGCCAGGACGAGGTACTAAAATTTACTAGGAATTGGGATTGGCGTCCGCTTAAGAGCACTCAGCCACTACGAGGTACTAGAGGTTCAAGGTTCGACGACTTACCACTTGGAGCACGAGATTCCAAAAGAGATCGAATTCAGCGCGGTGGGCCCTTTTATACACCGATCAAAACAACTCCGCTGTAGTCGTTGTTCTTGTGCACATTCCGAAATTTTCTAATGTGCATAGCGGCACACAACGTACTTGTTGTTGTTGTGCTTATTTCTAGAAATATTTCTTGCGATTTTGTTGGTAGTTGTTGTGCACATTCCAGAATTTTCTAATGTGCATAGGGGCACACAACGTACTTGTTGTTGTTGTGCTTTCTAGAAATATTTCTTGTGATTTTGTTGGTAGCTTCCCACGCTCTAATTTAATTTTTGCTTGCTGGTTTCGTGTCTCAGTCTGTGTTGTAGTTGTTGTAAACAGTATTCCACCTGATTTTATTAGTAATTTCCCAAGGCTCTGCTTTAATTTTTTGCTTGCTGGTTTCGCGTCTCGGTCTGTGTTGTAATTGTTGTAAAAAAGTATGTGGTTCATGTATTCTGTGTGACTGTGGTTTTTTTAATCCCTTTGTTAGCAAGCGAGTTAATGTGGTTGTTGTTGTTAGTGTTAGTTTTGCATATTTTCGCCTTTGCTACGTTGTCTTTATTTTCTTTTTATTGTTGTTGATAGAATTAATTCCACCTGAAGTTGGGTCCGCACAACCCAGGTCACCGCGTTTTCAGTTTACATTTACTAAAAACGGGCTCGGTTGGGATGCAGGCCAGGTTCTACACCCGGAGTTGTAGGAAAAAAATATTTTTCATTACACACAATTTTGATAGCCTTCCTAAACTCTTTCAGATTCCTCCAAAACCTCATATACATTTCGTAACTCACCTTGAAATTACAGCTTTTTTCCCCTTGGGTAGAAATCTTAATTCAACCTTCTGTTCCTGAGTTCTTCCATCTCTCTATTGTTTTCAGTTGAACGTTTTTTTCTTTTTTGTGTTCTTTTCTTCAATTTTTACGTACTTTTCCTTTAACTTTATTTTTTATTTTTCACTTTCATTTCTCTTCATTTCACTTTTATTTTAATTTCATTTAATTTTAAAACTGTCTTTATTATTCTGCTCCTTTACTGTCCAAGTCTTTTGAGCTTTATCAAAATTTTCACAATTCCATTTTTTCCTTTTAAAATCATTTTACTCTTAACCTTTTCACTGTTATTTCTTTTCTAAATTTTTCCTCTCTTATTTCACTTCACAAATTTTTTAAAACTTTCGTGATCTTCGGTTCGCGGACCGGCTGCGCCAAATATGTTGTGGTATCCTTCCGCTGAAGGACACTCACGACATATGAAACTGAAACTTAAATAATGTTGTGGTATCCTTCCGCTGAAGGATACCCGCGGCAAAGCAAACACTTCTTTTAAAACTTAATTGCGGACACCACGTCCGCTCTTCATTTCGCTCAAAATCAGACTCCTTTCTTAAAGTTAAAACAAATTACTAGCCAGCTCGGTTGAGCCAGCTAAGTGGGTCAATCGCTGCACTTTGTCCCATTGTGCAATATTCCTTTCTTGCAGAATTGGAATTCTGCTGGAAATTATTGGCTGTTGGGCAAGTGGGAGTTTCGCAACTCAAACTTTGATGCCTCGCTTGCGGAACTTGGATTCCGCAAGCGGACTTGCTATTTTGGAGAAAAAATACTCTTGCGCAATTTAAATTCTACTTTAAATTTATTGAACTGCGATCGAGAAGCGACCACAGTTTGGCCTAAAAGTATACCTTCCAAAAAATAACTGCAAGCCTCCACTTTGGAAGTATGCAGCGTAAACGGGCAAGGTACCGTATTAATCAAAATACTTGCACTTGTTTTAGGGTGTGCAGATTGACCCGCAACAGTATGTTTCTTCTATAACGCCAATACCATTCCTTAGCTTTCGCTGTAAACAGTATATGAACATGTTCTGTTAGTAAAGTAAAATCTCCTCCTAAACTATAAATTTTTAATGAATTTATCATATAAATAAACTTATCTACAGGCATTCCTGTTAAAGATCCACTAAAAGTAATAATCCAACTACTTATTAAGTTCGCAACCTTACTACTAGTTGTTAAAAAAGTTGAAGGGTGAGGAATTCTCTCACGAGTTGAGCTATGAGAAGGCACACTCGAAAAAGTAGGTGGTTGTTGTAAAGGTTGTTGTAATGGTTGTTGTAAAGGTTGTTGTAATGGTTGTTGTAATGGTTTTTGTAATGGTTGTTGAAATGGTTGTTGTAAAGATGGAAAACTTATTCTGGGCCATTCATCCTCTTGAATTCTATTGAGTTCTAAACGCGAAATTTGTTGTGCTAGCTGTCCTATCATATCTTGCATTTTCTTTACGATGAAGTGCACATATCGGATGAAAGGATATGACTATTTAAGTCGCAATATCTTCATATTCCAGACATGTCATCCATCAACATTCACTCAATCAGCAAATTGATTTGCAAAGATCATCACGAGAATTAAATCAGTACAAGGAACCCATCTATGCAAAATGGTATCATTTTAGGTAAGCGTTGGATTGCGAACACAGCTACAAAGCCTAATTCCATAAAATCTCAACCAATATCACAAAGACGTTCTAATTAACAAAGGAAATAGAGGAAATGTTTGTAAATTGGGGACAGAAATGTTCAAGTTTAGACGTTTAAAAGATAGTTAAATTTTCTCAGTTTTAAGCAAACTTTATTCTACAAGGATTTACCATGAACACTTCGTGCTTGTGCCCCACGTTGGGCGCCACTTTTGTAATGGTTCTTTTGGTTGCTGTTGTTTTATTGCAATTGATCACTGTTCAGGCGAAAGTAGCGAGTTGCACGTTTCGGCTAGGACTCGTCGGCGGGGAGGGGTTTTGCTACTTCCTCCTGGATTCTACCATACAAGAAGAATACGTGCAGGCCAGGAGAGGGATATGAGAAGGAAAAGATGAGGACTAGAAAAGAGGAAGTACGGAAGGACACAGAGGAGAACTGATTAATTCGCGCGGTTTAGCCATTCAATTTGAGATGCCTGTGGGAAAGCCCTTTGCAGTACCCAACATTGTGACCGCAAATCCTTGTAACGAAGTTCCGGTCTTCTGGTCATAAGCGCGGATGGGCTCGCCAGATGGCCACGGTTCGTCAACAGAAAATTTATACTCTGTTGGGACTTCTGTCTAAATACAACTTTTATTCACTGTTTTCTTTGTACACGGGACTTAAATCTATGCCTTAGAGGGCTTGTATGTTGCGTAGCGGAGACGCGCTGACTGGCCCTTTGCTTAACGTGACGTTCGATGTTTTGCTGTCGTCCGTCGCTTGGGTCACACTCAATGTAAGTCTTCGTCCCGGTTCTTCGTGGGTCCGCGGGCTACGTGGCTTATGTATGTATCCCGTCTGCCTTCGTGGGTCCGCGGGCTACGTGGCTTATGTATGTATCGTCGGGATATGAGTCCACCGATTCGCGCTGACTACTATAGTTGGCAACCAAGTCTAACGACTCGCGCTGCCAGTACAGTCGACAATAGATATAACCTCCACGACGCAAATACGCGCTACCCTGTACGAGTCAAAGTCGAATAATTCCCGATATATGTATAGCCGAGCAGCCAAATCTAACGATTCGCGCTGACTACTGTAGTTGGCAACCGAGTCTAACGACTCGCGCTGCCAGTACAGTCGACAATAGATATAACCTCCGCGACGCAAATACGCGCTACCCTGTACGAGTCAAAGTCGAATAATTCCCGATATATGTATAGACGAGCAGCCAAATCTAACGATTCGCGCTGACTACTGTAGTGAACATCCGAGTCTAACGACTCGCGCTGCCAGTACAGTCGACAATAGATATATGTACACTGTAATTTGCCACACCATGGTTTTGTTATGTCACTGTAACGTACCTATCCCTTGTCTCGTTGTTCTCCTTGTTTCTTTTCGGTGCTAAGTCTCGGCGGAACTCAAGAGCTTACGTCCGTTCTGTGCTGTGGTCGGGATTCGAAAGAAAGACTCATGCTTTCAGTTCTGCGTTGTCTCTTTGACTCCGTTTGTCGTTTCTTATGTATCTTGCCTCGACCGTAGTATGTGTTCGTGAGTTCTGTGTTGGCTGTTTGCTCTCTCTGTATACTTGTATTTGTTTCGAGTTTTCTGTATTTGTCTTCGCTTCAGCTCGCTCGCTCTCTCTCTCGCTCTTTGTTGTCTTATGCTTCGGGCCTTAATTCACTATACAGACACATTTTGAAATCTCTTATACTTAATACGTTAGACTCTTATAACTTGTCTGGTACGCTATAAGAAGCAATTCTATTAAGGTGTGTTACCTTACAATAATAAACTTAAAGTTAACTTTAATTCAATATATATAATGACAAAACTAAATATTTACACTTCCTGTTGAATAACGAAAATAATAATGAGCTTTCATGATAATAAACTTAAATCAATTCGAAAAATATTAATATCTGTGTGGCGGAATTCGCCATCGAGATTCCGTCGTTACACCTTCCCCCTACTTCGGATTGGAGATGATGACTCTTCCGGCCATGGTAAACTGGATCCGGTACCTCTGACCGTCGAAAACTCGTAGGACCTTGATCTGCCGTCCAGGCGTCCAGTGGGCACGAATGCTGGCCGCTTCCAATTCGAGGGCACTGAGGTTGGGTTGCGCGGCGTTTTCGGCACCAGGTGAAAGCATCACGGCGTCATCGGGCATCTCGGAGTCTTTGGGTACCTCGGTGTCTTCAGGTATCTCGGCGTCGGCGAACATCTCGGTGTCTTCGAGGATCTCGGCGTCGGAAAGCATATTGTCGTCTTCGGTAATCGCTTGCCCCCAGAGCTCTGTATTCACGGAGATGGCGTCGTCCAGGAAATGGTCTAAAGATCGCCCGATATCATCATCTGGACTGCCGGCGACGATATTGGCGACCTCCAGCTGCGCTGGGGTTTCCGGCTCGACTAACGGTGGGTTTACCCCGAGGATGTCCAGTCGACTTCGGTTGTCCTGTGGCAGGAATTGGACTGATACGCCGGCAAATGCGGACGCCTTAGCTACCTGTGCTGCGTGGGCGGGGCACTGGGTCAGTGGGCGGGGTACTTCTTTCGGCCAGGTGCTTCCTCGCCGGGCCTCGCCTGTCCAAATGTTCGGATGTAGCATTGTCCTAATGGTGCGGAATTTGGTTGTCGAGATCTGCTGCGTGTACCCCGGCCCGGTCACCACATCTTCGTATGACGTCACGGTATTGGAGGTCGTCTCCACTACTTTCACCGTCATCTTCGGCTGCCTCTTCGTCCGACTGGCTGTCGTCCTGGCTTACGTGGGCTTCGCTACCGCTCACGTCTGGCGATGGGGCTCTTTCGGGGTCGTAACCTCTACTACCACCTGGGGCTGCGCTCCGCTGATGTGGGTACGGTACGCCGGTGCCACCGAGGTTGTCCTCGGTGGGTCCTGGGCCGCCTTCCGACTGGGGTGGGGGGGGCTATACCCACATGAAGTCGTCGTCGTCGCTGAAGTCTTCTCGCGGTACCTTGCTGGATGGTTCGCACTCCGGGTCTACTATTACTCGTCGTAGTCGTACGCGTGGCCACTTGCCTTCGGGGTGGCCGCTCTAGCGGCGCGTCCGAGGTTGCTCGCGATTAACCCGTTCCATGTTCGCCCTAAAGTTTCGCGCACTACTACTGAACTTGTCTTCGTGTTCCATCTGCCTGCATTCACGGTCAGCGGTCGACTGCTTTATGTCTCTTCGTTGTTGGCGACTCCTACCTCGCGTGTGAGACTTGACTCGGTCACAATTTATCGTAGGAGTTTCGTTGTCGCTTTCGCTGGAATGGTCATGTACATTACCGCTATTACTGGGTGGGTGGAACTCTTTGAGCTCGGATACGTGGGCGGTTCTCGTCCGTTTTTCACCGGGTTTCCTGACTTTTACTATCACTGGGGAAATGAAATCTACAACCTCGTATGGTCCGTCATATCGTGGGGCCAATTTCGCTGCAAATTTGTCTATTGCTTTAGAGAGTGGGTGCTGTTTGAGCAAAACCTGTTGGCCGGCCCTCGGCCTCCATTTCCGTCGCCGTAGATTGTAGTATTTGGCTTGAAACCGTGCTGCTTGTCGCATATTTTCCTTTGCTATGGCGAACGCTTTTCGAATGCGTTCCGCGTGTTCGGTGGGTGTACTTGTGTTGTGTCCAGTACCTGTCGTTTCGCGGTCGAAGAGGTCGTTTGGGAGGCGTGGCTCTCGACCTTGGACCAGGAAAGCGGGGCTGTACCCAGTCGCTTCGGATAGGCTGGAGTTAAAGGCCAGGCTGAGTTCGGGGAGCAGGTCGTCCCATTTTGCTTGTCGTGAGCCAACGTATTGCGCCACCATAGTTTTCATGGTGCGATTGGCCCGCTCCGTCGGATTTTCCTGGGGAGTGTATGGGGCTGTGTACCGATGCTCTACACCGAGCTCTCGTACGAAGCGTTGAAATGGGGCACTGATGAACTGTGCGCCGTTGTCCGATATAAATATTTTCGGCACTCCAAAACGTGCTAAGATACGCTCCCTGAATGCCCGTATTAGCACTTGCTGCGTTGCGCTCCTGCATGGAACCAATTCCACCCACTTGGAGAATTTTTCTGTAAATACCAATAGGGACGTATTCCCGTGGGTGGACCTAGGCAAAGGACCAATAAAATCCGCGGTCACCGTTGTCCATGGTTCTTCTGCCAGGTGTGTTAGCATCTCTCCTGCTGGCTTTTGTTGTAGCACCTTGTAACACTGGCAACTTTTACATTTCCTCACATACTGACTTACCTGGCGATACATCCCTGGCCAGTAGTATTTTTGGGCCACTCGGGCAATAGTTTTACGTATCCCTAAGTGCCCAGCCGTCGGCGCGTCGTGGTTTTCGGTCATCACTTCGGTACGCTGGCTTTCGCGTACGCATAACTTCCACTGTCCGTGATCGCCGTCATCGAATCCCTTGGTATATTTCGGTACAGCTTTCAGTCCTCAATGCAGTAGTCGGGGTACTCCTCGGGATTCTCTTGTACTGCCCTGTACTTAGTTTCATACCAGGATCGTTGAGGGCTCACCCTGGTTCTGGCGCAAACCTCCTCCGTGGGTTGACGCGAAAGTGCGTCGACCACCACATTTTGCTTACCCCTTCGGTATTGAACCTCGTATGTACTATATGCTGCTGTAGCTTTAGCGCCCATCGAGCGATCCGGCCTGAAGGGCTCTCGATGGAGTTAAGCCATTTTAGTGAGAGGTGGTCCGTGATGATGGTGAAGGCGTACCCTTCGAGGTATGGCCGCATTTTCCGTGCTGCCCAAACTAACGCCAGACATTCTTTCTCCGTTGTTGAATAATTCTTCTCGGCGCCGTTCAGATGGCGACTAGCGTACGCTATGGCCTCCTGGACATCTAGTGTCTGTGTCAAGACGGCTCCTAATCCGTGATCGCAGGCGTCGGTTTGTAAGAAGAATCGTTGCTCGAAGTCGGGGCAGGCTAGTACTGGCGCTTCGGTGAGACGTCGTTTTAAGTCTTCGAATGCGGATTGTTGTTCTTCTTTCCACTTGTAATGCTTCCCCTTTTTCAATAATGAGGTAAGCGGGTGAGTCACTTTAGCAAACTCCGGGACGAATCGCCGATACCAAGAAGCGACTCCCAGAAACCTTCGAAGTTCCCGGACATTCTGTGGGGGCTGCAACTCCTTGATAGCCACAACCTTGTCCGGATCCTTGTGTATCCCTTGCTCGCTGATTACGTGTCCTAGATATTTTATTTTGTTTTCGAAAAACTCACACTTATCGGTGTTTAGGCGTAGTTTGGCCTCTTTTAATCGGCGGAAAACCTCTCTTAAGTTGTTCATGTGTGATTCCAGGGTATCTCCGGTCACGATGATGTCGTCGAGATATGCGAACGCTACTGGCTCCATATCCGGACCGATCACGGTATCGAGTGCTCGTTGAAACGTGGCGGGCGCTGAATGGAGGCCGAACGGCATAACCTTCCATTGGTACCGTGAAGGCCGTGTAACCTTTGCTTGACTCTTCCATCGGGATCTGCCAATAACCGTTATGAAGATCCAAACTACTTACTTGGCGTCTTTCAGCCTGTCCAATATGTGGTGAATCCGCGGCAGCGGGTAGGAGTCAGGTATGGAGCGCGAATTGAGTTGGCGGTAGTCGACACATAGTTGCCACTTCCCAGTCTTTTCTTGACTAGTACTATGGGCGCGCTGTGTGGGCTCCGAGATGGTTCTATGCAGCCTTGCTTCAGCAGCTCGTCTATCTCGTCATCGATAATCTTTTGCATAGCCGGGTTCCGCGGGAAGTATCTCTGTTTGATTGGTCGCTCATCGCGCATGGTTATCCGGTTACTGGCTATGTTCGAGATCCCCTGAATCTTTTTTTTTTTTTTATGGCAGATAGAACCAAGCTCAGGGGATGCCCCCTATCCATGCAAAGCAATCGTTGGTTTAGAAGGGTAAAGGTTAGTGGGAAGGGGAAAAGTGGGAGTAGTGTCGATTTACACCTCTTTTAAAAGCATCGACGTTATGAGTGGGTGGGAAAACATGCGCATGGAGACTATTCCACAATTTAACTGCGCGACCGAAAAACGAATTTTCGCGGTAGTGGGTAGTGCGATGGAACGGGATCGAGACGTAAAAGGGGTGCACCGCTCTGGAAAGCCGAGTAGATCTGTTGAATACCTGAACCGAAGGGATCAGGCTGGCTACTTCAGAGGAACAGTTACCATTAAAGTAACGGTAAAATAAGGTTACACACCCCACATCCCGACGACATCCCAAGGTTTCAATAGAGCTGGATACCCTACTGTCCCCTATAAGCTTTATCGCACGACCTTGTATACGGTCCAGAAGCTGAAGATATGCTTTCGAAGCTCCAGACCAAATATGCGAGTTGTACTCCATTTTCGGCCGGATATAAGTGGTGTAGATACAACGAAGGTCGGTTGAAGTGAAGTATTTCTCGCACCGCTTTAAAAAGCCTAAGCACTTGGCTGCTTCTTTCGACACATCAAAAATGTGATCGTTCCAACGAAGATCGCATTGTATTGACATGCCCAGAACATCAAGAGCCTCCGACTCATTAATATACACACCACCCATATTTAAAGGTGGAAAGTTGTCGCCCGCCAGACGCTTGTGGGTCAACAAACAGCATTGAGTCTTCCGCGCATTAAAAAAGACCCGATTCGCTTGACCCCACTCCTGAATTTTGTTGAGGTCAGATTGGAGTGTGACATTCATAATTCTGCGTTTTCTATTGATCTCCAGAATAAAAGGACGCCTGGAGAATGAATATGAATGACAAATGCTGCTGTCATCAGCAAACGAGTAGACGAGGTTTGATGTCAATGACAGAAGGTCATTGATAAAAATGAGAAAAAGTGTTGGAGACAGGACCGAACCCTGCGGAACTCCAGCATTTATGGAGTGCTCTTCGGAAGCAAAGCCGTCTATCACAACCCGAATAGAACGGCCGCTGAGGAAACTCGATATCCATCGAGTGAATGTATCACCGACACCATAAGCAGCCAGTTTAGACACAAGTGCTTTATGCCACACTCGGTCAAATGCCTTGGAGATATCCAAAGCAACAACCTTACTCTCACCGAATTGGTGAACACAACTGTTCCACCGCTCAGTGAGGAACGCCATCAAATCGCCTGTGGAGCGGTGAGCACGGAAACTGTACTGGCGATCGCTGACCAATTGGTTGCTCTCCAGATACCTCATCAGGTTAAAATTTATAACGCTCTCCATAACTTTGGAGAGCATTGAACAGATTGCTATGGGCCGGTAATTGGCAGGATTCGTAGCCTCACCTTTTTTGGGAACTGGCTGCACATTGGCAATCTTCCAGGAAGTAGGAAAAACTCCTGAAGTGAACGATAAGTTAAACAGATTGCACAATGGGCGAGCCAATGTTGAGGCGCACTTTCTCAACACGTGGGCTGAAATGCCATCCGGTCCTGAGGATTTATTGACGTTGAGGTTTACAAGCACTCTTTTAACAGCCCGCGTTCGAAAGTGCATCTCAGGCATAATATGAGACACACCGTCGATCACGGGTAGTGGTTGGCTACTCTCAGGAAGAGAGCAGTTTTCAGCAAACATTTTGGCTAATAAGTTTGCCTTATCAACCGAGTGAGTGAAGATCTGATCGTCCTTGAGGAGAGTTGGAATAGACGATCGCGTCTGATTCTTCACCCTCCCCACGAACGACCAAAAGTTCTTGGTACCCTTATGGTATTCAAGAACTCTGCGTCTAAGGCGCTGTTTGTAGAGAACTTTTTCGCGATCTAGAGTGGCATTGCACGTATTTCTGGCCTGATTGCGCAGCAGTTTAGTATCAGCAGTTTTATTTAAACGCCAATTCCTAAATGCTTCCTCTTTAGACCTGACTGCTAGTCTGCAAGTCGCATTAAACCAGGAATGGTCTTTTGGTTTAATGGACATTCTTTTATTAGGTATGAAAGACCTCATACCAAATAAAATTATATTTTCTACCAATTTTGCTGCAGCATTTATGTTTCTATCCCTGAAACACAATTGCCAATTGAAACGGTTGAAAAAGGAGTTCAGCGCATCCCAATTAGCCTTCTCATAAAGCCACACAGTCCGCTTCGGAGCTGGCTGATGAGCGGATTGAAGACTAGAATATGGGAAGGTAGCAGAAATTGTAGCATGGTCCGAATTACCAAGAGGTGCAAGAACATTCACATCATACTTGCTGTGATGCGAAGTTAAAAAAAGGTCCAGAATATTTTGGTTTTGCCCATCAACGCAAGAAAAGTGCGTTGGTTCCTTCACTAATTGAGTCAAATTATTAGACTCAGCAAATAACTCAACATACAAACCCTCAGGTGTTGTGTGACTCGAATGACGTAGCCAATTGGAATTATGAACATTGAAATCACCAGCAACAACAATTTCACTGTTCGGATACGATTCCAGGATTTTAGAAATCGAATCAGAGAGACTGTCAAGTTTATCAAAAGATGGCAGCCTCTCTAGACCCGGGATTATATAAATAAAGCAGAAGTGCAGGATGTGCGACTGGATTTTGAACTTAACCCACATGGAGCTAAATTCGGCATCCGTCGTGCAAAGGTGTTGCTGACACTGGTACGCAACATCACTGCGAATATATAAGGCGAGGCCTCTGTGTGATGAAAATAATGGCAGTAAGTGGTACCCAGGCAAGTGAAAATCCAGTGGATCTGCACCCTCAGACACCTGGGTCTCACCCAGTGCCATTATATGCGGTTGGTGAGTACAAACATACGCATAGACCGCGAAGAAATTCGCCCTCAAGCCACGCGCATTTGTGGTGTCTATACGAAATTTTGTCATCGCCACCCACTGTAAAGAGGTATAAAGTCAGCTGCACAAGCGGATCTCCTCGAATCCTTGCAGTTCTTGTCTCAAGAAAGCTTCGATCTGCCCTTGTTCGTCCGAATCCGCTCTTGCACGTGTGCATCTGCCTGGGGTGTATTACACTTGGGTTTCCGTGATTTCGGTGGCGCAGTCACCGCATCGAATAGTCGTCCCCATGAGAGCCAGGAAATCGAAGCCCAGAATTACTTCATCAACTACTTCCGGCAAGATTAGAAGCGTGACTGTGCAGCTCCGCGTCCCTAATACGACTTCTGCTCTGAGGGCCTTCCGAACCACCTGTGCTTCTCCATTCGCCAAGCAGATTATCGTCTCCATTTTTATGCGCTTTCCCGATCTGTACAGCTTCCGTGCAGTTTGGCTACTCATAAAGCTCCTCGTAGCTCCCGTATCTAGAGTGGCCTCCATGGATTCACCTGCAATTTGCACCATGGCCACGACGAGTTGTCCTCCTGTCCTGAGTCCGTTGCTTGCTCTCGAGGCATTGGGGCCGTCTAAACACACCCTCGATTCGGGTGTTCCCCCTGCCCGTTTCCCGTCTGCCTTCGACAGCATTCTCGTGTTCTTATCCCCTTGCGTCCGCACTGCCAACGAAATAGGAGCGGCTCTCCTCGGCAATCGCGTGCGAAGTGTCCCTCTTGTCCACATCTTCGGCATGCGGCATGCGGGTTTCCGACGTGGTTACTCCGCTCGTCCACCACTTGACGGTGACAATCGTCGCCTCGTACATTTCCTCTGGGCCTGTTAGTTTCCACAGTCCTCTGCGACCTTTGTGGAACTGGTAGTTGCGCGTCTGCCTTAAAGTTTTCCCAGTCTCCAGCAAGATTTATCAATTCCTCCAGGCTTTTAAATTCTCCGCGCTTCACATAAAATCGTAGCTCGTGATAGCTGTGTTGTGGTTTTTTCAGTCGAATCCTGTTCGTGGGCTTCTCCGAAGTCCTTCCTTTCCAGCTTCTGATTCGAAATCAAACACTTTGATTTTAATTCAATCGCTTTATTAAAATCACACTTAGAATTATACACGGTCCGGAGCCCCGCTTCACTAATGGCTATTCACTATTCACTACTCAACTGACTTACGCAACTCAACTCTCTTCAACTAACTCATACCAGTCTTATTTATATTTCTGTATGAGGAAGCTTAAATACGGAAATAATAATACGCTGGCTGTAGCGGAAAAGAGCCGCCTCACCAAATGAGCGCAACAAAGTGGGTTACTAGTTCCACGGTCAACAAGTGCAATACCGCTTCACCAGCGGTAGCGCGCGCTCGATGAATTGACCTTGGCAAGTTACAATGCGGAATTAAACCAACAAGCACAACGTGCAAAAAATGCTCAGTGCGATGTCATAATTTAAGTATCGCCTGAAAGTATGCCCAGCTGAACCAGTGACTCACAACATCCCTCTACCCCTAGGGAAAGGAAAAATTAATATCGTGAAGCGATGTTAATTTTTCCTTTTATTACAATGTTTCTACTGGGTGGTTAACTGTTTGATATTAGTCTTAATGCTATTACAAATTTCTTAAGTAAATACGATAATCGCTTCTTGTCTGGCTCTCCTCGGACATGCTGATTGTAGATGAAGATAATGGTTCTACCGAATCATGCTTTCGCTGCTACGAATGGTCATCTCGTCTTACGGTGATATGACGCGTTGCAGGGCACCCACATTTGAAGAAATGGTGTGTAACTGTGTGACAGCACCGAATGGACATGCTGCTCGTAGTTCTAGTCTACTTTGAACGGAGTGATGTGGCCTTCGGTGTTTCTTTCTCGTTTTCTCGGACTTCTGGGGTTGTGTGCTACGTTGTTGACTGTCTGGTGGACCTCCCATCTTACTTGACGCTAATTGATCGTAGCTCATATCTCGACTGTGGCTTCACGATTCCCTTGTCTTACTTCGGGACGTTAGCTCTAATTCGCGACTATGATCTGTAGTCACATGATTTGCGGGGATGGTCCCCAGAAAAATACTTTAGCACGTTCACCCTGTTGACTAATCCTAACGAGAAAACATCGCCATGGCCGTCTTTGTCGAACAATGATGTCTGTGCTGGTGCCGTACAACGTGATGGTTCGGAGAAGCATCTTCGATGTGCCGCTCGTATCTTGGAGTCCATAATTAAATTGAAGCTACCAGCTACGTGTTGATGCTGTTGGTGGCTTATCCTATTTATTTTCTAATACTTATACTACGAAGTAATTCAATGACATTTGTTATTTCATGAGTATCTTATGCTTGTTCTGTAATATTTATATACCTATGACTATGTACAACTTGCATTCGTATTCGATTAACGAACTAAAATCAATATATTCATCAAGTGAAACCATTAAATTTTAGGTGAAATTTTTTACACTTTTCGTTATGTGTCCTTAAAAATATTTTCCTAGTGCCTTATATCTAGTTTCTTTTCTTTTTTCATTCTCATTTTCTTTTTAATAAAATCTCCATGCTCATTCTTTCCCTTTTTTTTTAAACTTGTTCCTTATTTTCATACATTTTTCTGTCCCATTTTTTTTTTCTTTCATATTTTTTTTCCTTTGTTTTCTTTCCTTTTTTTTTTGATATTTATTATTTATTATTTTTTTTCTGTTTGTTTTCTTTTTCTCTTCTTTTATCTTCTCTTCTCTCTTCTCTCTTTTTCTTTCTTTTTCCTTTTACTCAAGAGTTTTGTCAGTTTGTTTTTTTTTTCTTATGTACAATTACTTCAACTATTTTTCTCTTATTGCTATCCACAACTAACAGCTCTATTAGTTTATGACTTCTATATTACGATTAAAATTATTTAATTAATTGAATTTTACAAGTATTTAATTTAATTTAACTCTTTAGCAAGCTAACTTTAAATTCTAGTTTACTTGCTCCCTTTCCTTAAAATGTGATACCACACGCTTGTATATCAAACGTATTCATTACACGTAGCGGTAGAGTGATCTGCGATGGCACATAATGTCATGGCGCCCTGACACCATGTGACAAATTCGTCTACGAACTCTCTACCCCAAAAGTATTTCAACTTGGACTTCTGTTAAATAGAATTAGGTCCAAGCAGGAATTGAATTAAAACTAAGTTTATATTGTTTCAACCATATA
Organism: Sicus ferrugineus; assembly: GCA_922984085.1. Classification (NCBI taxonomy): domain Eukaryota; kingdom Metazoa; phylum Arthropoda; class Insecta; order Diptera; family Conopidae; genus Sicus; species Sicus ferrugineus. The sequence goes on from OV277349.1 coordinate 34,803,733, forward strand.
CATGCACTTGGAAACAATGTAAACAACATAATAAAGCAATAAAACAACATAAAAAAGCAAAATAAACAACATAAACTTAATATATTGCCTTGACCAAGCCTAGATATATGGTTTAAACAAATCCTATAATTAATTAATACATTCTGTTAGTAAGCAAAATTATTAAGTGTCCGGGTAGCTATAGAAAATTCCCCTTAAAAATATACTAGCCAAAACGGTTTTATATGGATGAGCGACTTCGGGCGTACTTACTTATCAATTTGCGGCGTCGCAGTTAATGGGATCCAGCCCTCTCTTTTCCGTCGTCCTGGTAAACATGGAATTTCCCCTTGCACCACCTACGACTGCCGTGAAATATACAAATATATATATATTATTTACGTTAGTTATTTTTCCCTATTCACTAAATTTTCTTTTGAATCGTATGTGTTGAGCGTGGTTTTTCCGGTTCCGATTTAATGCATCCGTAGCTGTTCCTATTTTTACTGAATCGTTGTAATGTTTAAGCAAATTGTTATGGAAGGACTTATCCCTGTTCTTAATTTTTAGAACTGTAGTGACCGGACTCTTAATGCCTACCACCTCATATGGGCCTAACCATATCGGTGAAAATTTGTTTCTTCTAGTTTGATTTTTCATTAAGACCTTGTCACCTACCTTAAAAACAACAGGATTTAACTTGCTATCATATTGCCTTTCAGACAACACCTTCGCCTTCTCCTGGTTTTGTCGAGCTATTTCATGCGCTTTTTGGATCTGATATTTCTGAATCTTCGAGGGATCGTCCGGATTATACACTGGACTGCACTTACGTCTCAAGTTGGTTGGCATTTCTGAATCAAAACCGTATAAAGTACGGAAAGGTGTTTGTCTAGTGCTAGTATGGGGCGTATGGTTATGCACATGCATCGCTGCCGACAACCATTGGTCCCAATTGGAACCGTCCTCTTTAGCGAAGCTGCGCAAATATTCCGCTAGCGGTCTATGGCTGCGTTCGAGTGAACCATTGGCCTGGGGGTGGTACGGAGTGATATGCAACTTCCTAATGCCTAACATCTTACAAGTGTCCGAGAATATTTTGGAAATAAAATTGGTACCATTGTCCGTTACTAACACTTTTGGAACTCCGTAGCGAGTTACTATCTCGTCGAAAAATGCCTTGGCTACTGTGCTCGCTTCCGCTTCCGGAATTGCTACGCACGCCATTAGTTTTGAGAAGTCATCCTGAAAAGTGAGTATGTATTTATTTCCTGACACAGTCTCCGGCAAAATACCTACTATATCCATATACACCTTTTCAAAAGGACGCTTCGGTGTATCAGTTAACACCATCGGCATTTTCGTAAGTCTCGAACTTTTATTCGCTTGGCACTTCGGACAATTCCTGACATAATCCTTAATTTGTCTTTGCATACCAGGCCACCTGAACTTGTTAAAACTGCCGCCTTGTCAACATCTAGACCGCTTTCACTGTCCATATCGCCTGTGGTTGTCTGCGTGTTTCTTGGCTCCAATTGATCCTCAAGCTCCTGCGCTTTAGCCTTAGAGCGAGTCTGTACGGCAATAATACCCTTGTTTTCCTGTGGGATTCTGCTCAAAGCGTCTGCATTCAGATTCTTCTTGCCGGGCTTATAAATAATCTCGAATTCATACTCCGTTAATTTATGTCTAAACCTAGCCAGGCGTGATCCTTCAAATTCGCTATCCCCTTCAAGGGTTGGTGATCCGTGTACACTTTGAATGGCCGGCCCAAGAGATACGCTCTAAAGTTCTTTGTTGCCCACACTATAGCCAAAAATTCTTTTTCAATTGTGGAATACCGTTTCTCGGCTTCATTCAATGCCCTACTGGCAAAAGCTATTGGCCTGTCTTGGCCCACTATACCTTGGGACAACACCGCGCCCAGAGCCTCGTTGCTGGCGTCTGTTGTTAATAAAAACGGTTTCGAAAAATCAGGGTAAGCTGGTACCGGTGGTGAAATTATTGCTTTCTTCAAACTTTCAAACGCCTCTTGACATTCATCTGTCCATTGGAATTTTACTTCTTTGTTTGTTTATTTTATTTTTTTCAATAGTTTGTTTATTGGCAACGCTATTTTTGCTGTATTTTCAATAAACTTCCTATAGTAATTTACTAACCCTAAAAACGCTTGTACTTCCTTTTTACTCCTTGGTGGCTTTATATTTTTTACACATTCCACCTTCTGTGGGTCGGGGAGTGCACCCTGTTCTGAACACTTATGACCTAAATATAAAATTTATCGCCTTAAAAATTGACACTTCTCTGTGTTCAATTTTAAATTATTTTCTCTAAGAACCTTGAATACTTTACATAACCTATCCTCATGCTGTTGTAGGTTTCTACCGTAAATTACTATGTCATCTAAATAAACAAAACAGTCTATACAGTCCAGTGAGAATATGATTCATTATTCTCTGGAAGGTTGCAGGCGCTCCAGTCAACCCGAATGGCATTCTGTTAAACTCGAAATGTCCTAGACCCGAGCTAAAAGCAGTTTCCTTTCCTTTCCCTTTCGTCAACTAAAACTTGATGATATCCACTAGCAAGATCTAGAGTCGAGAAATACCTGCAGTGTCCCAACTGCTCCAGAATTTCCTCAATTCTTGGAATCGGAAAGACTTGCATTATAGTTACATCGTTCAATTTTCTATAGTCAATCACTAGTCGCCATTTTTTCTGTCCATCCTTTAGGGCTTTTTTTGGCACTAATAGCAAGGGCGAATTCCAAGAAGATTTGCTGTGGGAGACAGTCCCGTCATCTAACATTTTCCCCACCTGTCTATTAATCTCCTCCCTATGCACCTGTGGAAGCCTATACTGCTTCTGATTAACCGGAGGCTGATCCTGCAAGGTTGGTATCTCGTGCTCCAAAACGGGCGTGTAAGACAGTTTATCCCCTTCCAGAAGGAAAATATTATTGAATGCTGCGCACATTCTCTCTACTGAACTTCTTTCCTCCTTATTCAAATTTTCACCCAATCGTAATTTACCTATAAGTGTGCTTATTCTATCCCTAACGTCTATCTCCTCTATTCTACTTACCGCACCGGTACCCGGTGTTTGAAACTTATTGAAATCAGTAAACTTTGGTCTAAAGTTACTGCTAATATTTACATTCTTATCCGTTGAACTTAACACTGGCACATAAACTGTATTCTCTTGTACATTTACCAGTGTTTCTCAAATATATACCCCTGGCGTAATTTCCTGTTTATGTACTACTACCACTGGAATATTTGTTTTAATTTATAACGGATCTATTCCACAAGTTATCCCGTCCAACTATGCCATCCCCTGGCACTCCCTCCTTTGAAGATACCACATGTAGCGCAAAGTTAATGCGCTCATTATCATTATGGTGAACGAATACCAAACCTCTTGTGGTCACGCATCCACCGAATGCCCCACTAAGGGTTTTAATTTCGCTAGTGTCCACTTCTAGCGAATGACTTAGCGCATTTTCCTTAACCAGGCTTGTGTCCGCCCCTGAGTCCACCAGTAAAATGAGTTTTCCATTTCTTGCACCCGTACACGGTACTTCAATGAACACATCATTTAAGGTATCTGGGCGGCCCTTCTGCCAGTTCAATCCTGAATTTATTTATCCCCTTCTCTCTGTTGTATTCCGTTTTATATTATTGCTTTTACTTGTACTATTTTCTATCTTTGAGAAAATATTTTCTAACATTTTCGTTGCGTCTTTTTGCCATGAATTCAAGTTTGTCTTGTTGTTGTTTAAAAATTGCTCAGTATAATTGAAAATTTTAATCTTATTTTCTTTTACTACATCTTTTATTACACCCAGAGACAATACTACCAAAACGAAAATTTGTGCAATGCTTGCACTTAAGCATGAAGTCAAAATTCCAAACGTATCCACTGACTCAACGGCCGTCGGCTTTACTGTTTGTTTGTTATTCACTGCTTGCTTAACTCCAATTTCGATTACCTCCTCACAACTTTTAACTTCTTCTGGGAATGACTCATTACTTTTAACGCTCCCGCCTGCACTATCGACTCGCCTGTGACCGACTTTCTCGCAACGATCAGAGGAGGACGGTTCAACAATAGTTTTCGATGTATGACTCGTCATTCCCATGATGTGTGGCCTCGGGTTACTTTTCTTTTCGGGTTCCCAGCTTAGTGACCTTGGCTGGGCCCTCGATAGTTTCCCTGCGTTGTTCCCTGATATCTCTTGACGGGGCAGTTTATTGCTATATGTCCTGTTTTTTCACAACGGAAACACTTGATATCATCTCCCCTGCTTCTGCTTTCCTTATTATACGTATTCCAACTACCCTCATTAACTTGTGGCTGCTGTCTACCGCTGCTCATGTGGTCGCTACTATTTCTTCTCTGATAACTTACCTGACGTTCGGCTAAATTTCCTCTCGTCGGCTGCCCCCGTGACTGACATCTCCAACTTAGTTCATGCCCATACATCATGCATTTCTCACAGAATGGACTATTTTTCCTTACGAGACACTCGTCCCTAGTATGGCCTTTCCTTCCGCAGAAACTACATACTATTCGCGCTTTGCACTGGCTTCCCCACCTTGTGGACGTCCCATCCTTTTTCCGTCCCGCGTGATACTCGGGTTTTGCATGAAGTTCTCGCCATGCTGTGTATTTAGTTTCCCTGGGGCATCCACGGGTGTATGGCTTGCAGTCCTTTGGTTCATTTCTGCAGTCCAGACCGGATTCATGCTCGCTAAAAGGTTTGGTTGGGCTCCGAGAGATCTGCTGATGATCTCGTTTAGCTGTATTGCTTCTGCGATCAGCCTTTCCATTTCCATCGCGTTGGTGCCCAACATCTTCATCCTTATCGTTGGGTCTCTTAACCCCAACACGAATGTCCTTGCTAATGATTTATTAATCTCAAGTCGCAGTCCATGATCCTGGGTCTCATTATAATGGGATTTCGTAATATCCTCTGCCCTTGTCCTTAGATTTATTAGTCTTTCGCCGAACTCCACTATTTCTTCCCCTGGGAGTTGGGACACTGTCTGTATTTCCGATATTATTGTATCTAAAGATCTACACTTCAGATAGGACAGCTTTAAGGTACTGTATAGCTCTTCTACGCTTGCTATTTTCTTTCCTCTAATTAACCCGTATGCGTTCCCATGAAATCTTTGTTTTACGCACGCCAAGAAGTTACCTATTTCGGAATCCGATATACCGCTCCTTGCGAGTTCACATCCCTCAATAAATTTATACACTTCATTTCGCAAATCTGGCGAACGGGTACCTGAGCAAAATGGTACTAATCTGTTTACATTTTTTGCAATTGCCTCTATACTCATTTTTAAGCCTGTATTACTCCTGACGATTTTTAAACTTGTTGCAGGTAGTGACGGACGTCCAATCGGATCTTTGTGCGGCAGGGTTTTATCTGCTAGCAATTCTTATGTCGCAGGAGTTTATTTTCTTCTTTTAACTCCTCTATTCTCCTATGAGCCTCTTCTAAAGTGTCAAAACTTTCCCTGTTTTTTTGGTTTAAAACTGTCGAGAGCAGATTTCCCGAAACTCCCTTTTTATCGATCAACTTTCTCAATCTATTAATTTCCTCTTCCACTTCCTTTATTAAAATCGCCTCTAATTCTCTGTCCGCCAAATAGTTGTCGTATCTGTTATTTAAGGCATGAAATTCAGCTTTCCACCTTTCTAATTCCTTTAGCGCACTTTTATTTTTATTTGATACAAAATTGAGCAATTCTTCTAAAATTGCATCCGCTTTCTCTACCTTGGAGAGATTACCTAGATCTTTAATCTTTTCCTTTATTAAAACCAAATTCTCTTTATTGTTAACAGTAGACGAAAGATTATCCCAAATTTTTTCAATGAACCTATCTAACTGCCCAACCAAATCTTTATAATCCCTTCCTAAATCCCTTAATCGTGCCTCCAAATCGAATGAAATAAATATCCATAAAAGCGCAAAAAAAAAACACAAAAACAAAAAGACAACGCTTGCAATTTTGCCGACACTTTGGGTCTGACGAGCAAATGAGCAAAAAACAATCAAAACCTCCGCAATGTTTTGCGCTGAAATCCAACCTCAAGCGTAAGCGCCACCGCCACTCTAGAGTTTCGCGTCACTTTTTAATTACAGCCACACTTCGCGAATTTTCTTTCAAAAATTTTTTTTCCGTAGCATTCGCAAAACTGCTAAATCTACTGTTTACAAATTATCAGAAAATATTCAATTTTTCACTTGTTTCACTATTTTAAAATTTGCACAACAAATTATTATAATAGTCCCCCTATAGCCAGAATCAGCCGCAGGATTACGGGTAAGGGAGTCTTACCCAGGATTATTTATGTGTGTTAGTATTATTATCTATTCGCTACAAATTCCTACCTATAATATTTTATACAAACTCACCCGCGAACGATTTTCGGTTCGTAAAAACCGGCTGCGCCAAATATGTTGTGGTTTTTTCAGTCGAATCCTGTTCGTGGGCTTCTCCGAAGTCCTTCCTTTCCAGCTTCTGATTCGAAATCAAACACTTTGATTTTAATTCAATCGCTTTATTAAAATCACACTTAGATTTATACACGGTCCGGAGCCCCGCTTCACTAATGGCTATTCACTATTCACTACTCAACTGACTTACGCAACTCAACTCTCTTCAACTCATACCAGTCTTATTTATATTTCTGTATGAGGAAGCTTAAATACGGAAATAATTATACGCTGGATGTAGCGGAAAAGAGCCGCCTCACCAAATGAGCGCAAGAAAGTGGGTCACTAGTTCCACGGTCAACAAGTGCAATACCGCTTCACCAGCGGTAGCGCGCGCTCGATGAATTGACCTTGGCAAGTTACAATGCGGAATTAAACCAACAAGCACAACGTGCAAAAAATGCTCAGTGCGATGTCATAATTTAAGTATCGCCTGAAAGTATGCCTAGCGGAACCAGTGACTCACAACAGCTGTTACGATAGATTCGTTCGAGTCGCTCAATTTCGGTCAGATCGGCATGTCGCACTAAACTTTGCAAGGACACCACATAGTCCTTGAAGCTTTCTCTTGACCCTTGTTCCCGCTGTCGGATGTCGTCGTCCAGCCTCTCAAAGAAAAGAGGTGGTAGGAAAAATTGCAGAAAGTCGCGTTTAAATGATACCCATGTATCCCATCTTTTGTTGTTGCACCGGAACCACTGTACTGCTCGTTGATGTAACAGCTCGGGAATTGCCTTGGGGAGAAAATTCACGTCTATGTTGTATACCTCCGCGAACTCCTCTACTCGTTCTATGAATATCAATGGGTCTTGGACTCCGTCGTAGCTAGCACAACACTTTTTTATCCAATCGAGCATGATCATAGAGCCCGTACTATTTAGGGGGCCACTTGCTGTAGAGTTAAAATAATAATAACCTTCTGGCATAGGATCGGTGCGCTGTCGCGCATCTTGTTGTTCTACAGCTGATGTCGCTTGTATGGCCGAAGTGAATGTCGCTGGTCTTCCTAGAGTTGCGGGTGTTTTGAAGTTTACATCTGACGCCTTCTGTGCGGCCGAGACAGATTCCGCTGGTGTCTCTAGAGTGGAAGATGCTTTCGAAGGTCCAATCGATGGTGACGTGCCTTGTCGGTGATCTTCCTCTAGTTGCCTGAGCCGCTTCTGAACTTCGAGGGATAGTCCTGATCCCGTCGCAAAAGCCGCTAGTCGCTTCCTGAGATCGTCCACCGTGCCTTCGGCTTCAAACCCGAATTCTTTAGCACATTCTATCAATGCATCTTTGCGAAATACATAAATCCAGGAGACTCCTCCCATCTTCTTGTGGTTGTCTTCCGGTTTGATTGCTTTCTTGTGTTCTTCAGAATTTCAGAGGGTTGTATGATTCTGCTGCGCTGTACCGTTCCTACACTTGCGGTTGATTCCTTCTATTACTGGCAGAACTCACAGCTTGTAGACTTGTTGTATTTGACAGGGTCCCTGCTCGGGCGCCACTGTAACGAAGTTCCGGTCTTCTGGTCTTAAGCGCGGATGGGCTCGCCGGATGGCCACGTTTCGTCAACAGAAAATTTATACTCTGTTGGGACTTCTGTCTAAATACAACTTTTATTCACTGTTTTCTTTGTACAAGGGACTTAAATCTATGCCTTAGAGGGCTTGTATGTTGCGGAGCGGAGAGGCGCTGACTGGCCCTTTGCTTAACGTGACGTTCGATGTTTTGCTGTCGTCCGTCGCTTGGGTCACACTCAATGTAAGTCTTCGTCCCGGTTCTTCGTGGGTCCGCGGGCTACGTGGCTTATGTATGTATCGTCGGGATATGAGTCCACCGATTCGCGCTGACTACTATAGTTGGCAACCAAGTCTAACGACTCGCGCTGTCAGTACAGTCGACAGTAGCTATAACCTTCACGACGCAAATACGCGCTACCCTGTACGAGTCAAAATCGAATAGTTCCCGATATATGTATAGCCGAGCAGCCAAATCTAACAATTCGCGCTGACTACTGTAGTTGGCAACCGAGTCTAACGACTCGCGCTGCCAGTACAGTCGACAATAGATATAACCTCCACGACGCAAATACGCGCTACCCTGTACGAGTCAAAGTCGAATAATTCCCGATATATGCATAGCCGAGCAGCCAAATCTAACGATTCGCGCTGACTACTGTAGTTGGCAACCGAGTCTAACGACTCGCGCTGCCAGTACAGTCGACAATAGATATAACCTCCACGACGCAAATACGCGCTACCCTGTACGAGTCAAAGTCGAATAATTCCCGATATATGCATAGCCGAGCAGCCAAATCTAACGATTCGCGCTGACTACTGTAGTTGGCAACCGAGTCTAACGACTCGCGCTGCCAGTACAGTCGACAATAGATATAACCTCCACGACGCAAATACGCGCTACCCTGTACGAGTCAAAGTCGAATAATTCCCGATATATGTATAGACGAGCAGCCAAATCTAACGATTCGCGCTGACTACTGTAGTGAACATCCGAGTCTAACGACTCGCGCTGCCAGTACAGTCGACAATAGATATATGTACACTGTAATTTGCCACACCATGGTTTTGTTATGTCACTGTAACGTACCTATCCCTTGTCTCGTTGTTCTCCTTGTTTCTTTTCGGTGCTAAGTCTCGGCGGAACTCAAGAGCTTACGTCCGTTCTGTGCTGTGGTCGGGATTCGAAAGAAAGACTCATGCTTTCAGTTCTGCGTTGTCTCTTTGACTCCGTTTGTCGTTTCTTATGTATCTTGCCTCGACCGTAGTATGTGTTCGTGAGTTCTGCGTTGGCTGTTCTCTGTATACTTGCATTTGTTTCGAGTTTTCTGTATTTGTCTTCGCTTCAGCTCGCTCGCTCTCTCTCTCGCTCTTTGTTGTCTTATGCTTCGGGCCTTAATTCACTATACAGACACATTTTGAAATCTCTTATACTTAATACGTTAGACTCTTATAACTTGTCTGGTACGCTATAAGAAGCAATTCTATTAAGATGTGTTACCTTACAATAATAAACTTAAAGTTAACTTTAATCCAATATATAATGACAAAACTAAATATTTACGCTTCCTGTCGAATAACGAAAATAATAATGAGCTTTCATGATAATAAACTTAAATCAATTCGGAAAAATATTAATGTCTGTGTGGCGGAATTCGCCATCGAGATTCCGTCGTTACATCCTTTATTCGTTTAATTTCGATCACACACTTATGCATATTTAACCGATTGGAGTTCTCAAGTGCCTATTTTACTGTTATATATTACCACATATTAAGAAATGCTTTTCATTTCAAAATTACAATTTTTTCCACTTAACATTGTTTTTATATTTATATATGTATGTATACTATCTAGTCATCTTGTTTCTCTCTCTTGTAACAAGTCAAACATAATACAGAATTCATTTTCGAGAGATGTTATACTAATATTTAATACAAGAATAAAGACGAGAAAGAATAGGTACACACTGGATTACTCACATTTGTTTGGCTGCAATCCTCTCTCGGGCATTAAGCTCATCGACGAGGAGGAACCTGAAAAGAGCTTATCGAAGTGACAAGAAAGAAATATATAGAATTACTTATTTTATGTATGCATGTATTCTACTCTTGCTTTTTTTATCCTTTCCTTTTATATAAGGGGTTACAGTATTTATATTTAACTTTAATTGTCTATTCTTCTTTTTCTTAACCTTGGTATGACCTTATTATTAACTGGTAATTTTTTACATATATCGAATTAATTGAATTTAAAAAGATTTTAATTATTATTAAAGTAAAGGATGAAATTAAAGGAAAGTACCAATTATCTTATCATATGACTATCCATTAGGATATTTTCGCCTTCGGTTGTATTCAGGTGATGGATGGTAAAACAGGTGATATTCTGGTATGTTGTTGTATATATGTTGTTGTGGTACATAGGATGTTGTTGAACATACATATGATGTTTTGTACATACAAGGTTGTTGTACATATGATGTTGTTGTACCACGGTCAGTGAAAACGGTTAAACCAGTTTTTCCTTTCACTTAAAGCACGTGTAAATGATTAGCTGTTTCTTTCGGCCTTTTCGGTGTTGCGCATTGATGAAAGTTCGAAGACCTTGTAGTTATTGTACTTCCATTAAAGTTAGTGCTGATGCCGTTAATTATTTTTTTTTGTCACCAATTTGAACTTATTAAAAACCCCGTTTTCAACAACACCTTAATTTCTCCTATCATACAACCGCTTCGTTCGGTATCCACTGTACGACTCAAAGCTACTCTCTTTTCTTAATTTCTAACTTCTGATTTAGAAACGGTGCTTTTTCTTCTACCCACCAGGGGCGGTATACTACTATATATTACATTTTTATTTACCATATAAATTAAAGGAATATAAAAATATTTTTATTCTACTAGAAATTTTATTAATAAAATAATTCAAGATTTTCATGAGATTTAAATTAAATATTTAAATCACTAAAACCCTAAATCATGGCCAACCGTCACAACCAAGAGAGCGGGATATGAACGGTTTTCGACCGGTTCATCCCAAAAGAGAGCGGGACGCGAAAGGAACTCAGCAGTTGCTAAAACTCACTGGGGATAACTACGCCAGTTTAGAAAACCTTCGTTCGACTTCGCCAGAACGAATGCTTTCACCCTACCTTACCTGGAGACTTTTTTTATTTTTTTTTTTTATTTATTCGTTTATTATGTATTGTATCTTCAAAAATTTTTATGAACTAACAATAATTATTCAAATCTTAAATCTAATTATTGTTTATTGAAGCCCATCCAATGATAGGCAAAAACATAGTTTCTGCAGTTGCTTCTTTGGTTATCTTTCACGTCACTCACACGGAGCGGCTGTGATCATGCGGAGGATTTTATTTTGTCGTGTTTGCATTTTTTCTGTTTGATGCTGAAGCAGAACCCCATAACTGAACTCCATAACACCATATTGTTTTTAAGATCGAGTTGTACAATAGAAGTTTGCAATTTAGCTTAGTGTGGAGTTTCTCCCTATTAGCCAGTTAAATTGAACTGCTTTCAATTTCATTTGGGATAGCTTTGCATCTATGTGAGACTTCCATGTTAAACGCTGGTCAAGGTGAATACCGAGATATTTGACCTCACAGTGTTGCGGTATATTTTGTCCGTTGATTTTAATAGGTGGGCATTTTTCCCTGCGCAAGGTAAATGTTACGTGTTCACATTTTTGTTCGTTAACCTTTATTTTTCACTGCTTTAGCCATTTTTCCACCTGGGATATATATTCCTGTAGTTTTCGGGATGCTTCCTGAGGGTTTTGGTGAACGCTTAGAAATGCTGTATCATCAGCAAATGTTGTTGTGTGAATATTATTCATTATTGGCATGTCGGAAGCGTACATCAAATATAAGATAGGACCCAAGATGCTGCCTTGTGGAACTCCGGCTATAATCGGTTGTGGGGAGCTCAGAAAACTTCCTTCTTTGATAATGAATGTACGGTTAACTAAATAGCTTTCTAATAGATTATGTATGTTTACGGGTAAGCATTGCTTCAGTTTGTGAATTAATCCTTCGTGCCATACTTTATCAAAAGCCTGGGAGACATCATTGAACAGAGCCGAACAATATTTCTTTTCTTCAAAAGTTTTCCCAACCACATTTACAAGTCTATGCGTTTGTTCGATAGTGCTATGTTTTCTTCTGAAACCAAATTGGTGATCCGGAATACAACCTTTCTCATTTAGTATGGGGGCTAACGTGCTCGTAAGTATTTTCTCAAATAGTTTTGACATGTTAGACAGTAAGCTTATAGGATTCCACTTTCGTATGGTCTTTTCCGGGCTTTGGAATTATGGTAATCAATGAAATCTTCCAATCTGTAGGGCAGTGTTCAAGTCGTAAAATAGCATTAAATATGAGAACAATAATTTTTTTCGCTAAACGTGGTAGCTCTAGAGTGACTTTATCTGCGCCTGGGGCTTTTTTCGAGCTTAAGCCAGCAATAGCATTTTCAATATCCCATATGCTAAATCTTAGAGGAACCGCTGCATCAACAGCAATTGATGGTAGATCAACAATGTTATCAGATGTGGTTGGAGTAAATACTTTCCTCAGGTGGTAAACAAATAAAGTCCCTTTTACACTGTCTGCTCTTGCCCAGTCCACGTTCAAATTTCGTATTGGAGGCATTCTTAACACAGGTATTTTGAGACCTCTAGTTGCTCGCCATAGCGAATAATCTGTTTGTGGTGTTGCATCAAGCTCTTGAAGATATTTTTGCAGAGATGCGGTTTTTAGATCTTCTAATAGTTTTTTAAGCTTTTTGGTGCATTTTTTTAGCCTCGTTTTTAGCCAAGGAGATCTGTAGCGTTGCCATTCTCTTCGAACTCTTTGTTTTTTCGGATAACAGTCGTTCTACATCTTCTGAATGAATTTTATTATATCTCGCCTGTGGGTTAGTGGAAGTAGCATGTTGAGCTGCTTGCTTAAGATTTGCCTCGACATTTTTAATAGAGTTTTCTTTGTCTTCAGGGGTTCTTAACGTCATGTTCTCCGTGCAATGGGCACTGAGATATTTTTTATATTTCATCCAGTTAGTACTTGTGACTGTGAATGCTGAATCGCCAGCAGGTGAAGCAGTTTCTTGGAAATTGAATATGGTAACAATAGTGGGAGAATGATCTGATGACAGCTCTAATGAAGCCTCGATTTGAGTCATTTCTCTGGACATGCCCTTACCACTCCAAAGTCAATTACATCTGGAATTTTATTTCGACCAGTTGGCCAGTATGTTGGCTTCCCACTTGAAATTATGTTTAAACCCATTTTAAAAATTGTATCGTACAAAATACGTCCCTTCGGGGTAATAGGTCGTGACCCCCAGCACGTATGCTTTGCGTTGTAGTCACCAGCTGCCAGGAAACGTGGACCTAGTGATTTATAAAATGTACTATATTGATTTTCTGTAATCGAAAACCGGGGGGTGAATAAATCGTAGAAATCACCAGTCCTGATAAAAGTTTTCAACGCAAATGTTTGTTTCTTGGAGGTAATTTTCACAAAGACCTCCAAATGAGTAGTGTTTGAGTCGCGACTGAATAAATATTGCCGAACCACCACAAGCTCTGCCTCGGGGATCCTTGGTATCATAAAGAGTATATCCTTTGATTTTAATAAAACTTCTAGTCGTCAAATGAGTTTCAGAGATCAACATTACATCAATTCCATTGCACATGAGGAAATATTGAAGCTCATTTTTATGTTGGCGGATACCGTTTGCATTCCAGAAACAGATTTTTAAGTTCATGGTTTGTAAAAAACTGCTTGTAGCAGTGCAGACTGCATTTTCAACATTTCCTGCATCATGCTCATCATATTGGTTGTAAAGCTATTTACTGACTATAGTAGAGTCTCTATTGTGGCTTCGAGGCGACTAAGGTTAAATCCAGTAGTTTCGCTGGCTTCTAGCACTTTTTTGCCTATAGGTTGGTTCGTTTTTAGAACCGAGAAGTGGTTGGTATCTGGTTGGGCTGGTTGAGGAAAGTTGATATTAGGTGAATACAAAGGCTGAGCGGAATTAGTATTTGGTTTTTTGGTCAAGGAACGCTTAACTGTCGCATAAACAGGGCAGCCCCTGTAGTTGGCAGTGTGGTTTCCACCGCAGTTGCTGCATTTTTAGCTTTTGAGTCATCTTTTCGTTTATCGCATTTGGCGGTACCATGTAGGTAGCCACACACAACGCATACGGTGGGTAACTTGCAATAAGATTTTATATGGCCATATACTTGACAATTTAGGTATTGGACAGGTCCCGCTCGTTTGTGCGGTTACTCTACTGTGACTTTTCGGTACAACAGATATCTTAAATTATAAATTGGGTGCGTTTCATTCTTTTTTAATTTCATATCACCGGGTTCCAATTCGACTCGAAAAAGTGGTTCTGGGATTCTCTCCTGGTTTCTTATGTTAGTAACATTTTTAACTTTGAAGCCATTGTTTTGCAAACCTCGCTTTACATCCTCAATCCACATTGGAGTCAATACCTTTTATAACGATTTGAATACCTTTGGCGCTTTTTAGTTGATAAGTGTAAAAACTCTTGTTGTGTTTTTCAAATTCTGTAGCTGTCTTTCGGTAATCATTTTCATGGTTTACCTGGATTTTTGTTTCATTAATATTACCCCGTTTTATTGGAGTTACGTAGAACGAGTTTTCCCCAATGATAGATATTAAGCTCTTTATTAGCTCATTTGAATTTTTCTCCCTCAAATAAATTGGGGTTTGGTTCCCCCAAAAATTGGTTTACTCGACCTAGTCGAAGCAGTGGCTTCGTTCGCTTCATCTTGTAGAATTGCGAAGCGACTTTGTGTATCAGCACTTCCTTGTGTGGAAACTTTTGCTTGCGACTGAATTTTTGAAGATTGAGGGCTCCGTCCTCTTTTTAGCACGGTTATATATCTATCCATTCCCACTTGAGTTTTTGATTTAGCGCTTGTTGTTGTTTTGTTTGTTTGCGAAGCTGAGCTCGGTAACGTGCTTACGGGCGCAATTACTGTTGTAGCATCACTGGTTATCATTAGAGCAGGAGAACATGATCGAGCGCGATTAATAGGTTCTGTTGTTACGTTTGAGCTTTCCTCAATTTTCTTGTTTTTATTGTTGCAGCTGTATCTGCAGCATCCACTGTCATATACGAATTTCTCCTGTCTAAAGATTTATTAGTAATTGAATAACTCGTTAGAGTTTTCACTGTTTTTTATCTTTCGCTAGTTTCCTCTTGTAAGTGTGAATATATGTATATTACAAGGCGCGACCAAATAATAAACTGGATTATTATTGTTTTGTTGCAGTAACTGAGTTTATTATTGTTTACATGTTGTAACTTTTCACTTGTTAATTGCTAGTATATTGCTTTGTTTAGTTCAGCCGCGACGAAGCTGATATACACATTTGGAACAATATTCTTAGCCACCACTGTATTATAGGTTATATATATTATCCTGCAAAAAAGTATCCTATAGCTTATGATTGCGTGGGTGTTGACACCAAATAAATGCTTTGGTAGTCAGTACAGGGTGTGGTTACTCACTAATTCCTTATTACTGTCGGTTTAGCAAAATTTTCCTACACATTGACAGCGATCATCTATTTAATGTTTCGCAGGAACTTTGAGAAAACAAAAAGAAAAAAAACTCTTCACCACTTTTGAAATTTGCAAGTCAATCAGCTGATTGATGTTGCGCGGGAACCTTGTAAACAACCTCCCAAGACTTCCAATTTCAATAAGTAAATTTCACTAGATTTTCAATTTGAAATTTAGCTCTTGTGTCCAAGACGAGTTCACACGCGTAACCGCACTTCCGCACTTCGATCAAAGATCACTTGTAGTTTGGATCGCGAGTGGAAACCTTTCAAGACTGTTTTTATTCAGACCCGATATATCAAGCGACCATCTTCTTTGAAAGCGAAAAACTTTTTTTGAAAGATTGAACCTGGAGACTGTCGCCGCCCAACTGCCACGAGCTCGAAGTTAATCGGCCGTTTATACCTGTTTCTACCGTCAAATCTTAGCGGATACCCGCTGCGGTGGACTTTTTGTTGGCGTCCGATCGTGGTGACAGCCTACTGTGGTTAAGTTGGCTTGGAAAAATCTCTCCACTACTCTCCACTAGATGGCGGAACTTATGCTTAGTACTCTTAGATTCTAGGGTACATATTTATTCTAGTTTATTTCATGAATGCTTAGAATATACAAATTAGAAGAACTTTTTGAATTCATTTCGTAGATTCTATATTACACTATATGTCCTATAGGTATACATAATAGCTACAACTTATTATTGTGGCATGTGAGCGCAAAACGAGGGCTCCGACTTTTACTCGGATGGTCCTATCTTGGTAAAAAACGGCACGAACCTGCCCGCCGTTATCTGATACACCACCCGATGTCTATGGGTCGTTGATAGGAGTCGCCGTAATCTTTCCAACTCCGGAAGGAGTAACTGCAATGCCGAGGGGTGGACGGCAGGGGCGATACATCAACTCAACACGTCTTTGAACGGATATTGATCGCTTGGTGGTGGTGATTTCTGGCTGAAACGATCGCCGGGCGGTGCCGATTTTAACCCATGACTACGCATCTGATGTTGTTGTTGCACCCACTCTAGGATTCGGTCCTGGTCCCTGTGTGCTGCGTCATATTGGCACCTCGGCTGGGTCTGGTTTTCGCTGTCAGACTCGGGGCCTGGTGGTTCCTGTCTGGAGGGCTGTGTATATACTCCCGAAGGAGATGCTACTTTCATAGCTCGCGTTCCAGGGTTGCTGAGCAAACTGTCCGTGGAAAGGGATAGGACCAGGGTAGAGCTGTGTAGGGCTTCTGGGATACTTTCTGGTGTACATGGGAAAGATCTGATAGGACTGATGGTAGACCCTTGGGATTGGGCATACGTCTAGGAAGGTAAAACTTCGGGATTAGACGTTGATGACGTATCGATGGCTATTGGTTCGATGGTGGCTAGAGAATCGTGGTTTCGCGGTTCCGTAATTTCCTCGGTGGCTCTGTTGCCTGTGGCCTTGCTGGACATTCGCCTGCCGGGCTGAGGGAGGAACCGTCGGTTGAGCTGCTGGCGGAGATGCTAGTAGAGCTGCTGGACGAGCTGCTTGGGTTGCCTAGTGGGCTGAGGTCACGTGGTACGGAAGACGGCTGTGGCCGTTCCGGTTCCGGAAATGGTATTGTCGCTGGGCTTGCCGTGTCACAACTGAGGGCTGGTTGGTCGGTTACCACACATGGTGCTTCTCCTGTTTGGATAGGGCCATGTTTGTCATCGTCACTATCAGAGAGTATGCGGGGATTTCGGCACTTATTAGCAAAGTGTCCCTGTTTACCACAACGCCTGCAAACTGTACTGGCGTCAAATGGCTCCTCAGAAGTTTGACAGAGTCGACCTTTCTCTTTGGCCACTTTAACGGGCACCGTGTCTGTGGGGATACATTCTAAGTCATCTGCTCAACTCGTTCAGGTGGTAACGCAACTCGTTCAGGTGGTTGAAGTCTTTACGTTTTATGTACCAGAGGTATTGAGGTAAGGAATTCTAGAAAATACGATTTTACTTTTGCTTCTCAGTCATAGTCGTGTGGCGCATCAAGTTTCGCAGCCCCAAGGCATATTCTTTAAATTTTTCCCCGCTTTTTTGCATTCTCGCCCGGATTTCGTCAGATAGGTTGTCGAAGAATCTAGCTGACAAGAAGAATTTTAAAAGATTTTGTTTGAACGTAACCCAACTGTCTGACCGGCCATTATTTCGGAACCAAACTAAAGCGCGGTCCTTCAGGAATTCAGGCATTGCCACAGGTAAAAAGTTTTTATCAATCCCGTAAGCTTCAGCAAGCTCATCGATACGCTATACAAACTCTAACGCGCTCTTTCCCCTGTCGTATTTTACACCCTATTTACGGAGGAGTTCCATAATTGCACGATGGTCTGCGCTTGACGTATTCAAAATTACCGTATTAGAAGTTGCGGTACCTTTGTCACCCGGTAGTTGTAAAGATAAAATATTACTCACTGCGTTATTTTCTTGAGTCACCGTTGGAGATTTCGAGGAGGTAGCCTCATGTCTTGCCTGTAGCAATCCAGCAATCCAGCAATCGTATCCGAACCTCCGCTTTGTGAGTGCCACCCAGAAACTGAGCGAACCTGCTTCGCAATTCTTCCGCTGTCCCAGCTGTGCCTTGCTTGAATTCGGTGAGGTAATTGATCAGGTCATCTTTCCGAAGAGCATACGCCCACGACTAACGTATGGTACTCATGATAACCGTTAGTTCTGATACCCGCACTAAAAACTGTCTACTTTCACTCACGATTGCGGAACTATGTCGTCACAATAACTGTTAATTCGCCGGTATTAGAGTTTTCAGCGTTCACTTGTTTCCCGTTATTCTACGTCCCGTAATGTTGCTCGTTTTATTCTTGCGGTTTTTTTCTTTTTTTTTCTAAATATTAATTCACTATGGTATATTCAGTGTGGACATTTTTGGTACGATGTTCACTATTTTCCCCTTCTTATTTTTCCCGTGTGTACAAGGATATCACTCGCACCGGTTTACACTATTCTCTCTCGAGAATATCCTGCTTGCTTGCGCCAGGATGAAGCCGTCGGTGCCAATGTCCGTTACATACACATATCGATTCTGTTGGGATTTCGAGAGAGAGAGAGAGAGAGAGAGAGAGAAAGAGAGAGCACACATTCACGTTTTCTTCAGATTTTTCCACTTTATTCGTTTATAATTACTTTTACTTAATCTAATCCTATCATCTAGAAAACTTTTCCTCTGCTAGCCCACGTAGCAGATGTTCTCTTCCCACACTATTATTTGCAAGGCATGAGCGGTCTCCGACCGGTTAAGCCTAAAATAGCGGGACACGAATTCCGCACTTCCAAGCGAAATGACGTGAACGGTCTCCGACCAATTCAGCCAAGAGCGCTCACGCAACTACGGGCGAGGCGAGAGCGGTCTCCGACCGGTTCAACGAAGAGAGCGGTAGATGAACGGTCTGCGAACGGTTCAGCCCAAAAAAGAGCGGGACGCGAAACCTGCGAGGCGTGAACGGTCTGCGACATGTTCAGCCAAGAGCGCGGACGCAACTACGGGCGAGGCGAAAGCCTGTCTCCGACCGACTAAGCCAAGAGAACGGGAGATGAACGGTCTACAACCGGTTCAGCCGAAAAGAGAACGGGACGCGAAAGGAACTCAGCGGTTGCTAAAACTCACTGGGGATAACCACGCCAGTGTAGGAAACCTTCGTTCGACTTCGCCAGAACGAATGCTTTTACCTTAACTTACCTGGATACTGTCGCCCAGAGATAACGAGATGCGAAACTCTGCTTTCACAGCTGATAAAAATCGCTCTGACGTCTATTTTTTATGCACTGTTGAATTCACGTACACTGTACGTCAAAAAGCATGGTGACAAAGTAAGGGCAAGCTCACATGACGGTCATTTGACCAACAAGAATCAAATTTGTTACTTTTACATGTAAAAAAATAAACAATTTGCGAGAGGCAAAATGAACACAATTTAACGCAACAATGTCTCAGCCACTTTCACGATGGGCGAAAAAAATAGTAAAATATTTGTTTTCGTTGGTCAAATGACCGTCATGTGAGCTTGCCCTATACTTCAGTGAATATTTCACCTCAATTTCATATCCAGAGGTGAAACCACTCCTAGAGCAAATAAATACAAATATTAATTCACATTTCAGCAGAGTTATTTAAAAATTCCAACGCATTTCCTTACACATTTTCTCCTGATTTTGCTATCTGCAAATATAGTTTTATTAATAAATTGTTCAAGAACCAATCTGAGTAATAGTACGTTTACATCGACCTCAAATGGGAATCAGTCATTCGCAATCCGCATTCATTTGGCAAAACTATCAGCTGTTCTGAAAAATCTATTGAAAATAATTTACAACATAGTCAAATAATTTATTGATTGCGAAAAATGGAAGAATTATCAAAAACAGCATTATTAATTTCAAGTATGCAAACAGAAAGTCTTGCAACAATTTGTAACGCCGATTTTATACATTTGTATACATTTAAATTGGAATTCACTATTCATTATAGATAACGTTTCCTTTATGTTAATGTGGGTTGTCCCCACACATGTAAAACGTGTAAAACAGCTGATTGCAATTATTTGCGTTCAATTTCCACTGTTTTTGTTTTGGGATTTTTTTGATCCCAGCTATAGGGTGTTTAAAATCTTTATTTTGTTCTCATTCGATTCTCATTCAAAACGAATGAGATGGATTCTCATTTGTCAAATCATATGGAAATTATTCTCATTCGGCTTCTCATTCGCGAAATCTGACGCGAATGAGTCATTCGAGGTCGATGTAAACGTACTATAACAAAAATCGCGATGACAATATAAATTTTTAAATTTCACCACATGTAAACAAAGGTGGTGAAAACTTTTCTGGTCTAAAACAAGAGGTGCAGAAAAGAATTTAATCCCCCCCGTGTATCTATACCATTATTTTCAAATGTTTTTAGAAAAAAATTTTAAATCTACCTTCGCATTTCGGCGGTATAAACTTGAACCGCAAATCTTTAAGTAGTTAACTTATAAATTCCTTTTTTTGGAAATTTAATAAATAATTTCCTGTAATTGATCGTCTACAAATTTGTCCGAAATTTGTTTGTCTACAAATTTGGTTTATAGACAAACCAATTTTGGCGTTGTGCCATCTCCAGTGTCTATTTCCGTTCTTAGTTTTTTAATTTCTTTTAATTATCATTACAATATTGTAGGATGTATATGTTCGACGTTTTGAATTGAAAATCCTCCTAAATCCGAAATTGACTGCTGCCATGCGCAAAAGCAAAGTACAGAATTCCGAGAATCGAGTACAGAATTCCGACTAATTTTGCCTGATTTCACTAACTTCATCAAAGAAATCTGAAGAAATGTGCATGGAGTAGTGGAGAGTTTCGCATCGTTGGAGTTGTCGCCGTCCAACTGCCACGAGCTCGAAGTTGATCGGCATTTTATACGTGTTTCTGCCATCAAATCTTGGCGAATACCAGTTGCGGTGAACTTGTTGTTGGCGTCCGGTCGTGGTGACACTCCATTGTGGTGAAGTGTTGGCTTGGCAAAACCTTTCCACTGTAACGAGTTTTTGTTTCCAGCTGGGGTAGCGTCAGTCGCCCCAGGCAGAGATAACGAGATGCGAAACTCTCAACTACTACATGCACATTTCTTCAGATTTCTTTGATGAAGTTAGTGAAATCAGGCAAAATTAGTCGGAATTCTGTACTCAATTCTCGGAATTCTGTACTTTTCTTTTTCGCATGGTAGCAGTCAATTTCGGATTTAGGAGGGTTTTTAATTCTAAATGTCAAACGTATACATCCTACATTATTCTATGATAATTAAAAAAAACTAAAAAACTAAGAACGGAAACAGACACTGAAGATGGCACAACGCCGAAATTGGATTGTCTGCAAACCAAATTTGAAGACAAACCAATTTCGGACAAATTTGTAGACGAACAATTACAAGAAATCATTTATTAAATTTTCAAAACAAGGAATTTATAAATTAACTACTTAAATAATTGTCGTTCAAGTTTATACCGCCGAAATGCGAAGGTAAATTTATAAATTTTTTCTAAAATCATTGAAAATAATGTTTTTAGGTACACCGGGGGGAATAAATTCTCTTCAGCACCTCTTGTTTTAGACCAGAAAAGTTTTCACCACCTTTGTTTACATGTGGAGAAATTTAAAAATTCATGTTGTGAACGCGATTTTTGTTACTCAGATTGGTTCTAGAACAATTTATTAATAAAATTATATTTGCAGATAGCAAAATGAGGAGAAAATATGTAAGGAAATGCGTTGGAATTTTTAAATAAATCGGCTGATATGTTAATTAATATTTGTATTCATTTGCTATGGGAGTGGTTTCACCTCAGAACATGATACTGAGGTGAAATATTCACTGAAGTTTAGGGCAAGCTCACCTGACGGTCAATTGACCAACGAAAATCAAACATTTTACTCTTTTTTTTCGCCCATCGTGAAATGACTGAAACATTGTTGCGGTAGATTGTGTTCATTTTGCCACTCGCAAATTGTTTATTTTTTTTTACATGTCAAAGTAACAAATTTGATTCTTGATGGTCAAATGACCGTGATGTGAGCTTGCCCTTACTTTTTCAACATAATTTTTCACATACAGTGTACGTGAATTCAACAGTGTATAAAAAATAGACGTCAGAGCGATTTTTATCAGCTGTGAAAGCAGAGTTTCGCATCTCGTTATCTCTGGCCCCAGGGTCCATGGAAAGTTCAGCTCGGACGTATGCGGGTTGGTGTTCGTTTTTTTTTGTCTTTATTTATTATTTTATCCAATTTACAAAGTTTACAATCTTACTTTCTACGCCTCTGGTTACAATTGGTTTGTCAGGCCGAATGCCTGGCGACAGAGGGTCGTGTACAATAGTTTGTCGGTACAGGAGACGGGGAGCCGAGTGCTCCGCGGCAGAAGGCCGCTTACAATGGTTGCGGGTGTACAGGTGACGGAGGGACCGAATGCCCCGCGGCAGAGGGCCGCTTACAATGCTGGTGAATACAAAGTCGGAGGAGCTGAGTGCTCCGCGGCAGAAGGCCGCTCACAATACGGGTGAAAGCTCCGAAGAACTGATTCGGCCGAAGCCTTGAAATTCCCGAAGGAATGATTCCGGCCGAAGCCTTGAAATTCCCGGAGGAATGATTCCGGCCGAAGCCTTGAAATTCCCGGAGGAATGATTCCGGCCGAAGCCTTGAAATTTCCGAAGGAATGTTTCCGGCCGAAGCCTTGAAATTCCCGTAGGAATGATTCCGGCCGAAGCCTTGAAATTCCCGGAGGAATGATTCCGGCCGAAGCCTTGAAATTCCCGGAGGAATGATTCCGGATAGTCCTAAGTACGCCCAAAGATACTCCTAAAATACGCTTAGGATACGCCGGCAACTACTCCTACCCTACTCAATGTATTGCGAGTTGATTAACCCGTTCCAAATATGAGCCACTCGTTATGCGATAGGTGGGGCTGTCGAACCAGGTTGTCAACTGCTCCACGCAAAAGGAGTTTCTGTTATAGCAAGCAAGAATTGAGTCTTTGCTTACCGGCAGAAAGCTGACTGGGCTTGCGCAAACTATTCGTTAAATGCACATGCTGCTCAAAACACAGTAGTAATCATATGCATATGGGCGCGGCGAAAGAAAATATGGGTGAGCTCAATGCTTGATTCTATTTTTAGATCAGCGGTAGCGAAAGCGCAAAGAAAAAGAGAAAGTGAAAATAAGCTGGTCGCATGATTCTATCTTTAGAATTGCCGCTGCTCTACTTGTGCGTATGTCTTACTCTCTAAGCGTATGTACTATATATACTACCGTGTGTTTTCGGGGGCTTAATTTGTTTTTACAATTTCCTGGTTCCATTCTTATTTGTTGTAAACTTATGACTATTTTAATGTTATTAATTCGGATGCTTATTGTTATTATTATTATTTATTTTAATTTAAATGCTAATAATTATTTAATTCAATAGAACCTCTTCTATATTTTGGTTTTAAACAAAAATAAAATATATATGAAATTTGTAGCAACCCGTTGGTTCGCACTACTCTCCACTAGATGGCGGAATTTATGCTTTGTTATAGAGTATTTTTCTATATCTTTATTAATATTACAATATCAAAAGGTGCGAATACAATTGTGTTACTGACGCTTCAAAAACTAGCAGGAAAGAGAGTGTTGAAATGTCAGAAAATATATGTATATGTCCTTAGTGGGATATTTGTAATCGATGTCCACTTATGTTCTGGTAACCGATTAGATGGTGCAGGTTCGACAACGGTGTCTGTGTCCGTTTTAGCGATAAAGGCAGGTTTTAACCTTTCAATATTTACATATTTGGATGTGCCATTCACCTCTAGCTCAAAAAATGTGTGTCGCTAATTCTTTTCGTGATTTTGTATGGTCCTCTGGACGGTTGTTCGAGTGGTGATTTCACGTGATCGCATCGGATGAACGCGTGGCTACAAGTATGAAGTTCCTTGGCGATGAAAATGCGTGATTGTATGTGGTGTGCTGTTGGTGTAGGTCTCAGACCTCTCATATATTTACGATGTTTTTCTAAAAAAATTTGTGGATCTGCTTTAACTTCGGCATTTGTAAAAAATTCTCCAGGAAGACGTAAAGTTGTACCGTATACCATCTCTGCTGGTGAGGCTTGTATGTCTTCTTTGAGACTTGTACGTAATTCGAGTAGGACTTTAGAAAGAATTTCGGTCCACGGTTTCGGTGAACACATCAATGCCGACTTGAGTGTACGATGCCATCTTTCGATGATGCCATTTGATTGTGGGTGATATGGTGATGTTCTTTGTTTGTTGCATCCAATGAATTTTGCCAATGCTTGAAATAGTGCTGATTCGAACTGTGAACCTTGATCTGAAGTTATTATTGTTGGAGTAACATAAGTAACATGAGCAATCCAGTGGTCAAATAAATTTGTGGTGACTGTTCAGCATTTATATCCTTTAGTGGAACGGCTATCGGCCATCTTGAAAATCTATCTATAACAGTAAGACAGTATTTGTATCCAGCACACTCGGGTAACATGATGATGTCCATATGTATATGTTTGAAGCGATCCACGTCTGGACGTCAATATGTTTTGGATTTGAGCGAGTATGACGATGAATTTTTGATTTCTGGCACGGTATGCATTCTCGAGCCCATGTAATTACATCTTTTTTAATTCCTGGCCAGATATACTTCTCGCGAACTTGACATGATGTGACCTTTCTGCTTGGATGAGAAAGTCCATGAATGAGGTCAAATGCTACTCTGCGTAATTTCTTTGGTAGATATGGTCGAATTATCCCTGTTGAGATATCACAGTATATTTCTGAATTATCGAAGTTTAATTTGTTCGGCATTAGTGATGTTTTGTTGTTCTTAAGGAGGTGCAAAAGTTCCGGATCATCCTATTGATTTTGCTCAATGCTGTCTAAGTCTAATATTATAGGCATGTTGATTGTATTAATTCTCGAAAGCGTATCGGCTGCTACATTGTTTTCACCTCTTATGTAGACTATGTCCGTTGTATATTGCGAAATATAATCTAATTGACGAAGTTGCCGTTCTGATGCCTTATCTAACTTCTGTACAAATGCATATATTAGTGGCTTATGGTCTGTTCTTATAGTAAATGGTCGTCCTTCTAGCAAATGTTTAAAATATTTCACTGCTGCGAAAATTGCAAGTAATTCTCTATCGTACGTACTATAACGTGTTTCGGTGGCAGACAATTTTCTTGAGAAAAAACCAATTGGCCTCCAGTTTCTGTTGTCCTGTTGTTTCAGAGTTGCTCCTACGGCGTTGGTAGATGCGTCGGTTGTCAATCTCGTATAATCCCCAAGGTGTTGTAATTGCTGTTTTCTTTATGCTTTCAGTGCTGACAGGTACTTGGTTGTAAGCTCGTTCCAGTTCAATTGTTGAAAATAAGTGTTTGTTGTGTGTTAACAAAAAAAAGGCTTTGAATCAATGGTGGAGAATATTTGTCCGGAATGGTGACACTATGGAGTTTACGGTAATCGCCACATAAACAATAGGTATTATCCTTCTTCTTCGTGAGGTGAATTGGACTAGCCCATGCACTATTGGACGGACGGATAACCCCATTATCCGAAAGTCGCTGTATTTCCATGCCGGCTGCAGTTGCTTTGTCACCAAATAGCTTGCAAGCACGTTCAGTTACAGGTGGTCCTGATGTGACGATGGTGTGACTAAATTCGCTATTGGAATCAGGAGTGAACTGCCTCGGTTTCGTGATATCAACAAACTTTGTCAAAAAATCGGCGTATATATCATCTTTATATCATCTTTGTATTTATAGTGGAAATGCTGTGGACCCTGTCTGTATTGTTTGTCCTTTGGTGGTGAGTCCAGTGGTCGAATCGATCAATTGTTTATTCCGTAAGTCGATGAGTAGGTTATGTTGTGTGAGAGAGTCTGCACCCAATATCGCTTCTGGAATGTTGGCAATAACAAAAGACCAGGAGAATTTCCGGCGCAATCCCACGTCGACGGTGCAATTGTATAAACCATAAGTTGTAATTGGTGTTGAGTTTGCTGCAAACAAGACTAAATCTGCTTTGGTTTTTCTGTGTTTAAAAAAACGCGACGGCAATAGCGATAATACTGATCCTGAATCAATTAAATATTTCTGATCAGTTCTACGATAAAATAAGTACAACCTTATGTCAGTTGATGAGGTGGCGGTGTTCACTACGCTGTCGACGTTAACCGCATGTACACGCGACAGCATGTCTAGTTTTTTTGATTCTGAATATACGTACATGGTGTCGTGCAGCGTTTGGCATCACTGCCAAACTTGCGATGATAAAAACAAATACCTTGGCTTGTGGTCCGACCTTGGTGCTTATTTCGGTCTCTTGAAAATGATCGACCACGAGATTGTGAGCGAAATTCGCCGTGCAGTTTTCGTTGTTCAGTTTTTATATCTAATATTTCTTTCATACAAAAGGCCATGGCAGATTGCAGTTCTGTCATCTGAGATTCTAATTTTGATGAAGACGATATACTAGATCTTCTCTGTTGTGAATCTACTGCTGCTATGGTGTTCAGTGGTTTTTCCAAAATCGGGTCGCATAGCGTCACTGTCTTAATCAATCTGTCAGCCATCTCTGCCAATGCGTCAGGAGTAAGCGTGTCTGAAATGACTAACAACGGTCGTATAGTGTTTGGAAGACGACTCACCCAGAGATTATGCAGCATTTACGCTGTCTGCTGCCAAATCCTTCATCTCTCTCAACAACTGTGAAGGCTTTTTGTCACCGAGCACAATATCGTTAAGCAATCTGTGTATTTCTTTCTGTCTGGATTCTGCGACTCTTTTAATTATAGCGGTTTTTAGTGTTGCATATTTATCGCTTGTTGGAGGAGTGGTAATGATATCCGTTATTTGATGTAATGTATCTGGATCTAATGCTCTTAAAGTTGAATTGTATTTTACGTCGTCACTCCGAGTTTTCGATGCGGCGAATTCTGCTTCTATTAGGTAAAACCATATGTCTGGGCGGTCTTTCATGAATGCTGGTAATTGTGGTTTGCTTATTGCAGATAAATACTCTGACCCATAGATTACTTGTTGTGGTTGTGTTTGGGAAACATTGGCTGCTTCTCGCACGGATATATGCTGATGTTGTGGTTCAAACGGAATGTTTGATTCATCCACGGAATTCGCGCGAGTTGGTGATCGCTCGATAGATTTCTGACCACGTGCTTAAATTTCTGTTTAATTTTCCTTTAATCTGGTTTTTCTTATGTTAATAGTATATTGTTAGGAATTCTAATGTTAGTACTGCTCGCGATATAACGTCGGGGTCACCAATTATAGAGTATTTTTCTATATCTTTATTAATATTACAAGATGCTGGAAAAGTTTTGACTAACATCCGCTAGGAGCGTGCGATGCTTATCAGCTGATGGCCAGATTGTATGTAGCGACCCTGTAAAATGAAGTGTCCATCTGTTGGCGAGAGGCCTTTATTGACAGCAGTGCTGCCAATTGTGAAAGAACTTCGTAAAGAGGTAGAGAAAAGACGAGGGTCTTTCCGTCTGCAGAATAGAAGCCGATCGGACGCATATATTTCTGAATTAAGTCAATGAATAAGTAGTACCATAAACGTTACAGCTTGTAATATATAAAAAGTGAACAAATAAATAGTATAATAGCATAAACGCTATAAGTACTCTTAGATTCTAGGGTACATATTTTTTCTAGTTTATTTAATGGATGCTTAGAATATACAACTTAGAAGAACTTCTTGAATTCATTTCGTAGATTCTATATTACACTATATCTCCTATAGGTATACATAATAGCTACAACTTATTATTGTGGCGTGTGAGCGCAAAACGAGGGCTCCGATTTTGCTTCCTCACAAACTTCAGACCTATTAATGAACTGTCGTGTACGAACATAAGTAACAGAAAAGTTTTTTAGGTTTGGTCTCACATGGTTGTTGTATCCCTAGTTGCGATGTTCTTCCCGTAACTGTAATCACTTTATTTAATGTCGTCTCGTACTTGGGAGTACTTTTCTGGCTTGTATTGCCCACTTACTACACTAGAACTCACAATTCGGAACTCTACTTCACTAATCAACTTAATACTCTAGCCTAGTCTTATTTATACACTCAAACTCAGAAGCTAAAACTCGGAAACAAAAACTGTCAGTTGTAGCAAAAACTGCCTGCCTCAACAACTGAGCGCAGGAAAGTGGGTCACTAGTTTCACGTTCAGCAATGTTTAATGTATACAAAAACCACTGCCTCAGCGGCTGGTGCTTATTCGACGAATTGCCCTCAAAACAGCAATGCGGAATTAAGCCAACAAATACAACGCGGAATTAAAAATGCTCAGTGCGATATCGTATTTACACCATTCCTCTATCCCTCCATCCCTAGGGAAAGGAAAAATTAATATCGAAGCGATATTAATTTTTTTCTTTATATTTACAATCATGTTTGATTTACACAATATCTTAATATTACTATCATGTACATTACTTAACTTCTACGTTAATCCCTGTTGCGTCGTGGCTCTCATTCGGAAAATTAGGATTAACGAAATCTGCTTCACTGGACCAACTTGATATACTTTGGCTGCTACAAGTTGTTGTCTCGTCTTTTTGTATTGCGGTGTTTTTCCAAATCCTGTACTTAATTACAAGTCGTATAATGCGTTGGGGGTAACCAGCATCTTTAAGAAAGGCGTATATCTGTAACACTGCACCGGTTAGATATTCTAATCGTAGTTATTGTCTTCATTGACTACAGTACTTTAACCTTTCGTGAAGCTAATTATTGAAGAGGCTCTAGTTTTGATTGTGCCTTCACGGTTCCCTTGTTTGACTTAAGGCCGTTAGCTGCAGTTCGTGCTAAGGTTTATAGTTACACGTAGTACTTCATTGATCACCAGGCTCTCTCGTGGCTCTCATTCGGAAAATTAGGATTAACGAAATCTGCTTCACTGGACCAACTTGATATACTTTGGCTGCTACAAGTTGTTGTCTCGTCTTTTTGTATTGCTGTGTTTTTCCAAATCCTGTACTTAATTACAAGTCGTATAATGCGTTGGGGGGAACCAGCATCTTTAAGAACGGCGTATATCTGTAACACTGCACCGGTTAGATATTCTAATCGTAGTGTATTGTCTTCATTGACTACAGTACTTTAACCTTTCGTGAAGCTAATTATTGAAGAAGCTCTAGTTTTGATTGTGCGTTCACGGTTCCCTTGTTTGACTTAAGGCCGTTAGCTGCAGTTCGTCCTAAGGTTTATAGTTACACGTAGTACTTCATTGATCACCAGGTTGATGGCGATGGTGATGGCATTATGGGGTCACAAATGAAAACTGTCCAAAAGAAAAACATTTCTAGCGGGTCCATTTTACTGAGCCAAAAACCGTGCGAAAACTTCGACTGTATCATAGAAAGTTAATGGTAGTGAGTAACGGCTACTGTGGCCAACTGTGTCTGATGATGATATCCTCTACTTCTGTGCACGACTTGTTGGTTTGGATATACAGTCCTGATGTACGGCTCGCAACTTGAAATCCGTTATGGAACTGAAGGTACAATAGGTTCGGTGCCGTTGGTGTCTAAGGTACTTATTTCCTTATACTTAAATTAGGGTTTAATTCCACTTTATTAAATTCCTTTATTTTATTTATTCTGATCGTATTCAATATAATGAGTCTTACAATTTGTAATATATTTTATTTTCTTAATGTTTAAATTTCAGTAAATGTGAATATACAATATATGCATATTTACGTGTATAGTATACTTAAGTTGTGAGCATATTTGATTATTAATCTCTGTGAGATAATTATCATCAAATTTTTTTTCAATATGCTTTCATTTTCATTTTTGTCCTCTTTTGTAATTTTTTGTTGTTCTTTTTTAAAATATATATTTTCCCCGTTCTCTCCTTCTTTATGACTTCGTCGAAAAACGCCTTCGCTACCGTGTTGGCTCCAGAATAAGGGCGAGTAATACGAGGGTTGCTACTTAAGTTTTGAGATAGACAAATAAAAACAAATATTTATAATTGGCTTTATGGTTTTTCAAAATATTTTCCATGAAGATCAATACACTTTTGCATGCGTTTGAACCAATTTTCGAAGCTCTTTTTCCACTCCGATTGAGGTACCTCCAAAACATGTGATTTGAACGCATCAACTGCTTCTTCAGGCGTCGAAAAACGTTAACCTCGTAATTTATTTTTGATCTGCGGGAATAAGAAGAAACCATTGGGTGCCAAATCAGGACTGTACGGCGAATAACACATCAATTCGATGTTTTGAATATTCAAAAACGTTTTTGTTTGAGCTGGTGTGTGAGAGCTTGCAATGTCGTTGTGGAGAATGATTCGTCCTCTGCGATTTCCCAAATTTTTTCGAAAACTGGCAAAAAAATGTTGGTGTACCATTCTACGTTGCTCTAAAGTTGGCCACATGTCCAGTTATTCCGAAAAAACAGGCTACAATTTGCTTCGAAGTGCTTCGTGCGCGAACAACTTTTGTTGGGTTTGGCAACTTTTGTTGGGTTTCGTCTTGAAAGACCCACACAGTCAGTTGTTGTTTAGCTTCGGGTTCATATGCATAGATCCATGATTCGTCGCCTGACACATTCTTATAGACGTCTTTTGAAGCACCTCGATTGAATTTTTTTAGCATTTCTTTCGACCAATCGACGCGAGCCTTTTTTTGAGCGATTGAGCGACAAATTATGCGGTATCTAACGCGAACAAATCTTTCTGACGGCCAAATGTTCATGTAATATTGAATGTATGCGAGTTTAACTAATGCCCAAGTATGCCTCAATCTCACTGTATGTCACGTGACGATCTTGCAATATCAGTTCACGCACAGCATCGATGTTTTGTGGTACAACAGACGATATTGGACGACCTTAGTAGTAGCAATATGTACCTTCTTGACCAAATGGCACCACCCGTGTAATTCGGTGGAGCCACCACCAAAGGTGCGCTGTGTGTGTGCAAGAGTGAGAAAGACTATATGAGTGGCAAACGGAGTTGTCAGATCGAAGGATTTTGTCATGGGGTTTTTGTGGGGATTTTTTGTCGGGAATTTGGAGACTTTCCGTGGAATTTTCCGAAGATTTTTTTTTCAAGGGATTTTGTCAGGTGGCAACCCTGACGGCTGGCGGACGAACAGACGGTTGATAGGGGAGATGGTGAGGAAGAAGGGAGAGGGAGGGGAGAGACGTGTGTTATGATATGTGAGTATTGGGGAGAGCACACCGACAAGATGCTTGCCGCAGGGACAGGGAGGGGAGAGACGTGAGTACTGGGAGATCATATTACGTGATTCATCTTGTTTAGTTAATAGTTGATTGTTGACTGACTTCTATTTGTTCTATTACATAATTTTATAAAGTGAA
Source organism: Sicus ferrugineus (assembly GCA_922984085.1). Lineage (NCBI taxonomy): Eukaryota > Metazoa > Arthropoda > Insecta > Diptera > Conopidae > Sicus > Sicus ferrugineus. The sequence continues at coordinate 34,835,265 of OV277349.1, forward strand.
AAAACTCGCACGTTACTTACGGTTGTATACCGTATTTTCCAAAAATTAATTCAGCTAATTCCAAGGATTAAGAAAACAATAAGATGTAAAACTTACGAGTATACATCCATTCTCATTTTGTATACAAATTGGAAATACTTGTAGATACCTCGTGATAAAATTTCGTTTTAATATCCTATACCGTTTACAAAACTTTTGTATGAGTGGGCGTGGCACGCAAGCTTATTGGTAATGCTTCCCTATATATCCTGATAAAATTACATAACAATATCTTATACCGTTCATTAGATATTTCCAACTTTGGCAAGCTTATTGGTAATGCTTCCCTATATATCCTGATAAAATTACATATTAATATCTTATACCTTTCATGAGATATTGCCATCTTTGTTATCAGTGGGCGTGGCATGCCCATTTATTTCGAACGTTTTGGTAATAACGCTATATGTTCCGGAATAAAATTATACCTTAATATCTCACACGGTTTATGAAATATTCAGATTATAAAATTTTTTGAAACGAGGTGCTTTTACATTCCGTATGTAAAGTAGGCGTGACTGTTTACCGATATCGCCCATTTTGAATCCCAGACAGCCCTACATAACATAGAATATGTGTGCCAAATTTCATCGCTTTATATCTTTTCGTTCTCTCGTAATCGTGATTTCAACAGACAGACCGACAAACAGACAGACAGATAGACAGACAGACAGAGGGACAGACAGACAGACAGACAGACGGACAGACAGGGCTTAATCGATTCAGGAGGTGACGCTGAGCAAGAATATATATATGTTTCTATATCTATCTCGTCTCCTTCTCTGCGTTACAAACGGAAGAACAAAGTGAATATATCCTATACATCCCTTCAGGTGTAGGGTATGTTGGGGTTCTTTCAGAAGAATCCTGTCGTGGGCTTCTCCGAAGTCCTTCCTCCCACAGTCCGTCCGGATTGAAACATTACTAGTTACAGTAGTATAACTTCACTCTGAACACTTTATTGCGAATTACACTAGTTACACACGGTTTTTAAGCTCTGCTTCGCTGATCACTACTGACTGATTCCCCATCTGCTACATTACAATCTTAGTTATATGTTTGAATGCGAAAGCTTAAACATGGAAATAATAATACGCTGAGCGGAAAAGAGCCGCCTCACCAAATGAGCGCAAGAAAGTGGGTCACTAGTTCCACGGTCAGCGATATTTAATGGAAAAGAAACCGCGGCCTCAGCGACCTGCTATCATTCGACGAATTGCTCTAGACGCGGCAATGCGGAATTAAACCAACAAGCACAACGTGCAAAAAATGCTCAGTGCGATGTCATAATTTAAGTATCGCCTGAAAGTATGCCTAGCGGAACCAGTGACTCACAACATCCCTCCACCCCTAGGGAAAGGAAAAATTAATATCGTGAAGCGATGTGGAAGCGAAAGGAAAAATTAATATCGTGAAGCGATGTTAATTTTTCCTTTTATTACAATGTTTATACTGAGTGGTCAACTGTTTGATATTAGTCTTAATGCTATTACAAATTTCTTAAGTAAATACGATAATCGCTTCTTGTCTGGCCTCCCTCTACCGAATTATGCTTTTGCTGCTACGAATGGTCATCTCGTCTTACGGTGATGTTTTCTTGTGACTCGTTGCAAGGCACTCACATTTGAAGAAACGGTGTAGTTCTGGTTTACCTTTTGACTGCACCGATTAGACATGCTCCTCGTAGTTCTGCTCTATCTTGAACGGAGTGATGTGGCCTTCGGTGGCTTTTCTCGTTTTCTCGGATTGCCGCGGTTGTGTGCTATGTTCTTGACTGTCTGGTGGACCTCCCACCTTGCTTGACGCTAATCGATCGAAGAAGCTCTGACTGTGGCTTCACGATTCCCTTGTCTCACTTCGGGAAGTTAGCTCCAATTTGCGACTATGATCTGTAGACAGATGTTAATTTGTGGGGAGTGCCCCAAAATAAAAACGTTTTAGCACGCCCATCCTGTTGACTAGTGTTAGCGAGAAAACATCGCCATGGCCGTCTTTGTCGAACAATGATGTCTCTTATTTCTGTGATGGTGCCGTATAACGTGATGGTTAGGAGAAGCAATTTCGATGTACCGCTCGTATCTTTAAGTCCACGATCAATCTGAAGCTTCCATAGGTGTTGATGCCGTTGGTGGCTTATCCTATTTATTTTCTAATACTTATACTACGAAATGATTTAACGAAATGTGTTATTTCATGAGTATCTTGTGCTTGCTCCTTAATATTTATGCTGCAATAAATGCGAGTATATACATACTTATGACTATAGTATGTACAATTTGCGTGCGTATTCGGCTATCAACTAAAATCAATACATTTATCGAGTGAAATCATTAAACCTTTAGTTAAAATTTTTTACACTTTTCGTTATGTGTCCTTAAAAATATTTTCCTAGTGCCTCTTATCTAGGTTCTCTTTTTTTTATTCTCATTTCCTTTACCTTTTGTTAATGCCAACTGCCGCTCGCCAGAGGTGCTCCCTCATCGATCGGTAGGGTGTCAGGAGTGAGCACTCCAGTCTCTCTCCTGTCAGCCTGCCGGTCGTGAGGGGCGCCTCTCTCGTGAGCGTAAGTCCGGCTGCGGGCTCTCTCCGCGGCAACTGGCGCGGTTTGACCGGCTTCCAGCGATCGTCGCTGGACCCACACAGTCTCTTGCTTAAAAACCACGAACGCGTTCAGAGACAAATGCAGCGAGTGCCCTCAGCGGATAATTAAGGAACATATACTATTATTGAACTTAAGGAATTATTTTAAATTATTAATCTTAAATTGTGAACTAAGTGAATAAACATTGTGAACATTTTCGAATTAAACATTTTGGTCCTTCGAGCCGGATAGTGCTCGGAGACCACCCAACCATTCAAATAAACATTTTGGTCCTTCGAGCCGGATTGCCGACGCCCAGGAACCATCGTCAACGACGCCCAGGAACAATCGTCACCGACGCCCCAATCACCTAGTCGAGTGAAACGGTAAGTTCACCGTGTTGTATTTAATTTGGCCACCGCTTTTGTGCGAATTTGTACGCAAGTCTACTTGCGAGTTTAAAAGTGCGTCTCGTGCACTAGCTAGTGAGCACGGTGCACTTTGATTCCGTGCCCGTCACTCTAGCCCCGTAGAGCCCTTCCGGCCATATACATTTTATATATATATATATATATATATATATATATATATATATATATATATATATATATATATATATATATATATATATATATATATATATATATATATATATATATATATATATATATATATATATATATATATATATATATATATATATATATATATATATATATATATATATATATATATATATATATATATATATATATATATATATATATATATATATATATATATATATATATATATATATATATATATATATATATATATATATATATATATATATATATATATATATATATATATATATATATATATCTATATATATATATATATATATATATATCAAAGGAACTGTCCTCCTTATATATATATATATACCCTCCTTATATATATATACCCATTTCACCGTCAAACCTTCGAGAATCGTCGATTCGTGAGTAACGGTCCCCAAGAATAACGGCAGCACCAAGGCTTGCAGGTATGAGTCGTCGTTTTGGTAAGGTTGTAACCTTGGGGATCCAGAATTGGGTACGGACCAGACGAAGAACTAATTTTCGTGTATAAAATGAATGACCAAATGTTTAGTTCAGGAATGTTTACAATGTTTATTTCACAAATGATAAATGTTAAATTCACGAATGTTCACAATGTATATTTATTTGAAATTTTTAACTTCTATTTAATTCTAACGGTTTGTATGTGCTCTTGGTGTTTTTATGGTACTGCACAATCCACTAACTGCACGCGTCAGATGCTGAGAACTGAGAATAAAATTCGAATAGGCAGGGGCTTGAGCACGCGGAGCGTTTTCAAACCGCCGCTCTTGATGTGAGGCACGTGGGGTCGAATCTGGTACAGCATTCGATGAGGATGGAGCGTTCTCACGATGCAAGAGGGTGTGATGCCTGCTATTACATTTGATGCAATTAAATCTGCTTGGACAGTTTTTCACGGAATGAGATCTGGCCAAGCACTTGCTGCACAAGCGGTTTTTCTGAACGGTATTCAGCCGCTGTAGAACGGGCAAGCTGAGAAACTGAGCGCAGGATCTCAGCCTGTGCTGCTTCTGGCAAAGAGGACAGCTATCTTGGGACACCTTCATCTGGAAGGTGTAGACGCGTTTAGAGGCTGGAGCTGAGTGAGTCGAAGCTGGGAGCTGTGTTGACTTCGATGCGGGTGTGCACTTAATATCTTGCACCGTTTCAAGGGTCTGGAAGCGATGCGTGAGAAACGCATCCAGATCTGTCCATTTTGGGATCTCCGTTTTGTTCGTGAGAGATTGTTCCCAAAGGGAAAGCGTTGCTTCTGGGAGCTTGCTGGAACACAAAAAGACGATTATCGCGTCCCAATGCGTGGTATCGACACCTTGTAGCGCGAGTGCGGCGAGAATATTATTGATTTCGCGCTGCAAGTCTTTAATAGCGCCACCGGTTTCCTTCGTGATGGGGGACAGGCTGAAGACAGGCTCCCTCTTCAAATGGGCGTTGGTGAGGACGCGCCCGTTCTCGTACCTGTCGGACAGATTTTTCCACGCTTGGGCAAAACCTTCATTCGTGAGAGGGGATTTCTGCACGATTTCTTTAGCTTCGCCGGTAGTTTTTTGGTTCAGGTGGAAAAGCTTCTCAAGCGGCGCAATTCTGGTGTTTTAAACTCGCAAGTAGACTTGCGTACAAATTCGCACAAAAGCGGTGGCCAAATTAAATACAACACGGTGAACTTACCGTTTCACTCAGCAGCAGCAGCTGAAATGCCAGCATCTGGCTACAACATCAGCTTGCCCCCTTGCGACACCCAAGCCTTCCACGGCGATTACCTCTCGTGGCCCTCTTTTAGGGATATGTTCACGGCCCTTTATATCAAGAACACCAGAATTGCGCCGGTTGAGAAGCTTTTCCACCTGAACCAAAAAACTACCGGCGAAGCTAAAGAAATCGTGCAGAAATCCCCTCTCACGAATGAAGGTTTTGCCCAAGCGTGGAAAAATCTGTCCGACAGGTACGAGAACGGGCGCGTCCTCACCAACGCCCATTTGAAGAAGCTCTTCAGCCTGTCCCCCATCACGAAGGAAACCGGTGGCGCTATTAAAGACTTGCAGCGCGAAATCAATAATATTCTCGCCGCACTCGCGCTACAAGGTGTCGATACCTCGCATTGGGACGCAATAATCGTTTTTTTGTGCTCCAGCAAGCTCCCAGAAGCAACGCTTTCCCTTTGGGAACAATCTCTCACGAACAAAACGGAGATCCCAAAATGGACAGATCTGGATGCGTTTCTCACGCATCGCTTCCAGACCCTTGAAACGGTGCAAGATATTAAGTGCACACCCGCATCGAAGTCAACACAGCTCCCAGCTCCGACTCACTCAGCTCCAGCCTCTAAACGCGTCAACACCTTCCAGTTGAAGGTGTCCCAAGATAGCTGTCCTCTTTGCCAGAAGCAGCACAGGCTGAGATCCTGCGCTCAGTTTCTCAGCTTGCCCGTTCCACAGCGGCTGAATACCGTTCAGAAAAACCGCTTGTGCAGCAACTGCTTGGCCAGATCTCACTCCGTGAAAAACTGTCCAAGCAGATTTAATTGCATCAAATGTAATGGCATGCATCACACTCTCTTGCATCGTGAGAACGCTCCATCCTCATCGAATGCTGTACCAGATTCGACCCCACGTGCCTCACATCAAGAGCGGCGGTTTGAAAACGCTCCGCGTACTCAAGCCCCTGTCTATTCGAACTTCATTCCAAGTTCGACTCATCATGCTTTTCAGCAAGAAAGGCCGCATTCTTCGATGCGACCTCCCACGCATATACAGTCCACTCCTCCACCCACACAGCAACGAACTCAAGAGCAACGGTATGATAACGCTCCGCGTACTCAAGCCCCTGCCTATTCGAACTTCATTCCAGGTTCGACTCAACATGCTTCCCAGCAAGAAAGGCCGCATTCTTCGATGCGACCTCCCACGCATATACAGTCCACTTCTCCCCCCGCGCAACAGCGAAATCCACAGGACACGCATCAGGTGTGCTTCGCGAAAGCACCAAAACAGGTACTGTTAGGGACTGCCATGGTAACAATACGCCATCACGGTACATGTTACATCGCGCGCGCCTTGATTGATCCTGGATCCGAAGTGTCGTTCATCTCTGAACGCATACAAAAGCTCTTAAAGCTCCCAGCGCGACCAACTACCGCAGAAGTCTCCGGTCTCAATGAGACCGTGTCCGCACAAATATCAAGATCGTGCGATTTTCTCATGAATTCGCCACTTGATCCCAAATTTCAAATCAACGTGACGGCGCTCGTGCTCCCAAAAATCACAGGGCGGTTGCCCTCCCACTCGTTAGACAGGTCACTTCTCAGTGGCCTCCCTCAAGACATCGAGCTCGCAGATGTCAACTTCTCCAAAAGCGAGCAGGTCGACGTCCTCATCGGAGCCGATTTATACCCAGCAATCCTGCTGGACGGCATCCGCCGCCAAGTGCTGGGCTCCCTCATGGCTCAGCAAACCGTGTTCGGTTGGATCCTAACCGGCCCGGTTCCCACCATGCAATCTGCCACGGCACGCATCAAAGCGGCTTACACAACGAAGTCACCTTCGAACAACAGTTCGAACGTTTTTGGGAGGTGGAGGAACTTCCCAAAACTAGATTGCTATGCCACTCCGAAAAGTTTTGCGAAGAAAAATACGCGAAGACGCGATGACGGCCGCTACATCGCGCCATTGCCTTTAAAGTCGGCTTTCGAGACACGATCCACTCAGGGGCTTCGAGACATTCAAAATGTATCGCCAAATATTGGTCGACCCAAAGCACACACCATATCAGCGCATTCTCTTCCGAGACCCGTACAAGTCCGAACTTATCGACTTCGAGCTTCAAACCGTAACGTTTGGAGTTAATTGCGCCCCGTGCCTGGCAATACGCACCCTTCTTCAATTGGCAGACGACGTGAAGCCCCAGTTCCCGCTTGCAGCACACATTCTACAGCATTCCATGTACGTGGATGATGTGTTAGCAGGCACGCATGACCTGGTGACAGCTTCCCAGACCCGTGACCAACTCATAGCGGCTCTCGACTCAGCAGGTTTTTCACTTCGCAAGTGGACTGCCAACCATAAAGGCATTCTGGCAGACTTACCTGCTCCATTCCGATTTTCTGACGCTAGAAGATTCCAGCACCGCCAAAATGCTTGGAATTCGCTGGAACGCGACCCATGATGACTTCTACTTCGATGTGCAAGCTATCGTCATCAAAGCTGCGTACACAAAACGGGAAATGTTGTCTCTGGTCGCCAAGCTGCTCGATCCAGCCGGTTGGCTGGCTCCGATCATCGTTGCAGCAAAGATTCTGATTCAGGAAGTCTGGTTGGACAAAATCGACTGGGATGACACTCTGCCTCAAGTAACTCACGCTAACTGGTTAAGTTTTCTCCAGAATTACCAGCACATCCGCGCCATCCGCATCCCGCGATGGGTGAGTTACGCCCCAGAAAGCCGCACTCCATGCCTTTTGCCTTTTGCAAGGCCTCAGAAAGGGCCTACGCACGAGTCATCTATGCCCGCATCACGGTCGCTCAGGAAGTCCAAGTTTTCCTTTTGTACTTCCAAATTCGTGTAGCCCCAATTAAAACTTTGTCTCTCACCAGGTTAGAATTGTGCGGAGCCACTTTAGTAGCTGAGATGATCGACACTCTCGTGCCCATGCTGCAGCTGCCCCATTACACGATCTACTGTTGGAGCGACTCCACCATTGTTTTGGCCTGGCTGAAGAAATCCTCCTGCGTTTCGGCGACGTTCATGGCAAATCGAGTTGCCAATGATGATTAGAGAAGGTACCACAGTCGCAATGGTTTCATGTGGATTCCCAGGACAGCCCCGCGGTGCCACGCCCCAAGATCTCGCTGAGAGCACCCTCTGGTGGAATGGACCTGCTTGGCTCGCCCACGACAAGAATCGCTGGCCCGAATTCCGCGCCTACGACGAATATGTCACCAAACGAGCAGCAAGCTGTCACAACGCTGCACACCCATTGCGCTACCAATGAGGATCCTGTCGAACGATTTTCGTCGCTGCCACGAGCCCTACGTGTACACTCATACGTATATCGATTTCTCCACGTATATCGAAATAAAGGAAACTAAACGCTGCCTCGCCATCTCCTGCTAGAAGATTCATTTTGTGGACGAGCATCGCTCGAAAACTACACGATGCTGCGATCTAAAAGCAGCTTACTTTCGTTGAACCCCTTTTCTCCACACGGATAACACGATGCGCGTTGGCGGGCGGTTGTCCTCGTGTCCCAATTTGCCTTTCGACGAACGGCACCCGATTATCCTGCCATACTGCCGATTCTCGCGATTGCTCATTCATTTTATACACGAAAATTAGTTCTTCGTCTGGTCCGTACCCAATTCTGGATCCCCAAGGTTACAACCTTACCAAAACGACGACTCATACCTGCAAGCCTTGCATCCTACATCGGAACAAGCAACGAACCCTGTACATGACAGCCCATTATTAACACATTTTCTCATTACAGAGCCCACATGTATTTAATCCGCTGGCAATATGCGCGGACCCGAAGAGGGCGTCTGCTGGCACCACCCGGGGCGGTGCCCATCTGCGCCGCCTATTGCTGCCCACCGTCCTCGGGAGCTGTCCCCAACGGCTGACGCCCTGGTGCTCGACGTCTTGGCCGACGAGGCACAAGCGCTTGCTACGACACGACGCTCGCCCACACCGCCACCCCGAGCTTTCCGGAGTTCTCTCGTCCGGCCTGAGGAAGCCTCCTTCGGTCCGGCCCCAGAACAGATGCCCATCCCGAGATCGCGGAAGTCTGCGAGTTCGCACGATGTCGGTGCGGTATCCGCCGCGCCACGAGCAACGTCCACTACCAGAGCTGGCCCCGAGACGTGCGCTCTCACCACCCACACCGGCCCCGAGACGTCTGCGACCTGCTTCACCAGAACCGGCGCCGCGACGTGCACCACCAGCACCGCCGGCTCCATCAGCACCATCGGCCTCAAGACACGCGCCTCCAGGCCGTCCGGCCCCACGACGCGCGCCAGTGATGCCGGCCAGGCGGCACGCCTGGTGCCCGCCAGCCCAGCGGCTTCCTACGGAGGGCCGCGAGCGCGAGCTGTGCTGTCCCCTGTGTACGGGGCGGCATGTGCTGAGCCGTTGTCGGCTGTTTCTGCAACAAACACCAGCGCAGCGGAACTTAACGGCACACGCGCGGCACATGTGCCACAACTGTTTGGCGCGGTCGCACAGATTGGCTGAGTGCCGGAGCCCCATGCGCTGCCGCAAGTGCGGGGAGGCGCACCACACGCTCCTCCACTAGGCCGGAGACGAGGCACGGCGCCAGTTGTCGGGGTTTGGGGATTTGCAGTCCTGCAAGGCGGGCGGTATGTTAACGCCAACTGCCGCTCGCCAGAGGTGCTCCCTCATCGATCGGTAGGGTGTCAGGAGTGAGCACTCCAGTCTCTCTCCTGTCAGCCTGCCGGTCGTGAGGGGCGCCTCTCTCGTGAGCGTAAGCCCGGCTGCGGGCTCTCTCCGCGGCAACTGGCGCGGTTTGACCGGCTTCCAGCGATCGTCGCTGGACCCACACAGTCTCTTGCTTAAAAACCACGAACGCGTTTAGAGGCAAATGCAGCGAGTGCCCTCAGCGGATAATTAAGGAACATATACTATTATTGAACTTAAGGAATTATTTTAAATTATTAATCTTAAATTGTGAACTAAGTGAATAAACATTGTGAACATTTTCGAATTAAACATTTTGGTCCTTCGAGCCGGATAGTGCTCGGAGACCACCCAACCATTCAAATAAACACCTTTCATTTTAAAATTGTTGTACTTTATTTTCATACATTTTTCAGAATGTTTTTTCTTTCTTATTTTTTTCCCTTTGTTTTCTTTCTTTTTTTTATATTTATTATTTATTATTTTTTTTGTTTGTTTTGTTTTCTTTTGCTCTTCTTTTTTCTTCTCTTTTCTCTATTTCTTTCTTTTTCCTTTTACTCAAGAGTTTTGTCAGTTTGTTTTTTTTTGTTGTCTTATGTACAATTACTTCAACTATTTTTCTCTTATTGCTATCCATAACTAACAGCTCTATTAGTTTATGACTTCTATATTACCATTAAAATTATTTAATTAATTAAATTTTACAATTATTTAATGTACTTAATTTAATTTAACTCTTTAGCAAGTTGCAAAGTAACCTTTAAATTCTATTTTACTTGCTCCCCTTTTTTCTCAATATTTTTATTCTTATAATTTCCGGAGTATTTTTCAATATTTCGTATTTACAGTTTTCTATTTCAACCATTATTCATAGCTATTATTCATTCGGACCTTTGTGTAATTACTTAATTTTAATTAATTAAAATTTAAAAAATTACTTAATTTTAATTTTACTCTTCTAGTTGCTTCCTCCTTACTAGACGCTTCCGTGTGCATTTAACGTATCTATATACAAGTAACGGAAATCAATTCGCGATGCCACATAATGTCATGGCGCCCTGACACCATGTGACAAAACCGTCTACGAACTATCTATCACATCATTATTATATTTTACAACTTAATATTATTTAATAAAGCAATAAAACAAAATAAAAAACAATGTAAATAACATAAACTTAATATATTGTCTTAACCAAGCCTATATATATGGTCTAAACAAATTCTATAATTAATTAATACATTTTGTTAGTAAGTTAAGTTAGTGTCCGGTTAGTTAAACAAACTATCCCCTAAAACTACATACTAAAACCAAAACCGTTTTGTGTTAATATGGACATTCCTGACGTACTTACTTAAACGCACAGAATATACTCTACCAGATGATTACCCTGAACAATTATTTGCGGCGTCGCAGTTAATGGGATCCAGCCTTCTCTTTCTCGCCGTCCTGCAAATACGGAATTTCCGTGTGCCCCACCTACGACCGCCTTGAAATACACAAAAAATATATATTATTTTACGTTCGTTATTTTTCCCTATTTACTAAATTTTTTGTTGAATTGTATGTGTTGAGCGTGGTTTTCTGGTTCCGATTTAATGCATCCGTGGCTGTTCCTATTTTAATTGAATTGTTGTAATGTTTAAGCAAATCGTTATGGAATGGCTTATCCCTGTTCTTAATTTTTATAACTGTCGTGACTGGGCTTCTAATGCCTATCACCTCAATAGGCCTAAGGATTTTTTAGCATTACTCTATCTCCAGCTTTAAAAATTACTGGGTTTAGCCTGTCATCGTACTGTCTTCCGGCTGCTTCCTTTGCACGTTCCTGATTTTGCCTAACCATCTCATGGGCTCTTTGTATTTGGAATTTCTGGACCTTGATGGGATCGTCCGCGTTATAGAGTGGGCAACATTTCTTCTTCAAATTTGTTGGCATCTGCGCGTCGAATCCATACAGTGTGCGAAGAGGGGTTTGCTTAGTGGTTGTATGCGGAGTGTGATTATGCAAGTGCATTGCCGCTGATAACCACTGGTCCCAATTGGATCCGTCTTCTTTTGCAAAACTGCGCAAATACTCTGCCAACGGTCTATGCTTCGTTCTAAAGAACCATTGGCCTGTGAGTGGTACGGTGTCGTGTGTAACTTTATTATTCCTAACAATTTACATGTATCGGCGAATAATTTTGAAGTGAAATTGGTACCGTTATCTGTTACTAGAATTCGTGGAATTCCGTATCGCGTCACCACTTCGTTGTAGAATGCTCTGGCTACGGTGCTTGCTTCTGCATCAGGAATAGCTGTGCATGCCATAAATTTTGAAAAGTCGTCCTGAAATGTAAGAATGTACTTATTGCCGGATACAGTCTCCGGTAAAATAACTACAATGTCCATATAGACCTTATCGAAGGGGCGCACTGGCGTATCTGTTAATACTAGCGGCATTTTTGTTAGTTTTGAGACTTTGTTCACCTGACATTTGGGATATGATCTAACGTATTCTTTTATCTGTTTTTGCATGCCTGGCCACCTGTATTCTTGCCTAATACGTAAATAGGTTTTAACCGCCCCTTGATGGCCTCCTAATGGTTTATCATGGAAATCTTTTATTATTGTCTCTATTTCTTTTGGGTCTTCCAGAAGAATTTTATTACCGCCCTGTTCTGCATTTGGACTATCCGGTTCCACCGATGCGGAAATTTCCTGCGGCTTGTCGTTTTCTTGGGGTTTTTGTTCTTTCGCCTCAGAGCGCGTTTGGACTGCCGCGACCTCATTGCTATTTTGGGGTATCTTACCCAGAGCGTCTGCATTTAAATTATTCTTTCCAGGTTTATATATAATTTTGAAATCCTACTCCGATAGTTTATGTCTAAACCCAGACGAGAAGTCTGATCCCTTAAATTTGCTATACCCTTTAAGGGTTGGTGGTCTGTAAATATTTTGAACGGCCACCCTAAACTATAGCCAAGAATTCCTTTTCGATTGTGGAGTACCGTTTCTCGGCTCCACTCAACGCTCTACTGGCGAAAGCTATTGGCCTGTCCTTGCCAACTTCCCCTTGGGATAGTACTGTTCCCAGAGCGTCATTGCTGGCGTCTATTGTTAACAAAAATTGTTTTGAAAAATCCGGATACGCGAGCAGATGTGGCGATGATATTGCTTCCTTCAGCTTGGCGAACGCGTTCTGGCAGTTCTCTGACCATTAGAATTTGGCATCCTTTCTTAGTAACTTGTTAATTGGCAAAGCGATTTTTGCCATGCTCCCAATAAATTTCCTATAGTAACTGGTTAACCCCAGGAATGCCTCCAACTCCTTTTTGTTCCTGGGAGGTTTTATATTCCTTACACACTCAACCTTCTGTGGGTCGGGCAGTGCACCCTGCTCAGAACACTTATGACCTAAACAAACTATTTCTCTTCTTAACAACTGACACTTTTCCGTGTTTAGTTTTAAACTATTTTCCCTAAGGACGCTAAACACCTTAAATATCCTATCTTCATGCTGTTTTAAATTCCTACCATAAACTACTATATCATCTAAATAAACGAAACAATCTATCCCTTGGAGCCCAGTGAGAATATGATTCATTATTCTCTGAAACGTCGCTGGTGCCTCCGTTAAACCAAAAGGCATTCTGTTGAACTCGAAATGTCCTAGTCCTGAACTAAACGCGGTCTTTTCTTTGTCTTTTTTATCCACCAAAACCTGGTGATACCCACTTGCAAGATCTAATGTTGAGAAATACCTACTATGTCCTAACTGCTCTAAAATTTCTTCAATTCTGGGTATAGGGAAAACCTGTTTAATCGTAACGTCATTTAACTTCCTAAAGTCAACCACTAGCCGCCATATTTTCTGACCGTCTTTCGTGGCTTTCTTTGTTACCAATAACAGTGGCGAATTCCACGACGATTTGCTGGGGGAGAAAATCCCGTCATCTAGCAGCTTCCGTACGTGCCTGTTGGATATGAGGTAACCTATACTGGTTTTGATTAATTGGTGATTGGTCTTGCCTGGTCGGTATTTCGTGTTTTAAGACCAGCGTATAGGACAATTCATCTCCTTCCAGCAGAAAAATATCATGAAAAGCTGCACATACTCTCTCTACTGAACCCCTGTCCCCCTTATTCAAACTATCATCTAGACTTAATTTATTTATCAGAGTACTTATTCTATCCTTAACATCTATCTCTCCTACTCTATTTATCATACTACCACGGGGTGTTTCAAACTCATTGAAACAAGAAAACCCCGGCCTAAAGTCACTGTCTATTTCTACATCTTGTTCCGTTGAGTTTAGAATCCGAACGTAAACTACGTCCTTCTTTACTCTCGCTAAAGTTTCCCCCATATACACTCCCGGAACAATTTCCTGTTTATGAACTACTATTTCCGGTATATTGGCTCTAATCCTAACTGGAACTACTATAATAGTTCTCGCCATTATTCTTGAATCTTCACTATGTAAAATTTGATCTAGTTCTTTCCTTGAACGCATAACCAGCGTCTCAATATGTTTCTTCTTATCCATAAATGTTACTCGTTTTTAATTGAGTCTATAATTGACCTATTCCACAAATTGTCCCTACAAATTATGCCATCCGCTGGCACTCCCTGTCCAAGTGGCACTAATTGTAGTTTTAAACTGAGGTGATTCATACCACTAGGTTTGATCACTACAGAACCCTGCGTTGTTACACATCCACCAAAAGTTCCATTAACCACTAATAGGATGAGTTTTCCACTTTTTGCATCTTCACATGATACTTCAATGAACACGTCATCTATAGTGTCTGGGCGACCCTGCTGCCAGTTTAATCATGAATTAATTTGTCCCCTTCTTTCCGTTGTATTCCGTTTTATATTATCGCTTTTATTTGTACTACTTTCTACCCTTGAGAAAAAAATGTCTAACATTTTTGTTGCGTCTTTTTGCCACGAATTCAAGTTTGTCTTATTGTTATTTAAAAATTGCTCAGTATAAATAAAAACTTTTATTTTCTTTTCTTTTACTACATCTTTTATTATACCCAGAGACAATACTACCAAAACGAAAATTTGTGCAATGCTTGCACTTAAGCATGAAGTCAAAACTCCAAGCGTATCCACTGGCTCAACGGCCGTCGGCTTTACTGTTTGTTGTTATTAACTACTTGCTTAATTTAAATTTTGCTTACCTCCTCACAACTGTTAACTTCTTCTGGGAATGATTCAATACTTTCAACGCTCCCGCCTACACTATCGACTCGCCCGTGATCGACTTTCTCGCAACGATCAGAGGAGGACGGTTCAACAATCGTTTTCGATGTATGACTCGTCATACATCGAAAGAGTTACTTTTCTTTTGGGGTTCCCAGCTTGTTATTGACAAATCAGGAGTTACTTTTCTTTTCGGGTTCCCAGCTTAGTGGCCTTGGCTGGGCCCTCGATAGTTTCCCTGCGTTGTTCCCTGATATCTCTTGACGGGGCAGTTTATTGCTATATGTCCTGTTTTTTCACAACGGAAACACTTGATATCATCTCCCTGCTACTGCTTTCCTTATTATACGTATTCCAACTACCCTCATTAACTTGTGGCTGCTGTCTACCGCTACTCATGTGGTCGCTACTATTTCTTCTCTGATAACTTACCTGACGTTCGGCTAAATTTCCTCTCGTCGGCTGCCCCCGTGACTGACATCTCCAACTTAGTTCATGCCCATACATCATGCATTTCTCACAGAATGGACTATTTTTCCTTACGAGACACTCGTCCCTAGTATGGCCTTTCCTTCCGCAGAAACTACATACTATTCGCGCTTTGGCACTGGCTTCCCCACCCATCCTTTTCCGTGGCACTTGTGGACGTCCCATCCTTTTTCCGTCCCGCGTGATACTCGGGTTTTGCATGAAGTTCTCGCCATTCTGTGTATTTAGTTTCCCTGGGGCATCCACGGGTGTATGGCTTGCAGTCCTTTGGTTCATTTCTGCAGTCCAGACCGGATTCATGCTCGCTAAAAGGTTTGGTTGGGCTCCGAGAGATCTGCTGATGATCTTGTTTAGCTGTATTGCTTCTGCGATCAGCCTTTCCATTTCGATCACGTTGGTGCCCAACATCTTCATCCTTATCGTTGGGTCTCTTAACCCCAACACGAATGTCCTTGCTAATGATTTATTAATCTCAAGTCGCAGTCCGTGATCCTGGGTCTCATTATAATGGGATTTCGTAATATCCTCTGCCCTTGTCCTTAGATTTATTAATCTTTCTCCGAACTCCACTATTTCTTCCCCTGGGAGTTGGGACACTGTCTGTATTTCCGATATTATTGTATCTAAAGATCTACACTTCAGATAGGACAGCTTTAAGGTACTGTATAGCTCTTTTACGCTCGCTATTTTCTTTCCTCTAATTAACCCGTATGCGTTCCCATAGTCATCTATTTCGGAATCCGATATACCCCCCCTCGCGAGTTCACATCCCTCAATAAATTTATACACCTCATTTCTAAAATCAGGAGAACGGGTTAATGAGAAAAATGGTACTAGTCTGTTTACACTTTATGCGATTCCTTCTATACTCATTTTCAGGCTTGTATTACTCCTGATGATTTTTAAATTTGTTGCAGGTAGTGTAGGACGTCCAATCGGATATTTGTGCGGCAGGGTTTTATCTGCTAGCAATTCTTCCTGTCGCAGGAGTTTATTTTCTTCTTTTAACTCCTCTATTCTCCTATGAGCCTCTTCTAAAGAGTCAAAACTTTCCCTGCTTTTTTGGTTTAAAACTGTCGAGAGCAAATTCCCCGAAACTCCCTTTTTCTCAATCATCTTTCTCAATCTATTATTTTCCTCTTCCACTTCCTTTACTAAAATTGCCTCTAATTCTCTCTCCGTCAAGTAGTTGTCGTATCTGTTTTTTAAGGAATGAAATTCAGCTTTCCACCTTTCTAATTCCTTTAGCGCACTTTTATTTTTATTTGATACAAAATTGAGCAATTCTTCTAAAATTGCATCCGCCTTCTATACCTTGGAGAGATTACCCAGATCTTTAATCTTTTCCTTAATTAAAATTAAATTCTCCTTATTGTTTACAGTGGATGAAAGATTATCCCAAATTTTTTCAATAAACTGTAACGAAACTTTTCCCTTTCTGGCCAGGGTATGTGACTGAGCCAAGTGCAGGATCCGTCCAGTTATTTATTTGATTGAGACACAAGGCTTCCTTCAATGAATTCTCTCTTTTACTAATTTTTAGATTAGTTCAATAATTCGTAATTCTAATTCAACAATTAAGCTTATATAAAATATTTGGAAATGGTTCTAAAATGTATAAATGGGTACAAAATAGATGTATGGCCACTGATAGCCTTCACAGGTGTACGCTGTGGTGAAAGAACCTGTCCCCGCCCCAGTGGGGTGCGAGCGAACCGGGTGTTGGCCGCGGGAGTGCAACTCCACAGACGACGTTCTGGTGCGTTTGTTGGCCGCGGGAGTGCAACTCTACAAGGCGACGTGCTGATGAGAATCGTTGGGCCGCGCGAGTACAACTCCACAGGCGACGTTCTAATGTGGAGTACAACTCCACAGGAGACGTTCTAATGTGAGTGTTGGCGACCACACACAAGGCGACGTGCTGATGAGAATCGTTGGGCCGCGGGAGTGCAACTCCACAGGCGACGCTCTGATGCGAACTGTTGGCCGCGGGAGTACAACTCCACAGGTGACGTTCTAATGTGAGTGTTGGACACGAGGCTCTGTTGGCGTCGACGTTGTAGCTCTGCCGGCGTCGAGGCTCTGCTGGCGTCGGCGTTGTAACTCTGCCGAAATCGAGGCTCTGCTGGCGTCGGCGTTGTAGCTCTGCTGGCTTCGACGTTGAAATGACTTACCGAAGATGGGGTCCCAGAAGACTACTGTCTAGGCCGGGAGTTCACGTCAAAAAGCCTCGATTCCTCGTGGAGAAGCACCTTTTATAGTGGCGATGGTATTCTTACGCACTGATTGTAAGACGCTTGTTGTCTCTTTCTTGCACGCGTGGTCGTATCTGTGGTCGAGTTCTCTCGATCCACTCAGGCGATGGTGCTACTTTCTAATAACTCTCAATTTTTGTCAAATCTCTTTTCTACTTTGCCGTTCGTTACATACATATTAATATGCAGAAACGGCTCACGGTATAAACGGCTACGACGGTATAGCTCTTTTACGCTCGCTATTTTCTTTCCTCTAATTAACCCGTATGCGTTCCCATAGTCATCTATTTCGGAATCCGATATACCCCCCCTCGCGAGTTCACATCCCTCAATAAATTTATACACCTCATTTCTAAAATCAGGAGAACGGGTTAATGAGAAAAATGGTACTAGTCTGTTTACACTTTATGCGATTCCTTCTATACTCATTTTCAGGCTTGTATTACTCCTGATGATTTTTAAATTTGTTGCAGGTAGTGTAGGACGTCCAATCGGATATTTGTGCGGCAGGGTTTTATCTGCTAGCAATTCTTCCTGTCGCAGGAGTTTATTTTCTTCTTTTAACTCCTCTATTCTCCTATGAGCCTCTTCTAAAGAGTCAAAACTTTCCCTGCTTTTTTGGTTTAAAACTGTCGAGAGCAAATTCCCCGAAACTCCCTTTTTCTCAATCATCTTTCTCAATCTATTATTTTCCTCTTCCACTTCCTTTACTAAAATTGCCTCTAATTCTCTCTCCGTCAAGTAGTTGTCGTATCTGTTTTTTAAGGAATGAAATTCAGCTTTCCACCTTTCTAATTCCTTTAGCGCACTTTTATTTTTATTTGATACAAAATTGAGCAATTCTTCTAAAATTGCATCCGCCTTCTATACCTTGGAGAGATTACCCAGATCTTTAATCTTTTCCTTAATTAAAATTAAATTCTCCTTATTGTTTACAGTGGATGAAAGATTATCCCAAATTTTTTCAATAAACTGTAACGAAACTTTTCCCTTTCTGGCCAGGGTATGTGACTGAGCCAAGTGCAGGATCCGTCCAGTTATTTATTTGATTGAGACACAAGGCTTCCTTCAATGAATTCTCTCTTTTACTAATTTTTAGATTAGTTCAATAATTCGTAATTCTAATTCAACAATTAAGCTTATATAAAATATTTGGAAATGGTTCTAAAATGTATAAATGGGTACAAAATAGATGTATGGCCACTGATAGCCTTCACAGGTGTACGCTGTGGTGAAAGAACCTGTCCCCGCCCCAGTGGGGTGCGAGCGAACCGGGTGTTGGCCGCGGGAGTGCAACTCCACAGACGACGTTCTGGTGCGTTTGTTGGCCGCGGGAGTGCAACTCTACAAGGCGACGTGCTGATGAGAATCGTTGGGCCGCGCGAGTACAACTCCACAGGCGACGTTCTAATGTGGAGTACAACTCCACAGGAGACGTTCTAATGTGAGTGTTGGCGACCACACACAAGGCGACGTGCTGATGAGAATCGTTGGGCCGCGGGAGTGCAACTCCACAGGCGACGCTCTGATGCGAACTGTTGGCCGCGGGAGTACAACTCCACAGGCGACGTTCTAATGTGAGTGTTGGACACGAGGCTCTGTTGGCGTCGACGTTGTAGCTCTGCCGGCGTCGAGGCTCTGCTGGCGTCGGCGTTGTAACTCTGCCGAAATCGAGGCTCTGCTGGCGTCGGCGTTGTAGCTCTGCTGGCTTCGACGTTGAAATGACTTACCGAAGATGGGGTCCCAGAAGACTACTGTCTAGGCCGGGAGTTCACGTCAAAAAGCCTCGATTCCTCGTGGAGAAGCACCTTTTATAGTGGCGATGGTATTCTTACGCACTGATTGTAAGACGCTTGTTGTCTCTTTCTTGCACGCGTGGTCGTATCTGTGGTCGAGTTCTCTCGATCCACTCAGGCGATGGTGCTACTTTCTAATAACTCTCAATTTTTGTCAAATCTCTTTTCTACTTTGCCGTTCGTTACATACATATTAATATGCAGAAACGGTAGTTTGAAATTTAATTACCATATATTCTGGGTATATATATATATACGTAAGTAGAAAAATGCAAGTAACAGAATTATGTGGGGAAGAGATTAAGTTGTGCTTAATTTGTTCCTGACATCTCCCTCTTATTTTATCGAGGGGGTGGTTGCGACGACGATTCTGTCCGTCCGCGTGATCTTTATGTCATAGCGGATGCCCCCGCTGACACGAGCCAGCTTGATGGCGTTCCTGCCTCGCTTACTCAGCTTAATGTCCTGGACTTCGTACTTTGAATGAATGTGAAATATTTTCTTCTCGCAGCGATCTCCGCAAATTGTGATAACGAAGGATCCCATTATTTCGTGTATAGTTGGTTTCTTCGCACTTCGGTACTAAAAATACCCTGTTTATTTTCTTATTATTCGTGGCTTCTTTCTGTTATTTAAATATTATGTATTTATAGAAAGGGAGTTACCATGACCTCGCTGTGTTTTCCCTATTCTGCCGTGGTTGCATGCGTCGGCCGTGGGAGCTGTGTCTGCTGGTATGCTTTTGAGCTCGCTGACGTGTGCTGTCCTCGTCTTCTTGGAGGCACTATTTACTTCCTGGAGTTGTACAATCAACGGGGATGTGAACGCGATCACCTTGTAAGGGCCATCATATTTTGGTGCCAATTTGGCTGCAAAGCTGTCGACGGGATGCTGTCGAGAGCGGATGGGTTGGTTTAAGGACGAGCTGCTCAATATTCGGTGTCCAGTGGCATCGGCGCAAGTTGTAATGACGAGCCTGATCGGAGGCGGCTTGGGTCAGTCTTTTCCTGACGATCGCAAAGATTTCTGTGAGACGCTTGGCCTTGTCATCCGCCTCCTCGGGCGATTGTCCCCTCCCGAATGTTTTCTGGTCGTATAAAGCTTCGGGCAACCGCAGCTCTCGTCCTTGCGCGAGATAGGCAGGACTATAGCCAGTTACATCCGACCTGCTTGAATTCAGGGCCAATGTGATTTCGGGAATCAACTCGTCGCAGGCGCTCTGTTGTCCATCAGCGAATTGGGTGATCATGGTCTTCAAAGTTCTGTTTGCTCGTTCCGCTGGGTTCTCCTGTGGGGTGTAAGGGGCTGTATACTGGTGCTTGGTTCCTATTTCTGTGAGGAAGCTTTCGAACGCGCGGCTCGTGAACTGGACGCCGTTGTCTGAGATTAAAACTTTTGGGGTGCCGTAACGGGCCAGCATCCTCTCTCGGAAAGCCTTTATAAGATTGGGCGTTGAGGCCTGGCGCAGTGGTACGGCTTCAATCCACTTGGAGAACCTGTCGAAAAATACTAGAATCGTATTATTACCGTGCTTTCACCTTGGAAGTGGTCCAATGAAGTCCGTGCAAACGTTGGCCCACGGCTTCTCGGCGATTTGACTCAGCATTTTCCCAGCCTTTAGTTGTTGGTCCACTTTAAACTTCTGGCATGATTCGCAACGTTGCACAAAATTTTTAATGTCTCGCGACATGCCTGGCCAGTAGTATCTGTCCATGATCATGGCGGTGGTCTTCCGAATTCCTAAGTGACCTGCGCTAGGAAGACTGTGGTTCTCGCGTAACACATGTTGGCGGAGGAAGCTTGGGACGCACATCTTCCACGGGGTGCCTTCCTCGTCGTATTCGCGTTGCGCTATGTGCCTGTACAGATTCCCATCCTGCTCGAGAAATCTGGGTATTTCTCGGGGTTGTCGTGAATAGCCGCGGTTTTCTTTTCTAACCAAGGACACTTCTTACACTTTTCTTCGTCAATTCCTGTGCGGCGGAGGGTGTCTACCGGTTGTCGCGACAATGCGTCGGCCACTGCTTTGAGTTTCCCTCTTCTGTATTGGACGTCGAAACTATATTGCTGCAGTTCTAACGCCCACCTTGCGATCCGGCCCCATGGATTCTCTATCGAATTGAGCCACTTAAGGGAGAGATGGTCTGGAACCACCGTAAACTGGTACCCCTCGAGGTAGCACCGCATTTTTCTGATGCCCCATATGATCGCCAAGCACTCCTTTTCCGTAGTGGTGTAATTTTGTTCGGCTGGGTTGAGGCGGCGACTGGCATAGGCGATTACCGCTACTCTCCCATCGTCGTCTTGCGTTAACACGGCTCCCAGGCCGACCTCGCTGGCGTCAGTCTGGAGGATAAATCGGTTGGTGTAGTGTGGACAGGTCAGGACCGGTGCATTGATAAGCATTCCTTTCAGCTTATCGAAGGCCTTCTGTTGCTCGTCTTGCCACTTCCAATGTCTGCCCTTTTACAGCAGAGTGGTCATCGGGTGTACAACGGTTGCGAATTCTGGTACAAATCGGCGATACCAGGACGCAATTCCCAGGCACTGTCGCAGCTCGCGTACGTTGGAGGGTGGTTTCAGCGTCTTGATGGCGGAAATTTTGTCTGTGTCTGTTTCGATGCCGCGTTCACTTACCACGTGGCCCAAATACTTAGTGTGCTTTTTGAAGAACTCACATTTCTCTGGGTTCAATTTCAGGTTCGCCGAACGCAACCTTCGGAAGACTTCCTGCAGGTGGCCCACATGCTCCTCCAATGAGCTGCTTGTAACTATGATGTCATCCAGATATGCAAAAGTATCCGGTTCTAAATCAGGTCCAATAACTTTATCCAACGCCCTCTAGAATGTCGCCGGAGCAGAATGGAGGCCGAATGGCATGACCTTCCATTGGAAGAGGCCTCGCCCCGGGACCGTCAATGCTGTATACTTCTTGCTGGCGTCGCCTATGGGTATTTGCCAATACCCGTTTCTAAGGTCCAAGCTGTAGATAACCTTTGTGTTCCGCAGTCGGTCAAGGATGTAATGTATACGCGGAAGTGGATACGCGTCAGGAATTGAT
Source organism: Sicus ferrugineus (assembly GCA_922984085.1). NCBI lineage: Eukaryota > Metazoa > Arthropoda > Insecta > Diptera > Conopidae > Sicus > Sicus ferrugineus. The sequence goes on from OV277349.1 coordinate 34,857,700, forward strand.
CTGTCGTTTAGCTGCCGGTAGTCAATGCAGAGTCTCCAGGTGCCCGTTTTCTTTTTGACCAGGACTATCGGGGCACTGTAGGCACTGTGTGATGGTTCGATGCGTCCTTTAGCCAGAAGTTCGTCGACCTCTCTGCATATTACTTCCTGCATGGCCGGGTTGCGTGGGATGTATCTCTGCTTATTCGACCGCTCATCTTTCATGGCAATCTTGTGAGACGTAATGTTGCATGTTCCTTGTACCTCATCGAATTTCGCGAGTTCATTCCACAGGAAATCATCGATGCTCAGCGATGGAGGGTCCTCCTCCTTGAGAGCCGTGCACGTCCACTCCTCTCGCCGTTTCTGTCCGTGTGTCTCTCGCAGAGTGACCGTCTGTCCGCCGCAGCTGATGACGGCCCCAGCCTTCGCCAAGAAGTCCAGGCCCAGAAGCAAGTCGTCCGATGCCCCGGCCATAATCAATAACTCCACATCGATCTCACATGTGTCGAGTTTGATTCTTACCTGGAGTCATTCGTTGGTCATCCTTCGTGTGTTTTCGGCTAGGCGAATCTAGTTGGTGGAAGTAATTCGGCTCACCGGAAGACCGAGCTCCAGCACAAAAGCTTGGCTAGCAAAGCTCCTTGTCGCTCCCGTGTCCAACAGCGCTCTTTTCTTGAGGTGTTCCACTATGACTAATGCAGTTAAATGAGTACTGTCGTGGTGTAGGAGGTTTAGTTGACCCGGCGAGGGGTCGTAGTTGCTGGAACCGCCTTCGCTCCTGCCTGGCGTGGTCCGTCCTCTTTTCCCGGGGGAGGTCGTTGGCAGCATGCGATAGTGCGGAGTCCGCGACGTCCGCAAGTCCAACAAAACAGGATACGAAGGTTGTGACAATACCGTTCCGTGTGTCCGTCTTGCACGCATCGTCGACAGGCAGTGGCTGGGTTTATACTCACTTCGGCCGGGGGTGCCAGCTGTGGATGCTTCACTTCTCGCTCACGTGGCCGGTGGTTTGTGGGTTCCGGTTGCCGTCCATGTATTTCTTTAAGGTCCTCTGCTAGACCGATGAGTTCCTCGAGGCTCATGAAGTCGCGCCGTTTCACGTAAAGTTGCACGTCTTTCCGCGCGTTTCGATAGAGGCGTTCAAGCTTCTCCTCCTCGGCCCAGTTGACATGACGCATAGCGTCGTACAGGTCGAGCACGTAGTCCTTGAAGGGTTCCTCTGGTTTTTGTTGCCGGTTACGTATGTGGTCCTCGAGTCCCTAGAAATAACGGGTGGACAGAAAGAACTTAAAAAACGCCGTTTTGAATTGACCCCAGGTTTGCCAATCCATTATTTTGTTGCGGAACCAGACCAATGCTCGGTCTCGAAGAAGTTCCGGCATTGCCCTTGGTAGCAAGTCTCGGCTTATCCCATACGCGGTGGCCAGTTCTTCTAACCTTTCGATAAACGCGAGAGGATCGCGACCACCGTCATATCTAACTGACCACTTCCGCAATTTGTCCATGACGTCGGCGTGATCTGTCGTGCCCTCGGCGGTGGCCCGCATTCACCCCCTTGACTTGCTGTTGAAATGGTGGTGGGCAGTTCCAGAGTTTTCACTGTTTCTGGCTGATGCGTGTGTGCCGTCCCCATTCGGTGCGGGGACTTCGCTTGCTGGTGAATCCTTTCCAGTTGTTCTAGTCGCGCCGTGACCTTTTCGTCGTCCTTCGAGTCTTATGCAAAAGTGGCTAGCCGTTTTCTTAAATTCGAGATGTCCCTGCTCGGGCGCCACTGTAACGAAACTTTCCCCCTCTGGCCAGGGTATGTGACTCAGCCGAGTCCAGGATCCGTCCAGTTATTTATTTGATTTAGACACAAGGCTTCCTTCAATGAAATCTCTCTTTTATTAATTTCTAGATTAGTTCAATAATTCGTAATTCTAATTCAACAATTAAGCTTATATGAAATATTTGGAAATGGTTTTAAAATGTATAAATGTCCACTTCACAGGTGAACGCTGTGGTGAAAGAACCTGTCCCCGCTCCAGTGGGGTGCGAGCGAACCGGGTGTTGGCCGCGGGAGTGCAACTCAACAGGCGACATTCTGGTGCGTTTGTTGGCCGCTGGAGTGCAATTCCACAAGGCGACGTGCTGATGAGAATCGTTGGGCCGCGGGAGTACAACTCCACAGGCGACGTTCCAATGTGAGTGTTGGCCGCGGGAGTGCAACTCCACAAGGCGACGTGCTGATGAGAATCGTTGGGCCGCGGGAGTACAACTCCACAGGCGACGCTCTGATGCGACTTGTGTCCGCGGGAGTACAACTCCACAGGCACGTTCTAATGTGAGTGTTGGCCGCGGGAGTGCAACTCCACAAGGCGACGTGCTGATGAGAATCGTTGGGCCGCGGGAGTACAACTCCACAGGCGACGCTCTGATGCGAACTGTTGGCCGCGGGAGTACAACTCCACAGGCGACGTTCCAATGTGAGTGTTGGCCGCGGGAGTGCAACTCCACAAGGCGACGTGCTGATGAGAATCGTTGGGCCGCGGGAGTACAACTCCACAGGCGACGCTCTGATGCGACCTGTGTCCGCGGGAGTACAACTCCACAGGCGACGTTCTAATGTGAGTGTTGGCCGCCGGAGTGCAACTCCACAAGGCGACGTGCTGATGAGAATCGTTGGGCCGCTGGAGTACAACTCCACAGGCGACGCTCTGATGCGAACTGTTGGCCGCGGGAGTACAACTCCACAGGCGACGTTCTAATGTGAGTGTTGGCCACGAGGCTCTGTTGGCGTCGACGTTGTAGCTCTGCCGGCGTCGAGGCTCTGCTGGCGTCGGCGTTGTAACTCTGCCGAAATCGAGGCTCTGGGATCCCAGAAGACTACTGTCCAGGCCGGGAGTTCACGTCAAAAAGCCTCGATTCCTCGTGGTGAAGCGCCTTTTATAGTGGCGATGGTATTCCTACGCACTGATTGTAAGATGCTTGTTGTCTCTTTCTTGCCTGCGTGGTCGTATCTGTGGTCGAGTTCTCTGGATCCACTCAGGCGATGGTGCTACTTTCTGATAACTCTCAATTTTTGTCAAATATCTTTTCTACTTTGCCGTTCGTTACATACATATTAATATGCAGAAACGGTAGTTTGAAATTTAATTACCATATATTCTGGGTATATATATACGTAAGTAGAAAAATGCAAGTAACAGATTTATGTGGGGAAGAAATTAAGTTGTGCTTAATTTGTTCCTGACAAAACCTGTCTATCTGTCCAACTAAATCTTTATAATCCCTTCCTAAATCCCTTAATCGCTCCTCCAAATCGAGCGAAATATCCATAAAGTAACAAAAAACAACAAAGACAAAAAGACAACGCTTGCAATTCTGCCAACACTTTGGGTCTGACGAGCAAATAAACAAAAACAATCAAAACCTAAGAAATGTTTGCGCTGAAATTCAACCTCCAGCGTAAGCGCCACTGCTAGTCTTGAGTTTCGCGTCACTTTTTAATTACAGCCACACTTCGCGTATTTTCTTTCAAAATTTTTTTTTCCTCTCGTAGCATTCGCAACTCTGCTAAATCTAGTGTTTACAAATTATCAGAAAGATTCAATATTCAGAAATATTCAATTTTTCATTTGTTTCACTATTTTTAAATTTGCACAACTCCACAAATTATTATAATAATCCCCCTATAGCCAGAATCAGCCACAGGATTACGGGTAAGGGAGTCTTGCCCAGGATTATTTACGTGTGTTAGTATTAATATATAATCGCTACAATTTTATATTAACACAAACTCACCTGTTTGTGTGAATCAGCCACAGGATTACGGGTAAGGGAGTCGTGCCCAGGATTATTTACGCGTGTTAGTATTAATATATAATCGCTACAATTTTATATTAACACAAACTCACCTGTGCGAACGATTTTCGGTTCGTAATAACCGGCTGCGCCAAATATGTTGGTGGTCTTTCAGAAGAATCCTGTCGTGGGCTTCTCCGAAGTCCTTCCTCCCACAGTCCGTCCGAATTGAAACACTATAACTTCACTTTGAACACTTTATTGCGAATTACACTAGTTACACACGGTTTATAAGCTCCGCTTCGCTGATCACTACTGACTGATTTCCCATCTGCTATATTACAATCTTATTTATATGTTTGAACGCGAAAGCTTAAACATGGAAATAATAATACGCTGATTGTAGCGGAAAAGAGCCGCCTCACCAAATGAGCGCAAGAAAGTGGGTCACTAGTTCCACGGTCAGCGATATTTAATGGAAAAGAAACCGCGGCCTCAGCGACCTGCGATCATTCGACGAATTGCTCTAGAAATGGCAATGCGGAATTAAACTAACAAGCACAACGTGCAAAAAATGCTCAGTGCGATGTCATAATTTAAGTATCGCCTGAAAGTATGCCTAGCGGAACCAGTGACTCACAACAGGTATAAAAAGAAACATGTCAACAGAAAACGAAATTGAAATAAAAAATCTGTATATGTTCAATCATGTTCGACTCAGTTCCGCCTAATTTCATTACATTGTTCGGAAAAATGTTTACATTAATTTAATTCCAGCAAATTCGAGTCAAGCCACAGTTCGGTCCCAAGCAATTAAATAAACAATACAAAACACTCTACCTCTGCTTAGGCAGCCCCACGCTCCAGATCATGCATGCACGCAAAGCCGCAGTTCAATCCGTTCAATTTATGTTTACATTAAATTACACTACACTTCTGAGGCGGCGTCTCAAAAGCGAAGCAATTAAATAAACAACAACAACTACAACACTACTTCTGCTTAGGCAGCCTCTGCTTAGCAAGCTGCCACCCGCGAGCACACATTCCCACAGCTTGGCTCATAAAAATCCTACCCTCATCCATTCACACTCACTCTTGTCACTTATGATCTCCCAGTACTCACATACCATAACGCACGTCTCTACCCTACCTCTCCCTTCTTCTTCACCATCTCCCCTATCAACCGGATTGCGGTTCTCGGTGGCTCGGTGGTGTAGTGTGTGGCACACTAGCCATCGGTTTCCGGGGACGCGGGTTCGAGTCCCGTCTTGCGCATGGTTGTTAACTTTCCTTATCGTGACGTCTCAAATTCTAATGCGTACTTAAGGCCTCGCCTAGCGCTAATTGTGAAAAATAAGGAGCATTCGTTGACTCCGGCAGTGTTTGCAATAATAAAATAAGCAAAAATAGCAGTTCTTTAGGAAGCTTTGCTTCGCAACACTTGCCGGAGTATGTAGAATGCGAAAAGTTCCCTTTCCCTTCCGCTCCCTCTGTCAACCATTCCATCAGTAGCCAATCATGGAAAAAGAGATTGATCTCTTAAGGGCTAATGCTAGATTCGATATAAAAAAAAAAAAAAAACCAACTGATCGTCTGTCCGTCCGCCAGCCGTCAGGGTTGCCACCTGACAAAATCCCTCGAAAACAAAATCTCCGGAAAATTCCACGGAAAGTCTCCAAATCCCCGACAAAAAATCCCACAAAAAGTCCTCAAATCCCAAAAAAAATTCCCCACAAAAATCCCATGACAAAATCCCTTGCTCTGGCAACTCCGTTTGCCACTCATATAGTCTTTCTCACTCTTACACACACACACGGTGGTGGCTCCGCCGAAATACACGGGTGGTGCCATTTGGTTCATAAGGTACATATTCCTACTACTGACCTTCAGGAAATTCGTCCTGAAATTTTTTAACCAAGATGAATGTTTCAAGTAACAACATAAATAGCACTCGTATGACAACACGTTCTGAGTACGTTCACCATTAAAAATGTTAAATTTTACGATGACAATGTCAAATTTGACATATTGACATTACTGTTGCCATATCTCAAAACTAAAGTAGCAACCTCCGTAAGAATAATCCTTCATAGCAGCCGGACATGGAACGAGCTCCATCAGTACAGACACCAATAACTTAAGCCAATTCACATTATTTTCAGATATGAAGAATCTCGAATAGGACCTGAGCTTTTGCTCCTGCAGTGATATTTTTACAAAACAGAAGGTGTTCTTTAATATTTACCATCTAAAAATCGTACATAACATATCAAATGAGAATCCTTGTTATTGTCCGTAGCCTCATCTAGCTGCAATCCAAATACATCCTTTAATTTTTTAAATTCATATCCTCTGCCATATGTTGTACTCTCCGACTAATTGTGTTATTCGACAAGGCGCTTTTAAAGCAGCTTTCCAGTAGACTCACCAACCATGATGTTTACCACATCTACAGCAGCCGGTAAAATAAGCTCTTATCTAATGGTATAAGGATTCTTACACTTCACAATTATATAAGCTACCTTGTAAGATGCTAGCAAAGTGCTGCTTGTTATTGATGCAGTCTTAAAGTAAACGAATAACTAAAAAAATTACAATTTCGCCATTGAACAACTTTTGTATAAGGACCGCATCCATTTTTGGCAAATATTTTTCTGTCTCTAGATACTGCTGGATGGAATCATGTATTTATATTTTGAAACGTTTATGTGATATTGACAACTTTTGTATAAGTGGGCGGACTACGCCCATTTTTGGTATACAAATTGGTAATACTTGTAGATAACTAGTGATAAAATTACGTGTTAATATCTTATACCGTTTACGAGATATTGAAAACTTGTGTATGAGTAGGCGTGGCACGCCCATTTCTGGCAAGCTTATTGGTAATGCTTTCCTATATATCCTAACAATAACTGTTAATTCGCCGATATTAGAGTTTTCAGAGTTCACTTTTCCCCGTTATTCAACGTCCCGTAGTGTTGCGCGTTTTATTCTTGAGTTTTTTCTTTTTTTTTCTAAATATTAATTCACTGTGGTATATTCACTGTGGACTTTTATTGCTTCGATGTTAATTTTTCCTCCTTCTTCTTTTTCCCGTGCGTACAAGGATATCACTCGCGCCGGTTTACACTATTCCCTCTCGAAGTGTCCCTGTTCGAGCGGCAATGTAACGACACTATCTGCTTGGGCCAGGATGTAAACGTCGGTGCCAGGATCCGTTAGATACATTTATCGATTCTGTTGGGATTTCGAGAGAGAGAGAGAGAGAGAGAGCGAGCACACATTCTCGTTTTCTTCAGATTTTTCCTCTTTATTCGTTTATAATTACTTTTACTTAACCTAATCCTATCATCTAGAAAACTTTTCCTTTGCTATCCCACGTAGCAGATGTTCTGTTCCCACACTATTATTTGCAAGGAATGAGCGGTCTCTGACCGGTTCAGCCCAAAATAGCGGGACACGAATTCCGCATTGCCAAGCGCAATGAGCGTGAACGGTCTCCGATCAATTCAGTCAAGAGCGCGGACGCAACTACGGGCGAGACGAGAGCGGTCTCCGACCAGCTCAACCAAGAGAGCGGGAGATGAACGGTCTACGACCAGTTCAGCCCAAAAGAAAGAGGGACGCGAAACCTGCGAGGCGTGAACGGTCTCCGACCAGTTCAGCCAAGAGCGCGGACGCAACTACGGGCGAGGCGAGAGCGGTCTCCGATCGGCTCAACCAAGAGTTCAACCAAGGGCACGGACGCAATTACGGGAGAGGCAACAGCGGTCTCTGACCGGCTAAGCCAAGAGAGTGGGAGATGAACGGTCTCCGACCGGTTCAGCCCAAAAGAGTGTGGGACGCAAAAGTAAATCAGCAATTGCTAAAAATCACTGGAGATAACCACGCCAGTATAGGAAACCTTCGTTCGACTCTGCCCGAACGAATTCGTTCACCCTACCTTACCTGGAGACTGTCGCCGTCCAACTGCCACGAGCTCGAAGTTGATCGGCCGTTTGTACCTGTTTCTGCCGTCAAATGTTGGCGGATACCCGCTGCGGTGAACTTGTTGTTGGTGTCCGATCGTGGTATACCCAACTGTGGTGAAGTGTTGGCTTCGCAAAACCTTTCCTCTACTCTCCACTAGATGGCGGAACTTATGCTTTGTATGTAGCGACCCTGTAAAACGAAGTGTCCATCTGGTGGCGAGAGGCCTTCATTGACAGCAGTGCTGCCAATTGTGTAATGTAAAAAAGTAATGAAATTCCTGCGAAGAGCCATCCAGACATCCAAAATGTGGAGTATATAAAATTACCACCATTTTGAACGTATTTTCCAGAACTCTGGTTTACACAGATAGAGGCTACACTTGCTAATCGCCGAATCACTAATGACTTGCGAAGGTACAATTTCGTATTAGAGGCAGTGAATGCGGAAACTGTGCAACAAATATCTGATTTCCTTCGACGACGTCCAGAAGAGGACCGGTATAAGGCTCTGAAGAAACACTAATACTATGCCTCAGCGACTCCAAAGAGACGCAGATACGAAAATTCTTAAATGAGTTACAGTTAGATAACCGCAAACCGTCTCAACTGCTGACAGAAATGAAGCAATTAGGTGGAGAAAGTATACATGACGATTTCCTTCGCACTCGGTTTATCCAATGCATGCCGACAAACGTTCGTGCTGTGTTGATGGACAGTACGGATCTTTCGTTGACGAAATTAGCAAAATTGGCTGACAGAATTCTCGAAGCGTGCGTCAGTACTGGGATAATGGCAACTTCAACAAGACCGCATGATACGTCTCACGAAATGATTTCCATTGCGTCAATGGACTCAAGAATTAATCTTATGGAAAAAAACATGGTTTCGTTTTCCCAGATGATGGAAAAACTGTGTTCCAAGCTGGACACATTTATCAGACATAAAAATGGTAGAAGCACCCAGCAAAATCGCAGAAGTCGTTCGATTTCTCGCAACAGATCAGCCACTCCACAGACTAATCAGCCAGGAGTTTGCTACTATCATGCGAGATTCGGAAAAGACGCAACTAGATGCACTACTCCTTGCTTTTTTAAAATGCAGAACAAGGAAAACTAAATGCGCTGTTCCACGTAAAAGCGGTCGTGGACAGCGAAAGTAGTAGCGTGCAAGCTGAAAACCGTTTATTTATGCATGACAAAAATAATAATCTCAATTTTCTCATAGACTCAGGCTCTGCAGTGACTGTGATACCTCGAGAGTATATCAAAACCAAGGCAGTAAAGCAGGTGTTAACGTTCGGCGAAAAGGTTTTAACATTAGATTTGGGCTTACGTCGACCGTTCAGATGGCCATTCATCATAGCAGAAGTAAAGTCGCCAATCATTGAAGCGGACTTTATCGCACATCATGGCATCATGCAGTCACCAAGATCTCATCTAAAGGTAGTTTGCGCAAGACATACATACATAGCATATCTACGGTGAGTGATGGTATAGAATATTCAGAATTGCTTGAAAAATTCCCTGAAATAAGCAAACCGTTCAGTGGAAAGGGAAATGTAAGAAACCACACGGTTTTACATCACATTGAAACCACAGGAAACCCTGTAGTCCACCGTCCCCGCAGAATAGTAGGCAAAAAACTAGAGACCCTTAGACAAGAATTAGAGTTGCTCTTAGACCAAGGAATGATACGACCATCTAAAAGCCCATGGACAAGTCCAATTCACTTGCAATCAAAATCAACCGGAGGTTGGAGATTATGTGGTGGAATGGACGGATATCCGTTGTATCTGCGTCGTTCTCCAATTGACAATGGCAGATCAATCGTGATGAAGGTGAAAGGAAACGATGTCGTCGTCGATAACCGCTGGATCGTTCCATATTGTCCGCTTTTGTCGAAAACATTCTCAACGCACTGCAATGTTGAGTACTGCAACTCCATCAAATCCATAAAATACGTTTGCAAATATGTGAACAAAGGGAGCGACATGGCGGTCTTTGGTATTGCCAATCCAAATGCAAACGACGAGGTGACGAAATTTCAACTTGGACGTTACGTGAGTTGCAACGAGGCAATTTGGCGGCTGTTTTCATTTCCGATACACGAACGTCACCCGACTATCGTACATTTGGCAGTTCACTTGGAGAACGGCCAGCGTGACTACTTTACAGAAGCAAATGCAGGGCTAAGAGCAGAACGACAACATTGACAAATTTCTTTTCGACATGTCAAAGCGATCCATTCGCAAGGACTTTACTCTATTCTGAAATGTCACGCTATTATACATGGAACGCTGCATCGAAGAACTTCCAACGCCGGAAAAAAGGTGATACTGTTGCTGGCTTCGCTGATGTCTATTCGACTGATGCCCTCGGACGGATATACACAGTTCATCCACGCCAAGACGAATGCTTCTATCTTCGTTTGCTTTTAGTGAACATTAGAGGCCACACATTCTTCGATTCCCTTCGTACTGTGGAAGGTGTGGTGTGCGCCACTTTTCGGGAGGCTCGCCAACGTTTGAATTTGCTCGAAAACGATTCACATTGGGACTTAACGCTCGCCGATGCAATTGTTTCTGCGCCAGCGAATCAAATTCGTACATTGTTTGCGATCATCATAGCCACATGTCATCCATCGAACCCAACCGCATTATTTGACAAATACAAGGACGATATGGCTGACGACATTTTGCACAGAGTTCGCACGGTAACTTTGAATTTCGATCTTGAAATTAACGAAGAGATACGCAACGAAGTTTTAGTTCTGGTCGAAGACATGTGCTTGCTCATGTGCGGCAGTCTGCTGTCGACATTAGGATTGCCAGCGCCCAATCGTTCGATCCACGATGCATTCAATTCCGAATTGCAACGGGAGCAAGCCTATGATCGAGATGAATTTACAATGCTCTCCATGACTTTGGAGAGCACTGAGCAGATTGCTTTGGGCCGGTAATTTGCAGGATTCGTAGCCTCACCTCTTTTGGGAACTGGCTGCATAGCATGAGATACACCGTCGACCGCGGGCAGTGGTTGGCTACTCTCAAGAAGAGAGCAGTTTTCAGCAAACATTTTGGCTAATAAGTTTGCCTTATCAACCGAGTGAGTGAAGATCTGATCGTCCTTGAGGAGAGTTGGAATAGACGATCTCGTCTGATTTTTCACCCTCCCCACGAACGACCAAAAGTTCTTGCTACCCTTATGGTATTCCAAAACTCTGCGTCTAAGGCGCTGTTCGTAGAGAACTTTTTCGCGCTTTAGAGTGGCATTGCACCTATTTCTGGCCTGATTGCGCAACAGTTTAGTATCAGCAGTTTTGTTTAAACGCCAATTCCTAAATGCTTCCTCTTTTGACCTGACTGCTTGTCTGCAAGTCGCATTAAACCAGGAATTGTCTTTTGGTTTAATGGAAATTCTTTTGTTGGGTATGAAAGACCTCATGCCAAATAAAATTATATTTTCGGAAAGCCACACTTTCCGCTTCGGAGCTGGCTGTTGAGCGGATTTAAGACTAGAATATTTTTTTTTAATTTTTATTTTATCTTATTTACTTGCTGTGATGTTAAGTTAGAAAAGGGTCCAGAATATTTTGGTTTTACCCATCAGCGCAGGGAAAGTGCGTTGGTTCCTTCACTTCACAACAAAAGTTGTTACGTAGCGAAATTATAATTTTGTTAGTTACTCGGGTTTAGGGTATTTAGATTTCGGCCAGGCCGAAGACAATAGTTACTTGTCTTTATACCCTACACCCGAAGGGAGTAGGGTATATTCACTTTGTTCTTCCGTTTCTAACGCATAGAAGGAGACGAGATAGATATAGAAAAGTATATATATTCTTTCTCAGCGTCACCTCCTGAATTGATTTAGCCCTGTCCGTCCGTCTGTCTATCTGTCTGTCTGTCTGTCTGTCTGTCTGTTGAAATCACGATTACGGGAGAACGAGATATCGCGATGAAATTTGGCACAAATATTCTTTTTTATGTAGGGCTGTTTGGGTTTGAAAATGGGCGAGATCGGTAAACAGCCACGCCTACTTTACATACGGAATGTAAAAGCACCTCGTTTCAAAAAATGTTATAATCTGAATATTTCATAAACCAGTTGTGATGTGACCGCGGGAGAAGGTTGTTGTTACTACCCACACCAATTCATTTTTCGCGGCGAGTGCAGTGGCGTAGCTAGGGGATAGGCGGGGCAGTGCCCCGGGGCCCTCAAGCTCAGGGGGCCCTCGAATCCTTACCAGAAATCTCGATCGAACTGAACTTTTGGAAATTTCTCTCATTTTCAAAATAAATATGACAGGTTGCAACCTTACTTTAATCATGACAACTCAGTTGAGAGAAATTCAAAAGTTATGCCTAGGGAATTCCCCTAAATTCTCTCTGTAGGTTGGCAGTGTTGTCAATTTGACGGATAGTGATATGTGCGTTTTATTATTCATCGATGTGCGTTTTATTGTGAATTCGAGTTAAGATTTTTTTTTCGAAAAAACGGTTAAAAAATTAATGCTGTATCAGGAGTAAGTAAGCTAATGTCAATAAGCTTTTTTGTACTAGTCAATATAGTGGTTCAATTTTATTTGATTTTACCACTCATACTGATGTCCGTTAAGTCAATAAATCGTGTCAAATTTATAGATTTCGGCTACAGCTCATTGTATAACGCGAAATATCGTGAAAAAATGCAAGTCATCTGCAGTAGGTACATTAATTCAGGTCCGCGGGCATGAGATCGTTCATGGTCTCCACCGTTAAATGTGGTAACACTAACGGTGATAATTTTTTTTTCCGGGGATTCCCCAACGACACTTGTAGCGTATCTGTTTATTCGATAGCACAATATAAAAAACTATAAAAACTTTATATATATATTATTGTTGGACCTTCCACGTCCACGGTTGAATCAAGAGTGCCCGTGTGGGTCCAGCGACGATCGCTGGAAGGCGGTCAAACCGCGCCAGTTGCCGCGGAGAGAGCCCGCAGCCGGGTTTACGCTCACGAGAGAGGCGCCCCTCCCGACCGGCAGGCTGACAGAAGAGAGACTGGAGTGCTCACTCCTGACACCCTACCGATCGATGAGGGAGCACCTCTGGCGAGCGGCAGTTGGCGTTAACATACCGCCCGCCTTGCAAGACTGCAAATCCCCAAACCCCGACAACTGGCGCCGTGCCTCTTCTCCGGTCTAGTGGAGGAGCGTGTGGTGCGCCTCCCCGCACTTGCGGCAGCGCAAGGGGCTCCGACACTCAACCAAACGGTGCGACCGCGCCAAACAGTTGCGGCACATGTGTCGTGCGGATGCCGTCAAATTCCGCTGCGCTGGTGTTTGTTGCTGAAACAGCTGACAACGGCTCAGCACATGCCGCCTCGTACACAGGGGACAGCACAGCTCGCGCTCGCGGCCCTCCGTAGGAAGCCGCTGGGCTGGCGGGCACCAGGCGTGCCGCCTGGCCGGCATCACTGGCGCGCGTCGTGGGGCCGGACGGCCTGGAGGCGCGTGTCTTGGGGCCGATGGTGCTGATGGAGCCGGCGGTGCTGGTGGTGCACGTCGCGGCGCCGGTTCTGGTGGAGCAGGCCGCAGACGTCTCGGGGCCGGTGTGGGTGGTGAGAGCGCACGTCTCGGGGCCAGCTCTGGTAGTGGACGTTGCTCGTAGCGTGGAGGATACCGCACCGACATCGTGCGAACTCGCAGACTTCCGCGATCTCGGAGGTCTTCGTGATAGATGGGCATCTGTTCTGGGGCCGGACCGAAGGAGGCTTCCTCAGGCCGGACGAGAGAACTCCGGAAAGCTCGGGGTGGCGGTGTGGGCGAGCGTCGTGTCGTGGCAAGCGCTTGTGCCTCGTCGGCCGAGACGTCGAGCACCAGGGCGTCAGCCGTTGGGGACAGCTCCCGAGGACGGTGGGCAGCAATAGGCGGCGCGGCGGCGCAGATGGGCACCGCCCCGGGTGGTGCCATCAGACGCCCTCTTCGGGTCCGCGCATATTGCCAGCGGATTAAATACATGTGGGCTCTGTAATGAGAAAATGTGTTAATAATGGGCTGTCATGTACAGGGTTCGTTGCTTGTTCGATGTAGGATGCAAGGCTTGCAGGTATGAGTCGTCGTTTTGGTAAGGTTGTAACCTTGGGGATCCAGAATTGGGTACGGACCAGACGAAGAACTAATTTTCGTTTATAAAATGAATGAGCAATCGCGAGAATTGGCAGCCGTATGGCCGAATAATCGGGTGCCGTTCGTCGAAAGGCAAATTGGGACACGAGGACAACCGCCCGCCAACGCGCATCGTGTTATCGTTGTGGAGAAAAGGGGTTCAACGAAAGTAAGCTGCTTTTAGATCGCAGCATCGTGTAGTTCTCGAGCGATGCTCGTCCGCAAAATGAATCTTCTGGCAGGAGATGGCGAGGCAGCGTTTAGCTTCCTTTATTTCTCCCGGTGGGAGGTGCAGGTTGGGGTGCGAGTGCAGGTGACGCTGAGCTGAATGAGCGTTGTGGAGAAATCGATATACGTATGAGTGTACAAGTAGGGCTCGTGGCAGCGACGAAAATCGTTCGAGAGGATTCTCATCGGTAGCGCAATGGGTGTGCAGCGTTTTGACAGCTTCCTGCTCGTTTGGTGACATATTCGTCGTAGGCGCGGAATTCGGGCCAGCGATTCTTGTCGTGGGCGAGCCAAGCAGGTCCATTCCACCAGAGGGTGCTCTCAGCGAGATCTTGGGGCGTGGCACCGCGACTGGCTAAATCCGCGGGGCTGTCCTGGGAATCCACATGAAACCATTGCGACTGTGGTACCTTCTCGAATCATCATTGGCAACTCGCTTTGCCACGAACGTCGCCCAAACGCAGGGGGATTTCTTCAGCCAGGCCGAAACAATGGTGGAGTCGCTCCAACAGTAGATCGTGTAATGGGGCAGCTGCAGCGTGGGCACGAGAGTGTCGATCATCTCAGCTACTAAAGTGGCTCCGCACAATTCTAACCTGGTGAGAGACAAAGTTTTAATTGGGGCTACACTAATTTGGAAGTACAAAAGGAGAACTTGGACTTCCTGAGCGACCGTGATGCGGGCATAGATGACTCGTGCGTAGGCCCTTTCTGAGGCATTGCAAAAGGCATGGAGTGCGGCTTTCTGGGGCGTAACTCACCCATCGCGGGATGCGGATGGCGCGGATGTGCTGGTAAGTCTGGAGAAAACTGAACCAGTTAGCGTGAGTTACCTGAGGCAGAGTGTCATCCCAGTCGATTTTGTCCAACCAGACTTGCTGAATCAGAATCTTTGCTGCAACGATGATCGGAGCCAGCTAACCGGCTGGATCGAGCAGCTTGGCGACCAGAGACAACATTTCCCGTTTTGTGTACGCAGCTTTGATGACGATAGCTTGCACATCGAAGTAGAAGTCATCATGGGTCGCGTTCCAGCGAATTCCAAGCATTTTGGCGGTGCTGGAATCTTCTAGCGTCAGAAAATCGGAATGGAGCAGATGGGATGCCGGTAAGTCTGCCAGAATGCCTTTATGGTTGGCAGTCCACTTGCGAAGTGAAAAACCTGCTGAGTCGAGAGCCGCTATGAGTTGGTCACGGGTCTGGGTAGCTGTCACCAGGTCATGCGTGCCTGCTAACACATCATCCACGTACATGGAATGCTGTAGAATGTGTGCTGCAAGCGGGAACTGGGGCTTCACGTCGTCTGCCAATTGAAGAAGGGTGCGTATTGCCAGGCACGGGGCGCAATTAACTCCAAACGTTACGGTTTGAAGCTCGAAGTCGATAAGTTCGGACTTGTACGGGTCTCGGAAGAGAATGCGCTGATATGGTGTGTGCTTTGGGTCGACCAATATTTGGCGATACATTTTGAATGTCTCGAAGCCCCTGAGCGGAGCGTGTCTCGAAAGCCGACTTTAAAGGCAATGGCGCGATGTAGCGGCCGTCATCGCGTCTTCGCGTATTTTTCTTCGCAAAACTTTTCGGAGTGGGATAGCAATCTAGTTTTGGGAAGTTCCTCCACCTCCCAAAAACGTTCGAACTGTTGTTCGAAGGTGACTTCGTTGTGTAAGCCACTTTTAGGGGTGCCGTGGCAGATTGTGTGTTGGGAACCGGGCCGGTTAGGATCCAACCGAACACGGTTTGCTGAGCCATGAGGGTGCCCAGCACTTGGCGGCGGATGCCGTTCAGCAGGATTGCTGGGTATAAATCGGCTCCGATGAGGACGTCGACCTGCTCGCTTTTGGAGAAGTTGACATCGGCGAGCTCGATGTCTTGAGGGAGGCCACTGAGAAGTGACCTGTCTAACGAGTGGGAGGGCAACCGCCCTGTGATTTGTGGGAGCACGAGCGCCGTCACGTTAACTTGAAAGTTGGGATCAAGTGGCGAATTCAGCAGAAAATCGCTCGACCTTGATATTTTTGCAGCAACAGTCTCGTTGAGACCTGAAACTACAGCTGTAGTTGGCTGCACGGGGAGCTTTAAGAGCTTTTGTATGCGTTCAGAGATGAACGACACTTCGGACCCAGGATCAATCAAGGCGCGCGCGATGTAACATGTACCGTGATGGCGTATTGTTACCATAGCAGTCCCTAACAGTACCTGTTTTGGTGCTTTCGCGAAGCACACCTGATGCGTGTCCTGTGGATTTCGCTGTTGCGCGGGGGGAGAAGTGGACTGTATATGCGTGGGAGGTCGCATCGAAGGATGCGGCCTTTCTTGCTGAGAAGCATGATGAGTCGATCCGGGAATAAAATTCGAATAGGCAGGAACTTGAGTACGCGGAGCGTTATCATACCGTTGATCTTGATTTCGTTGCTGTGTGGGTGGAGGAGTGGACTGTATATGCGTGGGAGGTCGCATCGAAGAATGCGGCCTTTCTTGCTGAAAAGCATGATGAGTCGAACTTGGAATGAAGTTCGAATAGGCAGGGGCTTGAGTACGCGGAGCGTTTTCAAACCGCCGCTCTTGATGTGAGGCACGTGGGGTCGAATCTGGTACAGCATTCGATGAGGATGGAGCGTTCTCACGATGCAAGAGAGTGTGATGCATGCCATTACATTTGATGCAATTAAATCTGCTTGGACAGTTTTTCACGGAGTGAGATCTGGCCAAGCAGTTGCTGCACAAGCGGTTTTTCTGAACGGTATTCAGCCGCTGTGGAACGGGCAAGCTGAGAAACTGAGCGCAGGATCTCAGCCTGTGCTGCTTCTGGCAAAGAGGACAGCTATCTTGGGACACCTTCAACTGGAAGGTGTTGACGCGTTTAGAGGCTGGAGCTGAGTGAGTCGGAGCTGGGAGCTGTGTTGACTTCGATGCGGGTGTGCACTTAATATCTTGCACCGTTTCAAGGGTCTGGAAGCGATGCGTGAGAAACGCATCCAGATCTGTCCATTTTGGGATCTCCGTTTTGTTCGTGAGAGATTGTTCCCAAAGGGAAAGCGTTGCTTCTGGGAGCTTGCTGGAGCACAAAAAAACGATTATTGCGTCCCAATGCGAGGTATCGACACCTTGTAGCGCGAGTGCGGCGAGAATATTATTGATTTCGCGCTGCAAGTCTTTAATAGCGCCACCGGTTTCCTTCGTGATGGGGGACAGGCTGAAGAGCTTCTTCAAATGGGCGTTGGTGAGGACGCGCCCGTTCTCGTACCTGTCGAAAAGATTTTTCCACGCTTGGGCAAAACCTTCATTCGTGAGAGGGGATTTCTGCACGATTTCTTTAGCTTCGCCGGTAGTTTTTTGGTTCAGGTGGAAAAGTTTCTCAACCGGCGCAATTCTGGTGTTCGTGATATAAAGGGCCGTGAACATATCTCTAAAAGAGGGCCACGAGAGGTAATCGCCGTGGAAGGCTTGGGTGTCGCAAGGGGGTAAGCTGATGTTGTAGCCAGATGCTGGCATTTCAGCTGCTGCTGTATTGGGTGCGGAAGAAGTGAGACGAGTTTTTCGGCATGCGCCGATTTTCGTGGCGCAGCGAATATAAGTTCGGTAGCAGTTGCGTTGCTTCGTCTTAATCACTTCTACGTCAGCGGGTGCGGATTCTTCGGAGGCCATCAACTGGTCTAGGCACGTGTAGTAGACTTCCTTGGTCGCCCTCCACATCGTCTTGAGCTCTTCCAGATGAGCATCTAATGAAAAGTCCGAGTGCTCCTGCTCAGGGATGGTCACGAAGTCGGCCTCAAATTCGACGATCGCGTCGGAGGTGCGTATAAATTTGTCGAGTGACGCCATTATATTTTTAGGGTTCGCTTAGGGGCGGCGAAGAAAGTCGAAAACCCAAAAGAAAACGCACCGAAAAACTATTTCGGAAAAAATTGTATTTTATTTTAGAGGAAAACAGTCAGTGAATATTTGCGCGTCGCTAGCTGATTGCGTTGGGGCTCGAGGAGCTTGCTTCTAAAAATCAACCACGCGTTGTCTCTAAAGTTGGCAACTAGTTACAAAGAGACTAGTTGCTGCGAACACTTCTGCCTACTGGGTATGCAGCTTTGCTTATTCACTGCAGGGTCACTGTTGAATTCTCAAACCCACGCTGCTTTCACACTTCTGAGAGTGCAAAACGACACGAAAACCGGTCTTTTGTTCTATGTGCACTCTGTATGTATGGGCAGCGCAAGCAGAAGAGCGCGAGCAGAAGCAAAATGTGCACGCGTATACTGACCAGCAAAAGGTGGTGGTTTTTCGCTTTGCACTGAGCGCGGTCACGGAGCACCCAAGTAAGTTGATACAAACGTGAGAGCGCGAAACCATAAGCAATCTCTCGGGAGAGCTCAGCAGAAGGCTGCTCTAAAGATTTTCTGTGCGGGAGCACGAGGCTTGCTTATGCGCCAAGCGGTAAATTTTGTGCGCAAAAATTATGGGCTTCGCAGCAAGCAATGCTTGCGAAGACGGTCAGCAACAAAATTTTCAACTTTGGTGCTGCCGTTATTTTTGGGGACCGTTACCCACGAATTGACAAGTCTCGTAAGGTTTGACGGTCAAATAAAGGGTATATATTTATAAGGAGGACAGTTCCTTTTATATATATATATATATATATATATATATATATATATATATATATATATATATATATATATATATATATATATATATATATATATATATATATATATATATGTAAATATAAAATGTATATGGCCGGAAGGGCTCTACGGGGCTAGAGTGACGGGCACGGCTTCAAAGTGCGCCGTGTTCACTAGCTCGTGCACGAGACGCACTTTCAAACTCGCAAGTAGACTTGCGTACAAGCTCGCACAAAAGCGATGGCCAAATTAAATTAAATGCAGTGAACTTACCGTTTACACGGCTTGGTTGCTTAGGCGTCGGTGACGATGATTTGGGCGTCGGTGACGATGGTATGGGCGTCGGTGACGATGGTTCCTGGGCGGCGGCAATCCGGCTCGTTTGGACCAAATGTTTATTCGATAGCACAATATAAAAAACTATAAAAACTTTATATATATATTATTGTTGGACCTTCCACGTCCACGGTTGAATCAAGAGTGCCCGTGTGGGTCCAGCGACGATCGCTGGAAGGCGGTCAAACCGCGCCAGTTGCCGCGGAGAGAGCCCGCAGCCGGGTTTACGCTCACGAGAGAGGCGCCCCTCCCGACCGGCAGGCTGACAGAAGAGAGACTGGAGTGCTCACTCCTGACACCCTACCGATCGATGAGGGAGCACCTCTGGCGAGCGGCAGTTGGCGTTAACAGTATCATTGTGTTTCTTTTTCATTTTATTTTACTTTTAACGTCGCCAGTGAACACCTACCTACTTGAGCACAATCTAATATTGTATTGTTTAAGTAAACTAGAAAACTAAAATTATGGATAAAAAGAAGAAACCCAGTGGTTTAAACGCAAACAACGCCAAGAAAGAGAAGATAGTAAACAAAAATTGCCCAAAATTGACAAGTTTTGTAGTCAGCCTTCTGCAAGTACATCTGGCCAAAATATTTCTATTGATAGTGACTGAAATAATGTGGTAACTGCAGTGTTGGTTGAGAAGCCTAATGAAGAAGATTCGACAATTATTGCAGTAGGAGATACCTCCGCCGCCGATCATGTAAACGT
This sequence comes from Sicus ferrugineus, assembly GCA_922984085.1. Classification (NCBI taxonomy): domain Eukaryota; kingdom Metazoa; phylum Arthropoda; class Insecta; order Diptera; family Conopidae; genus Sicus; species Sicus ferrugineus. The sequence goes on from OV277349.1 coordinate 34,877,481, forward strand.
GGATGATGTTTGCATGACACACATAAGAGCGGAGGGTTTGGAGGAACCACAGACCTCTACATTTTTCGAAAATGTGTACGACAAATCTTCTTATGACTTGGGAAACTTTACGAACAAAATATTAAGTGATAACGAAAAACGTCAAATTCTTGATATGGGGGCCTTTACAGCCTTCAGGACCTTTTCCAACAGACATCAACCAGAACAATAGGTGTTTTTCAAAATCGTACTACGTTTCGTGTTCTAAATATGCGTCAGTTAATCGTTTTTGGTTGTGTTATTCCAAAATACTAGACGCTGCCTATTGTCAACCATGCTGGTTATTTGCTTCACAAAGGAATAATGTTTGGTGTACGGGAATTCGAGATTGGAAGCATTTATCAGAAAGAATTAAACAACACAGTTGTTCGAGTGGCCATTCGGAAGCATGTGCTGCGTACGAATTTTTGAAAAAAAAACGATACAAATACTATCGACAAGGAACTTGAAAATGAAATTCGCAAAGAAGCATCATTTTGGAAAATGGTTCTTCAAAGTTTATTCGATATCATACTTACTTGTTGTGAGGTATGCAGTAATAACCAGATCGGAAAATGGACAGCCAATTGATATAGAAGTGTTTCTAGGCTTTTATGCAGCCATCAAACATGGCGCAGTAGATTTAGTAAACCAAGTGACAACATTATTTATCGACCAAAATATTGATTTAAAGAAATGTGTGGGGCAAGGCTATGATGGAGCCAGTGTGATGAGTGGTGTGTATAATGGTGTACAAAAACATATTAAGGATATCCAGCCTAACGCAGAGTACGTACATTGTGCCAGTTGTGTGGAAATACAGATTTTTTTCGCAACGATGCAAGATTTGTATAACTTTTTCGGAAACAGCATCAAACATTGGGATCTACTGTCAAAATTCCCTGGCGAATCGGACATCACTCTAAAAAAACTAAATCCGACTAGATGGTCCAGTTGGGTCAATACGATATCTGCAATAATACTACGTTATTTTGGTATTATCAAAGCATTTTCAGAAATAGTTCTAAAGAGTCCTAATAAAGATGAGCGTAGTGAAGCAGAGAGTATTAAAACAAAAATGCTAAATTTCGAGTTCGTGTTGCTTTGCGAATTCATGCACAGTGTATTGAACGGCATCAATTATGCATCCCAAACTTTACAAAAATGCGACATCAATTTGGGCGAGGCGAGTAAAGTTTTAGCAGACCAAAGTAAAGTTGCAAATTTATAGAAATGATTTCGAATTATTCAAGTGCAAAGCCAGTGAAACTGCAAGAAAATATGGTATTGATAACCATTTTCAAGAAAAAAGGCAAAGAAAAGTTAAAAAACATTTTGATGAATTAGCTGCTGATCACCGATTTCCAAACCGAGAAAAAATATTTAAAATTGAGATTTTCAATTATGTACTAGACACAGTAATATCTTAATTAGATACACGTTTTATTGGTATTAGTGCAGTCTGTCATCTATTCGATTTTCTAACACCAACATTTTTATTACATGTTGATGAAGCAACTTTATTACAAAAGTGTGACGAATTCCAAAAAAAAATATTCAGATGTAATAGGCCCTAGTTTTTCACTTCAATTTATTAATATTTACCACCTAGTTTTACCTCAACTAACTCAAGCATGGACTGTTCACCAATTATGTAAGGAAATAATAAGCAAATATGGAGTGCTAGAATGCGACCTAACGGAAGTATTTACAGCAATGTTATTATTCTTTACAATTCCTGTCACTTCTGCAGCAGCTGAAAGGTCATTTAGCAAATTAAAAATAATAAAAAATTATTTAAGAAATAATATGGGCCAAACTCGACTCCGACCTTTATCGCTAATAGCAATTGAAAACAAAATCGCATCAAGCCTGGATTTAAACGAAGTCATTGATACTTTTGCGAAAACTAAAGCAAGGAAAAAATTGCAAATATAATTGTTATTTAGTCAGTTGGTAGGCCCGACCTTTATATTATATAATAAACCCTTGAATCTTCTCTATTTCGTTTTATTAGCCAAACCTACACCAAGTATTAATTGTAATTTATGTTGTTACTGTTTAATATTTTTATTACCTGCCCTGTAGTGCACAAAAAAGAGCTTAAGTAGCTTAGAATTTTTAAAGTATTTGTATATTTCATATTTTTATTTGATAAAACCTAATCAGTATACATAGCAGTGGGGCCCCATTTTTTAATTTGCCCCAGGGCCTTTGGTTACCTAGCTACGCCACTGGTCGAGTGCTCGCGAAACAATAATCAACATCAAAACCCATCATCCACAAGCAATAGAAACACATTTACACCACTATATAATAGAAACACAGTGCACATTACCAAAACCAATAATATAACTTATAAACATGCAACAATAATAAAAAAATAAGCAAATTCAGTCTAACGGAATGCAGAGAACCAAGCGAGGGGCTTATTTATGCTCTCCGCTGTAAAGCTCAGCATTTCGTTTGTTTTTACTCCTTCTCCTTCTTCCTGGCCCTGTTAGCTGTGCAGGCGGCTGTGAGTGCACCGTGGTCTGAAGCGCGGCAAGGTAAAGGCATAAAACTTGTCTTGTCGCGTTTTGCTTTGCCTGCGTTGTAGGCTTGACTGCTTGTGCAGCTGACTTTATACCTTGCGTACCAGTGTCAGCAACACCTTTGCATGACGGATGCCGAATTTAGCTCCGAATTTAGTGCGTTAAGTTCAAACTCCAGTCGCACATTCTGCACTTCTGCTTCATTTATAGAACCCCGTGTCTAGGGAGGCTGCCAAATTTTGATGAACTGGACAGTCTCCCTGATTCGATTTCTAAAATTCTGGAATCGTATCCGAACAGTGAAATTGTTGTTGCTGGTGATTTCAATGTTCATAATTCCAATTGGCTACGTCATTTGAGTCACACAACACCCGAGGGTTTGCATGTTGAGTTATTTGCTGAGTCTAATAATATCAATCAATTAGTGAAGGAACCAACGCACTTTCCCTGCGTTGATGGGCAAAACCAAAATATTCTGGACCTTTTTCTAACTTCACATCACAGCAAGTATTATGTGAATGTTCTTGCACCTCTTGGTAATTCGGACCACGCTACAATTTCTGCTACCTTCCAATATTCTAGTCTTAAATCCGCTCATCAGCCAGCTCCGAAGCGGAAAGTGTGGCTATGAGAAGGATAATTAGAATGCGCTGAACTCCTTTTTCAGCCGTTACAATTGGCAATTGTGCTTCAGGGATAGAAACATAAATGCTGTAGCAAAATTGGTAGAAAATATAATTTTATTTGGTATGAGGTCTTTCATACTCAATAAAAGAATTTCCATTAAACCAAAAGACCATTCCTGGTTTAATACGACTTGCACACAAGCAGTCAGGTCTAAACAGGAAGCATTTAGGAATTGGCGTTTAAACAAAACTGCTGATAGTAAATTGCTGCGCAATCAGGCCAGAAATAGGTGCAATGCCACTTTAAAGCGCGAAAAAATTCTCTACGAACAGCACCTTAGACGCAGAGTTTTTGAATACCATAAGTGTAGTAAGACTCCTCAAGGACGATCAGATCTTCACTCACTCGGTTGATAAGGCAAACTTATAAGCCAAAATGTTTGCTGAAAACTGTTCTCTTTTGAGAGTAGCCAACCACTACCCGTGATCGAGGGTGTGTCTCATATTATGCCTGAGATGCACTTTCGAACGCGGGCTGTTAAAAGAGTACTTGTAAGCCTCAACGTGAATAAATCCTCGGGACCGGATGGCATTTCAGCCCACGTGTTGAGAAAGTGCGCCTCATCACTGCCTCGCCCATTGCGCAATCTCTTTTATTTATCATTTACTTCAGGAGTATTTCCTATTTCCTAGAAGAAAAAAGGTGAGGCTACGAATCCTGCCGATTCCGGCCCATAGCAATCTGTTCAATGCTCTCCAAAGTTATGGAAAGCATTATAAATTTTAACTTGATGAGGTATCTGGAGAGCAACCAATTGGTCAGTGATCGCCAGTACGGTTTCCGTGCTCACCGCTCCACAGGCGTTTTGATGGCGTTCCTCAGTGAGCGGTGGAACAGTTGTGTTCTGCAGGGTTCGGTCCTGCCTCCGACACTTTTTCTTATTTTCATCAATGACCTTCTGTCATTGACATCAAACCCCGTCTACTCGTTTGCTGATGACAGCAGCATTTGTCATTCATATTCATTCTCCAGGCGTCCTTCTATTCTGGAGATCACTAGAAAACGCAGAATTATGAATGACACACTCCATTCTGACCTCAATAAAATCCAAGAGTGGGGTCGAGCGAATCGGGTCGATTTTAACGCGCGTAAAACCCAATGTTGCCTGTTCACACACAAGCGTTTGGCGGGCGACAACTTCCCACCTTTAAATATGGATGGTGTGGATATTAATGAGTCGGAGACTCTTGATGCTCTGGGCATGTCAATTGAATGCGATCTTCGTTGTAACGATCACATTTTTGACGTGTCGAAAGGAGCAGCCAGTTGCTTAGGCTTTCTTAAGCGGTGTAAGAAATACTTCACTCCAACCGATCTTCGTTGTATCTACACCACCTATATCCGTCCGAAAATGGAGTACAATTCGCATATATGGTCGGGAGCTTCGCAAACATATCTTCAGCTTCTAGACCGTGTCCAATGTCGTGCGTTAAAACTTATAGGGGACAGTAGGGTATCCAGATCTATTGAAACTTTGGAGCGACGTCGTGATGTAGGGTGTGTATCATTATTTTATCTTTACTTTCATGGTAAATGTTCATCTGAAGTAGCCAGCCTGATTCCTCCGGTTCAGGTATTTAGCAGAACTACTCGGCTTTGCAGAATGGTGCATCCCTTTTATGTCGCGATTCCGTTCCAACGAACCACGCATTATCATGGGAATTCTTGTTTTTGTCACGTCATTAGATTGTGGAATAATCTCCCTGCGAATGTCTTCCCGCCCACTTACAGCGTCGAAACCTTTAAGCGAAGTGTAAACCGTCACTAGTCCCTCTTTCCCCTTCCCACTAACCTGTCAACCCTTCGGAACCAACAAATGCTGTGCATGGATAGGGGTCATCCCCTGCGCTTGGTCTCATCTGTCATAAAAAAAATTGTGCAAGATAAGGTATAATTTTAAGGTATAATTTTATTCCTTTACATATAGCGCTATTACTAAAACGTTTAAAAAAAATGAGCGTGCCACGGCCACTGAAAACAAGGTTGGAAATATGTCATGAACGGTATAAGATATTGAGATGTAATTTTATGAGGTTATATAGGGAAGCATTACTAATAAGCTGGAGTGCCACGCCCACTTATACAAAAGTTGTCAATATCTTGTAAACGGTATAATATTGTTTCACCTACGTAATTATTTTAAGAAAGAACGCACTTCCCGGATGCTAGGTTCGCCCTCAGTGAAAGTTTCGTCCATCGTGAACGCCACTGGACAAGACAAGTGCCTACAATAAAGTTGGCACTATTGCTTACGCCTGCTAGATTCACTGGCGGAAGAATAAAATAAGAAAGCCTGTTAGTAACTGGCTGTCTTCAATCAGTTCTTGCTTTATTCTGGATTACTCGAGTTTTTACATCCGAAATGATCCCACATTCTTTAAAGAGCGAACATAGTAACAATATTAATTTAATATACTTTATCTACTCTTACATATTCTTAAAAATATGCTCATGCTATTCTCTGCGCTTCACATTTTAGTTTCACTCAGATTATTCTTTGGTCTTACAATTGCATTGAGCACTTATTGAACCGACACCCAATCATTAGATTTTAATTTGGGCGGTTCGAGTGTCGGATTACTTTGTGTTGAAACAAACATCGCTACGTCGCGGTCACTGTGTTAAAGCATTACACTCAAGAATGTGCATGCTCTGCACTTATTAGTTAAAGTGTTGTGTTTGTACAGGGGCGGATTGCGGTCAGTGGATACACTACACCCTCACCCTTAAGAAAAATATTATATTGGAAGATTATAATATTTTTAGGGATATTGAAATGTGAATGTTGAGATCTGCATAACTTGTAATTTTATTTTTTACTTATATTATGTAGTATTTATATTTGCTTACAATTTCCTTCTTAATATATATGTATTATAGTTATATTTAATTATTTGTTATCTTATTTTGATGTTCTAGAATAGTTTATTTTACATTGCTAAATGTTACAAGTTTTTACAAAATATCCTTACAATTATTTTTATATTTGTCGTTAATTATAGTTATGTACATTGTATGACTTAAGTAAATTATTGTGAAATTTTTAATGAGTTCCATTTATGTCTATGATAGAGTTTATCCTCTTTCTTTCTATAATTCTATATGGTCCTTTGTATGGGTTATTATATTTTTTTCTGTGTTCTACTTTTAATAATACCAAATCTCCTATTTGTAAGTCAAGTGGTTTTGAATAATTATTTAACTGTTTTGTATTTCTTTTTCTCTTTTCGTTTTCAATTTGTTTTTTCGCTGTCTCAAGTGAAGTACGTAATGCGATCTTCATTTCGTTGACATAGTTGTCAATGTTGTTGGTGGTTGTTGTGCTTGTAAATAGGTCAGCCGGTAATTGAGGTAGTTTCCCAAAAATAAGTTCGTGCGGTGAGTAATGTGTCGTTGTGTGTGGAGTAGTGTTGTATGCAAACATGTAGTATGGTAAACAAATAGCCCATTCATAATTATTAGCAGAATTTAACAAAAATTAATTTAACACTCTGTGATTTCGTTCAACTGAACCTAATGTTTGATGATGCTAAGGGGTTGAAAATATTTGTTTTATTTTTAACAAAACACACATGTTTTTTTAATAGTTCATTTGTAAATTCTGTCCCTTTGTCTGATTTTAATATTTTGAAGTGTCCAAATTTTAAGATTAACTGTTCTACAATTGTTTTGGCTATGGTGAGACCGCCTTTAGTTTGTATTGGATGTGCTATTATATATTACTATTACCGTTTTATACTTTAAGAGGACCTACTGTGTCTAAAGATATTACTTCAAAGTGTTTGGTGTATCTGTGACTGTCTGTTTTTATACCCTGCACCCGAAGGCAGTAGGGTATATTCACTTTGATCTTCCGTTTGTAACGCAGAGAAGGAGACGAGATAGATATAGAAAAGTATATATATTCTTTCTCAGCGTCACCTCCTGAATTGATTTAGCCCTGTCCGTCCGTCTGTCTATCTGTCTGTCTGTCTGTCTGTCTGTCTGTTGAAATCACGATTACGAGAGAACGAAAAGAGATATCGCGATGAAATTTGGCTCAAATATTCTTTGTTATGTAGGGATGTTTGGGATTGAAACTGCAAGAAAATATGGTATTGATAACCATTTTCAAGAAAAAAGGCAAAGAAAAGTTAAAAAACATTTTGATGAATTAGCTGCTGATCACCGATTTCCAAACCGAGAAAAAATATTTAAAATTGAGATTTTCAATTATGTACTAGACACAGTAATATCTTAATTAGATACACGTTTTATTGGTATTAGTGCAGTCTGTCATCTATTCGATTTTCTAACACCAACATTTTTATTACATGTTGATGAAGCAACTTTATTACAAAAGTGTGACGAATTCCAAAAAAAAATATTCAGATGTAATAGGCCCTAGTTTTTCACTTCAATTTATTAATATTTACCACCTAGTTTTACCTCAACTAACTCAAGCATGGACTGTTCACCAATTATGTAAGGAAATAATAAGCAAATATGGAGTGCTAGAATGCGACCTAACGGAAGTATTTACAGCAATGTTATTATTCTTTACAATTCCTGTCACTTCTGCAGCAGCTGAAAGGTCATTTAGCAAATTAAAAATAATAAAAAATTATTTAAGAAATAATATGGGCCAAACTCGACTCCGACCTTTATCGCTAATAGCAATTGAAAACAAAATCGCATCAAGCCTGGATTTAAACGAAGTCATTGATACTTTTGCGAAAACTAAAGCAAGGAAAAAATTGCAAATATAATTGTTATTTAGTCAGTTGGTAGGCCCGACCTTTATATTATATAATAAACCCTTGAATCTTCTCTATTTCGTTTTATTAGCCAAACCTACACCAAGTATTAATTGTAATTTATGTTGTTACTGTTTAATATTTTTATTACCTGCCCTGTAGTGCACAAAAAAGAGCTTAAGTAGCTTAGAATTTTTAAAGTATTTGTATATTTCATATTTTTATTTGATAAAACCTAATCAGTATACATAGCAGTGGGGCCCCATTTTTTAATTTGCCCCAGGGCCTTTGGTTACCTAGCTACGCCACTGGTCGAGTGCTCGCGAAACAATAATCAACATCAAAACCCATCATCCACAAGCAATAGAAACACATTTACACCACTATATAATAGAAACACAGTGCACATTACCAAAACCAATAATATAACTTATAAACATGCAACAATAATAAAAAAATAAGCAAATTCAGTCTAACGGAATGCAGAGAACCAAGCGAGGGGCTTATTTATGCTCTCCGCTGTAAAGCTCAGCATTTCGTTTGTTTTTACTCCTTCTCCTTCTTCCTGGCCCTGTTAGCTGTGCAGGCGGCTGTGAGTGCACCGTGGTCTGAAGCGCGGCAAGGTAAAGGCATAAAACTTGTCTTGTCGCGTTTTGCTTTGCCTGCGTTGTAGGCTTGACTGCTTGTGCAGCTGACTTTATACCTTGCGTACCAGTGTCAGCAACACCTTTGCATGACGGATGCCGAATTTAGCTCCGAATTTAGTGCGTTAAGTTCAAACTCCAGTCGCACATTCTGCACTTCTGCTTCATTTATAGAACCCCGTGTCTAGGGAGGCTGCCAAATTTTGATGAACTGGACAGTCTCCCTGATTCGATTTCTAAAATTCTGGAATCGTATCCGAACAGTGAAATTGTTGTTGCTGGTGATTTCAATGTTCATAATTCCAATTGGCTACGTCATTTGAGTCACACAACACCCGAGGGTTTGCATGTTGAGTTATTTGCTGAGTCTAATAATATCAATCAATTAGTGAAGGAACCAACGCACTTTCCCTGCGTTGATGGGCAAAACCAAAATATTCTGGACCTTTTTCTAACTTCACATCACAGCAAGTATTATGTGAATGTTCTTGCACCTCTTGGTAATTCGGACCACGCTACAATTTCTGCTACCTTCCAATATTCTAGTCTTAAATCCGCTCATCAGCCAGCTCCGAAGCGGAAAGTGTGGCTATGAGAAGGATAATTAGAATGCGCTGAACTCCTTTTTCAGCCGTTACAATTGGCAATTGTGCTTCAGGGATAGAAACATAAATGCTGTAGCAAAATTGGTAGAAAATATAATTTTATTTGGTATGAGGTCTTTCATACTCAATAAAAGAATTTCCATTAAACCAAAAGACCATTCCTGGTTTAATACGACTTGCACACAAGCAGTCAGGTCTAAACAGGAAGCATTTAGGAATTGGCGTTTAAACAAAACTGCTGATAGTAAATTGCTGCGCAATCAGGCCAGAAATAGGTGCAATGCCACTTTAAAGCGCGAAAAAATTCTCTACGAACAGCACCTTAGACGCAGAGTTTTTGAATACCATAAGTGTAGTAAGACTCCTCAAGGACGATCAGATCTTCACTCACTCGGTTGATAAGGCAAACTTATAAGCCAAAATGTTTGCTGAAAACTGTTCTCTTTTGAGAGTAGCCAACCACTACCCGTGATCGAGGGTGTGTCTCATATTATGCCTGAGATGCACTTTCGAACGCGGGCTGTTAAAAGAGTACTTGTAAGCCTCAACGTGAATAAATCCTCGGGACCGGATGGCATTTCAGCCCACGTGTTGAGAAAGTGCGCCTCATCACTGCCTCGCCCATTGCGCAATCTCTTTTATTTATCATTTACTTCAGGAGTATTTCCTATTTCCTAGAAGAAAAAAGGTGAGGCTACGAATCCTGCCGATTCCGGCCCATAGCAATCTGTTCAATGCTCTCCAAAGTTATGGAAAGCATTATAAATTTTAACTTGATGAGGTATCTGGAGAGCAACCAATTGGTCAGTGATCGCCAGTACGGTTTCCGTGCTCACCGCTCCACAGGCGTTTTGATGGCGTTCCTCAGTGAGCGGTGGAACAGTTGTGTTCTGCAGGGTTCGGTCCTGCCTCCGACACTTTTTCTTATTTTCATCAATGACCTTCTGTCATTGACATCAAACCCCGTCTACTCGTTTGCTGATGACAGCAGCATTTGTCATTCATATTCATTCTCCAGGCGTCCTTCTATTCTGGAGATCACTAGAAAACGCAGAATTATGAATGACACACTCCATTCTGACCTCAATAAAATCCAAGAGTGGGGTCGAGCGAATCGGGTCGATTTTAACGCGCGTAAAACCCAATGTTGCCTGTTCACACACAAGCGTTTGGCGGGCGACAACTTCCCACCTTTAAATATGGATGGTGTGGATATTAATGAGTCGGAGACTCTTGATGCTCTGGGCATGTCAATTGAATGCGATCTTCGTTGTAACGATCACATTTTTGACGTGTCGAAAGGAGCAGCCAGTTGCTTAGGCTTTCTTAAGCGGTGTAAGAAATACTTCACTCCAACCGATCTTCGTTGTATCTACACCACCTATATCCGTCCGAAAATGGAGTACAATTCGCATATATGGTCGGGAGCTTCGCAAACATATCTTCAGCTTCTAGACCGTGTCCAATGTCGTGCGTTAAAACTTATAGGGGACAGTAGGGTATCCAGATCTATTGAAACTTTGGAGCGACGTCGTGATGTAGGGTGTGTATCATTATTTTATCTTTACTTTCATGGTAAATGTTCATCTGAAGTAGCCAGCCTGATTCCTCCGGTTCAGGTATTTAGCAGAACTACTCGGCTTTGCAGAATGGTGCATCCCTTTTATGTCGCGATTCCGTTCCAACGAACCACGCATTATCATGGGAATTCTTGTTTTTGTCACGTCATTAGATTGTGGAATAATCTCCCTGCGAATGTCTTCCCGCCCACTTACAGCGTCGAAACCTTTAAGCGAAGTGTAAACCGTCACTAGTCCCTCTTTCCCCTTCCCACTAACCTGTCAACCCTTCGGAACCAACAAATGCTGTGCATGGATAGGGGTCATCCCCTGCGCTTGGTCTCATCTGTCATAAAAAAAATTGTGCAAGATAAGGTATAATTTTAAGGTATAATTTTATTCCTTTACATATAGCGCTATTACTAAAACGTTTAAAAAAAATGAGCGTGCCACGGCCACTGAAAACAAGGTTGGAAATATGTCATGAACGGTATAAGATATTGAGATGTAATTTTATGAGGTTATATAGGGAAGCATTACTAATAAGCTGGAGTGCCACGCCCACTTATACAAAAGTTGTCAATATCTTGTAAACGGTATAATATTGTTTCACCTACGTAATTATTTTAAGAAAGAACGCACTTCCCGGATGCTAGGTTCGCCCTCAGTGAAAGTTTCGTCCATCGTGAACGCCACTGGACAAGACAAGTGCCTACAATAAAGTTGGCACTATTGCTTACGCCTGCTAGATTCACTGGCGGAAGAATAAAATAAGAAAGCCTGTTAGTAACTGGCTGTCTTCAATCAGTTCTTGCTTTATTCTGGATTACTCGAGTTTTTACATCCGAAATGATCCCACATTCTTTAAAGAGCGAACATAGTAACAATATTAATTTAATATACTTTATCTACTCTTACATATTCTTAAAAATATGCTCATGCTATTCTCTGCGCTTCACATTTTAGTTTCACTCAGATTATTCTTTGGTCTTACAATTGCATTGAGCACTTATTGAACCGACACCCAATCATTAGATTTTAATTTGGGCGGTTCGAGTGTCGGATTACTTTGTGTTGAAACAAACATCGCTACGTCGCGGTCACTGTGTTAAAGCATTACACTCAAGAATGTGCATGCTCTGCACTTATTAGTTAAAGTGTTGTGTTTGTACAGGGGCGGATTGCGGTCAGTGGATACACTACACCCTCACCCTTAAGAAAAATATTATATTGGAAGATTATAATATTTTTAGGGATATTGAAATGTGAATGTTGAGATCTGCATAACTTGTAATTTTATTTTTTACTTATATTATGTAGTATTTATATTTGCTTACAATTTCCTTCTTAATATATATGTATTATAGTTATATTTAATTATTTGTTATCTTATTTTGATGTTCTAGAATAGTTTATTTTACATTGCTAAATGTTACAAGTTTTTACAAAATATCCTTACAATTATTTTTATATTTGTCGTTAATTATAGTTATGTACATTGTATGACTTAAGTAAATTATTGTGAAATTTTTAATGAGTTCCATTTATGTCTATGATAGAGTTTATCCTCTTTCTTTCTATAATTCTATATGGTCCTTTGTATGGGTTATTATATTTTTTTCTGTGTTCTACTTTTAATAATACCAAATCTCCTATTTGTAAGTCAAGTGGTTTTGAATAATTATTTAACTGTTTTGTATTTCTTTTTCTCTTTTCGTTTTCAATTTGTTTTTTCGCTGTCTCAAGTGAAGTACGTAATGCGATCTTCATTTCGTTGACATAGTTGTCAATGTTGTTGGTGGTTGTTGTGCTTGTAAATAGGTCAGCCGGTAATTGAGGTAGTTTCCCAAAAATAAGTTCGTGCGGTGAGTAATGTGTCGTTGTGTGTGGAGTAGTGTTGTATGCAAACATGTAGTATGGTAAACAAATAGCCCATTCATAATTATTAGCAGAATTTAACAAAAATTAATTTAACACTCTGTGATTTCGTTCAACTGAACCTAATGTTTGATGATGCTAAGGGGTTGAAAATATTTGTTTTATTTTTAACAAAACACACATGTTTTTTTAATAGTTCATTTGTAAATTCTGTCCCTTTGTCTGATTTTAATATTTTGAAGTGTCCAAATTTTAAGATTAACTGTTCTACAATTGTTTTGGCTATGGTGAGACCGCCTTTAGTTTGTATTGGATGTGCTATTATATATTACTATTACCGTTTTATACTTTAAGAGGACCTACTGTGTCTAAAGATATTACTTCAAAGTGTTTGGTGTATCTGTGACTGTCTGTTTTTATACCCTGCACCCGAAGGCAGTAGGGTATATTCACTTTGATCTTCCGTTTGTAACGCAGAGAAGGAGACGAGATAGATATAGAAAAGTATATATATTCTTTCTCAGCGTCACCTCCTGAATTGATTTAGCCCTGTCCGTCCGTCTGTCTATCTGTCTGTCTGTCTGTCTGTCTGTCTGTTGAAATCACGATTACGAGAGAACGAAAAGAGATATCGCGATGAAATTTGGCTCAAATATTCTTTGTTATGTAGGGATGTTTGGGATTGAAAATGGGCGAGATCGGTAAACAGCCACGCCTACTTTACATACGGAATATAAAGGCACCTCGTTTCAAAAAATGTTATAAGAATATTTCATAAACCGTTTGAGATATTAAGGTATAGTTTTTTCCGGAACATATATCGTCATTACTAAAACGTTCGAAAACAATGGGCGTGCCACGCCCACTGATAACAATATCTCATGCACGGTATAAGATATTTATATGTAATTTATGAGGATATGTAGGGAAGAATTACCAATAAGCTTGCCAAAAATGGGAGTGCCACGCCCACTCATACAAAAGTTGTCAATATCTAGTAAATGGTATAAGATAATAATACGAAATTATCGCGAGGTATATACATGTATTACCAATTTGTATACAAAAAATTTGCGTGGTCCGCCCACTTGTACAAAAGTTGTCAATATCCCAGGAAAGGTTCAAAATATTAATACCTTCGTAATTCTATCTAGCAGTACCTAGAGGCATTACAAAAACATTTGCCCGAAATGGGCGTGGTCCGCCTACTTATAAAAAAGTTGTTAAGTGGCGAAATTATAATTTTTTGTAGTTACTCGGGTGTAGGGTATTTATATTTCGGCAAGGCCGAAGACAACACCTTTACTTGTTTTAATTTAGTTTTTCTTTAGTTTGAAACCCAAAGATTTTAAAAACTCTTTATTTACAAACGTCAGCTGTTTACGTTGTATAGTGTCATGTGTTGTCTGCGGCTTCTGCAACCTTGTCAGTCCAAGTGGTAGGGTAGAAGTGATTGAAGGTGTACCTATATAAACGTTTTTATTATAGATAATCATTATTCTTGTGGTTTTAAATGTAGTCTGAGGGTTATAGTTTCTCCTCAAAAATTAATTAGGTTACCGCTTTGATCAACACTTTTTACTGTAATCGAACTTATCTGTCTGGTGCTTAATTGTAAATAGAAGACATTCTTCGGAATCTTATGTATTTTACACCCAGGACTGACATTGAGTGCAAACATATATTATACAACAATTGTATGCGCCGGTGCATAATTAATATATGAACCGTGTATTGCATTGATCTTTGTTATATTCACAGGCAATTCCGATGTATGTAGTTTTCCTGCTTCCAACATTCTTTTATTGAATCCTAAGACCGGACCATTGCTTCGATAGTAGTAGGAATATGCCGGTTCTAACTCAAATGGCACCTCGGCGGAGCCACCGCCAAAGGGGCGCTGTGTGTGTGTAAGAGTGAGAAAGAAGATTGAAGGCTGGAAGCTGGCGGACGGACAGACGATCAGTCGGTTGATACGGGAGATGGTGAGGAAGAAGGGAGAGGGAGGGGAGAGACGTGCGTTAAGGTATGTGAGTATTGGGGAGAGCAGCAGCTGCAAGATGTTTGCCTTTGGAATTGTTGTTGTAGGATATCATATTAAGATTTTTTTATTGCTGAGGTGTGAATGGATGAGGGTAGGATTTTTATGAGCCAAGCGACTGTGGGAATGTGTGCTCGCGGGTGGCAACTTGCTAAGCAGAGGCTGCCTAAGCAGAAGTAGTGTTGTAGTTGTTGTTGTAGTTTTAATTGCTTGGGATCGAACTGTGGCTTGGCTCGAATTTGCTGGAGTTAAATGAATGTAAACATTTTTCCGAAGAATGTAATGAAATTTAGTTAAGCAGAGGCTGCCTAAGCAGAGGAGTAGTGTTGTAGTTGTTGTAGTTTTAATGTTCGTATGTAGGATACATGTCTGAGGAAAGGTGTGTGCTCGCGGGTGACAGCTTGCTAAGCAAAGGCTGCGTAAGCAGAGGCTGCCTAAGCGGAAGTAGTGTTGTACTTGTTGTTGTTTATTTAATTGCTTGGGACCGAACTGTGGCTTGACTCGAATTTGCTGGAATTAAATTAATACAAACATTTACGAAGAATGCAATGAAATTAAGCGGAACTGAGCCGAACATGATTGAATATATACAAATTTTTTAATTCAATTTCGTTTTTGTTGACGTTTCTTTTTCTTTTTTTTTTATTTTACAAGGGTTTCAGTCGGAGTATGAAAATGAATATACACTCGTAAATTTTACATATTATTGTTTTCTTAATTCTTGGAATTAGCTTAATTAATTCTTGGAAAATACGGTATACTATACAACCGTAAGCAACGTGCGAGTTTTTCACTTTGTAAAATTATGTAATAGAACAAATAGAAGTCAGTCAACAATCAACTATTAACTAAACAAGATGAATCACGTAAACATGACAACATTTTTAACACGAGTTCATGAGTTTTTAGTAACTCACAGGGAAAATATACTGGAGGAGCATTTTTATTATATTTCAACATGCTATTGTTGTGGTATGTAAGGATACCGCAACATATTTTGGAAACAGGAATTGGTCCTGGATGAAGCCAATACCAATTGCAGGAGAGTCTAACCTAGTGTCATATTATGCCGGGTTGATTTTTTTTTTGTACACCTCAAACTAACCAGAGGGAAAAATGATTCATCTCAACGTTTTGGAGTATTATTTTGGGATTTTGGGGAATTATTTTAAGAAAAGGGACATTGGGTTCAGTGGAAATGGTTCCCAAATGTTTTACCCACATACTGCGCGTGTTTTAACAAAGTTTAACGCAATGAACTTTGTTTTGTATCAGGTTACGCGTTTTAGAAACTTGAAGTGTCAGTAGTTTTCTTTTCGTTGGCCCCGCTGAACGATATTGAAGTGAAAAAAAAACAACAAATGATGGTTAAATCGAATGTGTGCAGTGAAGTGTACATTTCAAACTAGTATGATTTTTAAAAAAGAAATTTAATTTTATTTAGGGAAAACAAAAAATAAATGTATTTAGCTTTATATAAAAATAAATAATCTATTTATAAAAGTTCGAACACGAGTTCGAGTATTTTATTTGGTTAAACCTTGAAACGCGATCACTGCTTCAAGGTCAACGTTTTGTTTCCGCGTAGTGAGCGAACGGTGAACGACCGTAAGAATAAAGAAATTCGACGCTCGATTTTAATGCGGCCACTTACTGTCGCCTTGAATTTATTTCAGCGTGTTGTTGTGTTATTTTTGTTAATTGAAGTAGGTCAGTAGTGACAAGGAAGAGAGTTGCTGACTGCTGCAGTTTTAATCGCAGCCAAACTAATTAAGTTAGCTTAATGGAAATAGTAATTGAATGGGAAGAAAAATTTTTGATATTAAATAAAGAATATCATGATTTGTTAGGACAAATAGATAGATTTATAGATAAGATATGGTTAAATTTGAAAACTTGGAAAACTTAGAATTAATTAAAGCCAAATTAAGTAGGGCCAGCAATAATTCAAAAGTAGAACAGGCAGATGCCGTTTTGGATGAATTATTGAATTTCATAGACCATAGGAACCAGAACTACGTGGAGGAAATAAGGAATTGGAAAAGACAATTTGGATATTTAAAAAACAGATACGACAACCATCTGGCAGAAAGGGAAATAGAAGCGAGCCAGTTAGCTGAATTGGAAGCTGAACCGACCTTAGGGGGCGCCTACAAAATAGAGGACTATCTACGTCAGCGGAGGATAGGACGCCCAGACAGCGGAATAAGGAGGACTTCTCGTCGTTGGAACAGGCATGCCGGAGACTCCAAGAGCTAAAAGAAGAGAATAGGCTTCTAAAACAAGAGCTGGAGCTGGCCCACGACCAAACTCTGCACCATAAGGAAGCTGTTATTCAAGTCAGCAGCCCAAAGCAGAGCAACTCCATTTCCTTTCCTTTCGCATTATCAATAAAAGAGAAAATGGGTATCGAGGCGATTTCGAAATCTTTTAGAAGACTGGTACCTGTGTTTTCAGGGACGAGATCACCCGACTTGAGAGGGGAGGTCTACAAGTTCATAGAAGGGTGCGAA
>OV277349.1:34897195-34952195 GCA_922984085.1 Sicus ferrugineus
TTGCGCATGGGTGTTAACTTTTCTTATCGTGACGTCTCAAATTCTAATGCGTACTTAAGGCCTCGCCTAGCGCTAGTTGTGAAATTAAGAACCATTCGTTGACTCCGGCAGTGTTTGCTATAATAAAGCAAAATAGCTGGTCCTAGATAGCTTTGCTTCGCAACACTTGCCGGAGTCGGATTAGTAGAATGCGAAAAGTTCCCTTTCCCTTCCTCTCCCACTGTCCCCCATTCCACCAGTAGCCAATCATGAAAAAAGAGATTGACCTCTTAAGGGCTACTGCTAGAATCTGATTAAAAAAACAAAAAAAAAAAAACAAAAAAAAAATTGACAGCTTGAACAAAAAGGGCCACTCTCCTCCACGAAATCCACAAAAATGAAAGACGACGTTGGGGAGAGCCCGCAGCCGAGCTTGCTCTCTTGCGAGAGGCGCATCTCATGACCGGCAGGCTGACGAGAGTGAGAGAACTGCAGTTCTCACCCGCACATTCGGCAGCGCATGGGGCTGCGGCAAGCGGACAGCCGGTGCGAGCATGCCAGGCAGTTCAGGCAAACGCAGCACATGCTGCTCTGTGTACTGTTAACGTTAGGACTGTATTTTATTGACTAAAACTTTCTTAGCACATAAATTCTTACATTCTGAATGATACATGAATAGCTGAAAAAACCGCTTTTGTTTGTATCATTGACAAGTGGAAATAAGAAAGAAGATACAAAGCTATGTTGTGAGTCGCTTCTGCTTCCGCGGAATACATTTTCAGTGGACCATAATGATGTCGCACTAAGCGTTTAATTTCCATCGCGCTAAGCGTTTAATTCCGCATTGCAACTTGTTTCAATGCCAATTCATCGAGCTCGCGCTAGCCGCTGGTGAAGCGGTAGTGCACTTGTTGGTCGTGGAACTAGTGACCCACTTTTTTGCGCTCAGGTGCTGATGCTCTTCCGCTACAGTAAGCGTATTGTTGTTTCCGTGTTTAAGTTTCCGCGTACAGAAATATAAATAATACTACGTTTACATCGACCTCGAATGACTCATTCGCGTCAGATTTCGCGAATGAGAAGCCGAATGCGAATAATTTCCATACGATTTGACAAATGAGAAACCATCTCATTCGTTTTGATGAGAAACGAATGAGAACAAAATAAAGATTTTGAAACGCTCTATAGCTGGGATCAAAAAATTCCCAAAACAAAAACAGTGGAAATGGAACGCAAATAATTGCAATCAGCTGTTTCACAAGTTTTTCAAGTGCGGGGACAACCCACATTAACATAAAGGAAACGGTATCTATAATGAATAGTGAATTCCAATTTAAATGTATACAAATGTATAAAATCGGCGTTACAAATTGTTGCAAGACTGTCTGTTTGCATAGTTGAAATTAATAATGCTGTTTTTGTTAACTCTTAAATTTTTCGCAATCAATCAATTATTTGACTGTGTTGGAAAAATTATTTTCAATCGATTTTTCAGAACTGCTGATGGTTCTGTCAAAACGAATGAGAAAGGCGATGTAAACGGTTTGCGAATGACTGATTCAATATTCTCATTCGAGGTCGATGTAAACGTAGTATAAGACTGGTATGTAGTAGTCAGTAGTGAGTAGTCAGTAGTGATTAGTGAAGAAAAGCTTAAGGACCGTGTGCAACATTAGTGCAATTTGTAATAAAGTGTCTAAAGCGGAATTGAAATTCGAAACGGACCGTGGAAAGGGAAGGATTACAGAGAAGCCCGCGACGAGTATATTCCAAGGAAGAACCCCGACATAGATTACTTACACAAATATGTACATCTAAGTTTACACACGTGCTACATACATATATACATTAGAAATTTACACATATGATACCTACAAAATATATATATGTATTGAAAGTTATGCGTTAATTTCCATACATAAACCACTCCCCTGAAACATTGTTTCAACTAGAAGGTAGTAACGCAATTTTGGTTATCGGCCTCTTGTAAACTCCCTTTTCTGATGTTATGGTGGTGACCATAACTCTGACTTTGCAGTTCTGTCCCAGATGGACTGCTATGATGTGGCCCAATAGCCATTTGTTTGGTGGAGGGTTCGGCTCCTTAAGTAGTACGATGTCTCCGATTGCGACATTCGTTTGAGGCTGCTGCCAATTTGGTCGATGTTGTAATGACGTAATATATTCCTTCGACCACCGTTTCCAAAAGCCCTGTAGCATTGCTTGCAACCAGTTCCAATGGGCTCGACGAGAGGTTGGCTTGAAGAAAGTACATGGTTCCGGTATGGCCGTTTGCGGCTCTCCAATAAGAAAATGCGACAGTGTTAACGAGTTGATCTCCGTGTCAGATATGGTGCATAATGGCCGACTGTTAAGAATATCTTCGATTTGCGTAAGGACTGTATACAGTTCTTCGAAGGACAGAAGACTATCGCCTAGCACCCTTCGTAGGTGGAGTTTCATTGATCTTACATCCGCCTCCCAGAGCCCACCAAAATGTGGGACCGATTGTGGGATAAAGTGCCAATTGGTTCCATCTCCAGCTAATGATGATCTGATGTCTGCATTCGTCGTTTGGTCTTGCAACAACCTGAGGATTTCATCCAAACTTCGCCGAGCAACGTGAAAATTTGTTCCATTGCCTGTGTAGAGATTACTACACTTACCCCGACGACTTGTGTATCTTTTAAATGCGTCAATAAAAGTATGTGAGGTCAACTCACTCACCAACTCTATGTGTATAGCTTTTGTCGACATGCATACAAAAAGGCATATATATGCTTTGGAGATTCTTGGGCGTTTACCATTACATAAGAATGGTAATTTTTTATTTTCGGAGGACCTGCAAAATCACACCCGCTATTGAGCAATGGTCAACTTGGTTGCACCCGTGCAGGTGGCAAGTTAGCCATAATTCGCACCGAAGTTTGTCGCCGAAGTTGAAAACAGCTTTTGATTTTGAACACAATAGATCTGACCAAATTTCGAGGGCCTATAATCCAAAAGTGTTGTCGAAGAATCACAAACAGCTCGGTTACGCCTGCATGCAGTTAGGTTTGGTGCATATTATGCCGATCAGCTCCGCTATATGTGGATGTTTCAAGGCCGAAAGAAACAGCTAATCATTTACACGTGCTTTAAGTGAAAGGAAAAACTGGTTTAACCGTTTTCACAGACCGTGGTACAACAACATCATATGTACAACAACCTCGTATGTACAAAACATCATATGTACAACAACAATAACATATGTACCAGAACATCATATGTACAACAACATCATATGTTCAACAACATCCTATGTACCACAGCAACATATATACCACAACATACTCGGTTCCAGAATATCACCTGTTTTAGCATCCATCACCTGAATACAACCGAAGGCGAAAATATCCTAATGGATAGTTATATGATAAGATAATTGGTACTTTCCTTTAATTTCATCCTTTACTTTAATAAAAGTTAAAATCTTTTTAAATTAAATTCGGTATATGTAAAAAAAATAACAGTTAATAATAAGGTCATACCAAGGTTAAGAAAAAGAAGAATAGACAATTAAAGTTAAATATAAATACTGTAACCCCTTATATAAAAGGAAAGGATAAAAAAAACGAGAGTAGAATACATGCATACATAAAATAAGTAATTCTATATATTTCTTTCTTGTCACTTCGATAAGCTCTTTTCAGGTTCCTACTCGTCGATGAGCTTAACGTCCGAGAGAGGATTGCAGCCAAACAAATGTGAGTAATCAAGTGTGTACATATTCTTTCTCGTCTTTATTCTTGTATTAAATATTAGTATAACATCACTCGAAAATGAATTCTGTATTATGTTTGACTTGTTATAAGAGAGAGAAACAAGATCACTAGATAGTATACATACATATATAAATATAAAAACAATGTTTAGTGGAATAAATTGTAATTTAGGAATGAAAAGCATTTCTTAATATGTGGTAATATATAATAGTGAAATAGGCACTTGAGAACTCCAATCGGTTAAATATGCATAATGGGGGTGATCGAAATTAAACGAATAAAGGATTTGCGATCACAATGTTGGGTAGGGCAAAGGGCTTTCCAGTAGGCCTTTATGCATCTCAAATTGAATGGCTAAACCGCGCGAATTAATCAGTTCTCCTCTATGTCCTTCCGTACTTCCTCTTTTCTAGTCCTCATCTTTTCCTTCTCATATCCCTTTCCTGGCCTGCACGTATTCTTCTTGTATGGTAGAATCCAGGAGGAAGAAGCAAAACCCCTCCCCGCCGACGAGTCCTAGCCGAAACGTGCAACTCGCTACTTTCGCCTGAACAGCGACCAGTTGCAATAAAACAACAGCAACCAAAAGAACCATTACAATTGTAGGAAATATTCTTGTTTTGAGGTCTACCGCCCGCACATAGCAGACCGTTCGAATCAATAAATGGTGAGAGTTTGATGAGTGGATCCTTTTTGTGAAGCATTTGTTGACCTAACAACTGCGACACTGCACTTGCAAAGGTTTTTCTCTGTACGCTATAGGTACTCTCATTTTGGCTGAATGAAGCTCTTCAAATGTAGGAGTGTCGTTAATTGCCTTAAATCTACGTTGCAATATCAAGATAAATCTTCAAACATATGCAACAACTCGAAGTAATCGATTCCATGACGAACATCTATCGGCGACTTCCACTAGTACGGGTATCTTGTCTTCTGACCCCAATTATATACTACGGCCTGTTTCTTCTCCCAAAGCACATCTGCCGAACACTGAAGTTTATTCTGATAATTAAATTTAGATGTAGGCCACTTATCTTTGCTAAACTGCAAACATGGAGGTCCGTTCCACCACAAATCATGCTTAACTAATTGATCTGCCATTATTCCACGCGATGCAGAATCCGCCGGATTCTGACGAGTGTTTACGTAATTCCAGCAAGGTTGTGCAATCGTATCTAAAATTTCCTCCGTGCGATTGGCAACGAACATTTTCCAGGTGCGTGGTGGTGATGATAACCAGTGCATAACTACTTCAGAGTCAGTACAAGCATACTGCGCCGCCTTGGAAACGTCGAGAGTGCGTTTGGTTGCTCTAAATAATTTGCAAAGACGCAGCGCAGCGGAGAGCTCCATGCGAGGAATTGAAATTGATTTTAATAGTGCAACTCTTGACTTAGCCGTAATTATGTTTATGAACGGAATACCGAATAAATATCAGATGCATAGGCAACTGCTGATGCGTCGCAAAAGCAATGTATTTTTCTACGTCTGTCATGGAGATGTAAATTCGTCTAGGAATTGTAATCGTTTCGAAATGGTGAATCGACTGCCTCAGTTCTAGCCATTACTGAACTGTTTCCTTAGGAAGTGAATCGTCCCAGTTTACATTCAACAGCCATAATTTTTGGATTAAAATTTTTACTAAAATTGTTAATGGTGACAACCAACCATAAACATCAAATACTTGAGAAACTTCAGATAAGGTAAGCCTTTTTGTAACAGTTTGATTTGTTAGTTTCGCAACTCGAAATGAATATACCTCTGAAGCAGGATTCCAACAAAGGCCGAGAATCTTTACGACTTTGTCCATAGATTGACCAGTCTTCAAAAAGAAGCCTTCTACCACTATCAACTGACAAACTGGACAGAAAATCTTCAGAATTTGAATTCCATTTACTCAGCTGAAAGCTTCCCCTTTTCTAAAAGCTTTGAGAGCTTAGATTTTATACTGTGTAATTCGTCAAGCGACTCCGCACCCACCATAATATCATCTACGTAAACATTATGAAGGATTACGTCAGCTGCGCGCGGCAGTTAGGTTTTGTTATCGATGGCAAGTTGCTGCAATACTCGGACCGATAAAAAAGGTGCGGAGGCAGTCCTATAGGTCATAGTATATAAACGAAAATGCTGAATGGGTTCATCCACACTGTTTCTCCACACACTTCTCTGATAATCCCGGTGCTGGTTGGCAATCCAGATTTGTCTAAACATTTTCATTATGTCAGATGTAAAAACGTAAGCAAATCGTCGATATCTAAGCGAGACGCCAAACAGATCACGCTGAATTAGTGAGCCAATTAAAAGCGTATCGTTTAGGGTTTTTCCAAATGAATCTTTATGTGACCCATCAAAAACTACTCTTAATTTGGTGTGGATTGAAAACAGCATGGTGGGGAAGGTAGAATTGCGGTTGAATTAAAATGTTTTCTGGTTCAAATGATTGCATATGCCCCTACAAAATATATTGTTTCATGAATTCTACATACTTGCGTGACAACCCAAATTCTGACAGACTAAAATTTGGCGCACAACATAGACAATAATTAGCATTAAACAGACAACAACAAAAAGGGGAAAAAATACACAAAAGACGAACTCTCCCCGCTGACACTTGTCAATTGCATACGTGAAGTGAAAGTACACAGGGCTTAAACACTGGGTACAGTTTACCTGTAACAAAGATCCCAGCATGCAGCAAACGTGTGCATTTTATTAGAAACGCCCACACACTGACGATCAGCGGAGAAATTGACAGAAAGTAAAAGTTGCTTGGTGTGCATTACACACGCAAGACAAACCGTGCGACAGAGCGGGATAGCCGCTGACAGCATGCAGGAATACCGGCGAGTAGAGCAGTCAGAATGAGAAATCGAATCACGATGCGTAGTAATAGCTCGATTCGTACACCACACAACATAAAAGTTACAGTGAATACATAATGACCTACTTGGCACAGCTTATGTGCTACAAAAACCCCGCGTAATTACGTAGACTGGAGTGAAGTTCACTGACCAAATAATGCGATAACCTTGAAAAGAGGTTTTTTTTTGTAACATACGTGTTTCTACAGAAATAAATAAGAAACGGCTTAGCGGAATACGTATTACCGTACTCCGTTAGAATGGAACCTTCTAGAAGAAAAGCCGGGAATGTATAAAACCGGATGCAAAGCAGAACTCGGGGTTAAGTTGTTAAGTCAGTTCAGTCAGTGCAGTTGCTTCAATTGGTGTCGTCGGTCCGTTCAGTTCAGCTCAGTTCAGTTCTGTGCAGTCAGTTTGGCAGATCTCGAGTAAATTAGAGATCGAATTAGTGAAAAGTGTTCAAGCAGGCAACGTCTTGAAAACAGTGAAGCCAAAAACAGTGAAAACCAGCGCAGGAAAGTGCGGCCGCTTCGTCATAAGTTGTAAGATACACAGTAAGTACCAGTTGAGATCCATCTGACTAGCGAGACAAGGCAAGGAAAGGCAGCAAGCGTGGTGATTCAAAGCGAGTGTTGTGGATACCTCCTGGAAATGATAATCCTTCCAAAGAAAAGACCGGAATGCCTTCTAGTGTTCTTTTATTTTCGAATATGCAGCGCCGTTCTGCGCGCTGTGGTCTCACAAACAGAACTCTACTTTTAAACATTTTCTTATTTCCACTTTAGTTCGGTCGGCGTAGCCGTCGACGAAACTAAAGTGGACCGGTAGGTCGCAATTCCACTATTTCGTAATAGCAAATTCTTAATATTCATATTTGCCAATATTAACGTCGGCAGAATTAAATTGGGAACGATTTAATTCTTCCGCGTTTGCTCTTGCTTTTTGTTTTAGATAATTTTATTTATTCCGAAAGCTGCTTGGTTTGAGCTCGAGAAAAGCTATTTGGTGGCAATTACACACATGCTACCATGTGTGTTCCACACTTGCTACCATGCAGACGGTGCTGGTTACTATCTTGGCTTTCCAGAGCTTTGCCCATAGCTTATAATTAGCTTCCACACTCGCTACCATGCAGAGTGCTGGTTGCTAGCTAGGCTTTCGAGCTTCCCAACACAAAATGCTTGGCTTGCACTAAAGGCTGAACTTGACCTTGACTCACTAACTGAGTTATTAACAAGTGCCAATGTTCTTGCCTTGATAGTGTGAATGCGACATACATCCCTCCACCCTTAGGGAAAGAAAAAATTAATATCGTGAAGCGTACAATATGATACAGGAGTGGTTTATTCTAATTCTCTTATATTATGTAACTTTAAATCTACCTTAAGTTCTACCTTAGTGTATCCTCGTTGTTCACGTGTGCTGTGGTTGTGGCTGTTGTGTGTGAAGCCCCGCAGCTCCTGGACTTGTTCCCATGTACACTCTAAGCTATACCAAACGCTGTACGCATTGCAATTGTAGATCCTGGTTCCTGGATGTTGCTGTTCCACTTGGCGAACCAACAGCACCATGGACTCTGACTCCGGAAGTATTCCGTTCACCATAACCACCAGTTTGTAGGCCCAACTACAGTTCAAGCAGAGAAATAAAACTGCAGCCAACTTCAGTGCTACTTTCATTGTGTCTTTTCCAATTACCTAATTAGAAATTCGTCAAGTGCGATCAATGCACCTTCTTCAACGATTGTCTGCACGGAGTTTATTTATAAAAGTGCAATTAAATAGAATCATGCTCTGTAATGATGTAGTATGATATCCGTAAATATTGCAGACTGCAGCCTGGTTCGGTGTCGAAGATGACCTTCTGTCCCGAGATAAACTTCAGGTGTGGTGTGTTCATTGCCTCTCAGATTGGTGACGACATCCAGGAAATTGATTGGTACGTAGCGGCATTCAAATTTTTTGAGTTTCCGCAGAAGACGCGAATGACATTCCTGGATCGAGTCGGTAGCATAGCAGCGACATGCGAATTTTGGGGTTTTTGTCGCCGTTGTTGTTGCTGCTTGCTCGATGTTGTTATGGGTTTAGTTGTCTTAACTATATCTATTGAACACAAATTACTATATTATACAAACAGTATATTTTCACTGTTTACACTCTATTTTATAATGCTATATTAGCGAGTATATTATATTGAATTATAATTACATTTTTAATTTACTTTTACTAAACAATTTATTTAATTTTAGTAATTTCATTAAATATAATTGAATTGAATTGAATTGAAATTTATTGAGCCTTTTTTTTGTTAGCAAAACTATAAGTTTACAAAAATTTAAATTACAATTGTGGACAACAATTAAAAACTATAATGTATTATCTAAACAACATAATGTATATGTACAGCATTATCAAACTTAACTGGTAACAGAATACCAGTTATCTCAAAAACACAGCGAGATATTGACAACCCAGCAGAAATACCAGTGATCTCCAAAACGCAGTGAGATGTCAGCGACCCAGTAGAGTGCCAGTGATTTCAGACCCTGAAGAGTTCCAGAGATCTCCAAAACATAGCGAGACATCTACAACAAAGATGCAGCGAAGTACCAAGTGTTTATTCATTCAGTCAATCACCGGTAGTAAATCGCATAGAGGTACCATCGGCATTATATTATTTCTAGTATAAGCAAAACACCATACCAACTATAGAAAAAGTTAGATTAAGGTGAATAAAGATATTGAACCTATTCAAACAATCTTGTCTTGTAATCGAACCCTGGAATCCCGGCGAGCTAATCCAAGCCATACAAAGAGTCAAGAAGGTTCGTTACAAGTGGCACCCGAATAGGGACAATATCATATTCACCAACAGCTATAACACTACTAGAAATATAAATAATAATAAGTATCATGGAGCCAACGGGGGCCAAAACTTACCGAACAGGATGGTTATACCGGCTAAACAAGGAATCGCTTGCTCAGTGCTTGTCTGAGTTTGGACTTGTCACCGAAGCAACCTTAAATGGCATGAGGAAAAGACTCGTCGAGTTCATAAACGAGGAAAATCACGCGGAGAGTGTGGAACGAAGGTTGAGGGCGTATGAGGCGGAAGACGGTCGTGCAACGCCGGATCCCAGTGACCTTCCGAAGCCACTGATTATGGAAGTTCCAACGAGGGAACGCAGCCCGATTGGCCTAGAGAGCATAAACACCCCGCGGGTGATGGACAGCAACCTGTGGGAAATAATTGAGCGACATTCGTACCCTGATGTTATCGACAAGGTGAGAAAATGGTCCGTGAGGTATGATGGTGGTGTCGATCCATTGGCCTTCGTGGAGCGGATGGAGGAGATGGCCGAGACATATGGCCTCGACAGTAATATGTTGCCACGCGTGATGCCAGAGTTGCTGGAAGACAAAGCCTTGCTCTGGTATCGAAATAATAATAATCATTGGCGGTCGTGGGAGGCCTTTAAGCGAGACTTCCTAGATTTCTTTCTACCTAGTCGTTTCTTCGAGAGACTCGGCGATGACATACGCAGTCGGCAACAGCGCGCCAATGAGAAGTTCAGGGACTACGTTATTAGCCTGCAAAATCTGATGAGACATAACAGGTACACTGAAAGAGAAAAGCTGAAAAGAATTTACAAGAATTCGGGGTTGGAGTACCAGTTTTAAATAAAAAGGCAGGTTTTCCGGGAACTGAAAAAGTTGCTCTCGTTGGCGGACGATTTTGAGTGCCTGCGATTTGCGACGACGGACAAGTTTTCAGAGGAATACCAGACGCGGCCAGTAGCCTCAAGACAATGGCTATCTGAACGCAACCATGCGGTGAGCCAGGCGGTCTCGAGGCATTTCAACCGAAGACGGCATGCGGACGCTGCAGGCAGGAAGGACACTTGCGCCGTGATTGCCGGAACCCTGTCGTGATTTTCTGTTGGGAGTGTGGCCAAAAGGCAATAAGGACCATTGACTATTGCAGAGGCGGGCTCCAGCCAGAGGATCTCTCGCAGAAACTAAAGCCCCTCCGAATTAACAACCGACGCATCGTGTCGATCCAAGGCAAACAAATAGAGGCGACAGTGGACACGGGAGCGACGCGAAGTTTCGTGAGCAGGGCGCTCGCGGAAAGACTGGTGGGAAAGAGGCCGTTTGAGAAAGCGAAGGTGGAAATTCGCATGGCGGACGGGACAACCAGAAAAGTGTCTGGATGTACCACACTAAAGATTGCGATGGGAACTGGTACATGCGAGTTGTCTTTCCTTGTTTTGAGAGAAGTCCTGGACGACTTGCTCCTCGGGATAGATTTTCTGAGAGGGATGGGAGCGACACTCTCCTTCGGAGGCGAAACCGTGGCTTTGGGCCCAACGGAGAAACAGGAAAAGACGAATGAGGCAGTCATTTGTACATCAGCCCAAGAATCAGGGCCTAAAAAACCGGAGGACGTGGAGAGTTTTCTTCAGGAAGAAATGAAGAAGTTTGAAACCCTGAAGGGCGTCTCCAATATTACCGAGCACAAAATAGTGATGCGGGATGAGTGTCCTATTAAATAACGGTATTTTCCCAGAAATCCGGCGATGCAGGCTGTCATCGACAAGAAGATCGACGAACTCCTAGAGAAGGGCTGCATAGAACCCTCAAGCAGTCCATACAGTGCACCAATCGTGTTGGTGAGAAAGAAGTCTGGTGAATGGAGGTTGTGCGTAGACTACCGCCAGCTGAACGCACGATCGATTCCAGATGCATACCCCATTCCGAGAAATCAACACATTTTGGAGCGGCTGCGAGACGCGAAGTATATCAGTAGCCTTGACTTAATGAGCGGGTACTGGCAGCTTCCCATGACGGAGGACAGTAAGCAATACACGGCGTTTACTGTACCTGGAAGAGGTCGTTTCCAGTGGCGGGTTATGCCCTTCGGGCTACATTCGTCTCCAGCTACTTTCCAGCGAGCCTTGGACCAGGTTATCGGTCCCGATTTGGAGCCAAAAGCATTGTAAATTTTAAAGAGGTTTTTCGGCGTTCGAGACAGGCAAATTTCAAACTCAACGTGAACAAGTGTGAGTTCTTTAAGAAAGAACTAAAATATCTGGGGCATGTGGATTTTCCCGATTTTCCACACCAATGCTGGCGTTCCCGGATTTTTACGAGAGATTCCAACTGCAAACGGACGCGAGAGACAACTAGAGACAACTAGAGGGTCAAGAGCGGGTTATCGCGTACGCCAGCCGACATCTCAACAAGGCCGAAAAGAATTACTCGGCAACAGAGAAGGAATGCCTGGCTATAGTGTGGGGTATTCGCAAGATGCGCGCTTACCTTGAGGGCTACCGATTCACAGTGACATCCAGTACCGGAAGGGGAACTTGAATGTGATCGCGGACGCACTATACCGACAGCCGCAAGAAACCTTCGCCAGAGTAGCAGCAGAAGAGACACGCGGACGGTCCTGCAAGTGGTTACAAGCAAAGGTCAGAGAAGTGGAACAAAATCCGGAGAAGTTCCCGGATTACATCATGGAGAATGGGAATCTATACCGGCATATTCCGAATCGACTCGGAGACGAGGACTGCATGCCGTGGAAACTGTGCGTTCCTAGGACAATGCAAGGCCAAGTTCTCAAAGAGAATCACGACCATCCGTGCGCTGGCCACGGAGGAGTCCGCAAGACCATATGCCGGCTAACAAGTAAATATTACTGGCCAGGAATGTTTCAGGATGCGAGAAGATATGTGCGGCAATGTGAATCGTGTCAACGCTACAAGCCAAATCAGCAAAAGGCAGCAGGGAAAATGCTCACCCAATTGGCAGAAGAACCTTGGGCGATTCTCTGTGCGGATTTTGTGGGTCCGCTACCGCGTTCTACACACGGAAACACAACGCTTCTCGTATTCTTCGACAAACTTTCAAAATGGACGGAAATGATACCGTTACGCAAAGCCTCAACGGAACACTTGCAGCGAGCGTTCCGAGAACGCATTCTAGCCCGATTCGGAGTACCCAAGATTCTAGTAACGGATAATGGAACTCAGTTTACGAGTCGCAGTTTTCGTCGTTTCCTCCAGGACATGGGTGTAAAGCAACAGTATACTGCTCCATACACACCTCAAGAGAATCCCACGGAGAGAATCAACAGGACGATGAAAACAATTACGAACTGCTCCCAGAAATTACGCTAGCCATTAATAGCAGCGTATCCGAGACCACAGGATACAGCCCATCATATCTCACGCAAGGACGAGAACCAAGACTTCCGGGAACCTACTACGACAAACAGACACCAGGCAGCGGTCAGGAACCCATACAACCCGCGGAGAAGGAGAAAAATCTAAAAGAAGTTTTCAAATTGGTGGTGAGAAATTTGGAAAATGCAACGCTGGATCAGGTGCACCACTATAACTTGCGACGACGACAGTGGAAACCAGAGGTTGGGCAATCAGTACTTGTGCGACAGCACCCGCTGTCAAAGGCAATCAGCAGCTTCGCGGCGAAATTGTCTCCGAAGTCCGACGGCCCGTACGGTAATTGGATTCATGTCACCCGTGATCGTCCGTTTACAGAAAGAAGGTGAGACTCGATCAAGAACGGCTCATGTGAGCGAGCTCAGGGCGTACCAACAGGCGGCAGCGCAAAGTGACCATACTCCTGAGGGAGTTTCTGGCAGCGAACGTCTGGTTCAAGGTACAGGAAGCCCGCCAACCACAGATGCTGACGGTCAAACCAAACCGGAAGCACAAACAAGCAAACGCGGGGACAGAAGAAAATTGCGTCAGCCAGAACCTAATTACAGGAAGAGAAAACCGGTTTCAGCAAGAATAGCCATAGCTAGCGAAGAATTCAACAGCGACCCGAAAGCAAGACACAGGCAGACTCAGCACACGCGGTGACAGAATTACAACAGGCCACAGGTGGACACCCGTGGCGCGGACTTAAAAAAGAAGCAGAAGGCTACACACCCGGCGGACGAGAAACAAACGACTCGAGCATATTCGCAAGATCGCGAGCACTTGAAATTTGGCGACTTCACACCGGAAGAAAGGAAAGCATTTTCTTTTTCACAACAATTTGCCCTCCCTGTTGTCAGTTCGCGAAGCAAACCAAAATCCGAACTACAAAGGGAAAACAACCCCAACAAGGCGTTGGGTCTCGAAGGCCGAGAAGTTACAATCGAGAAGGTCTACCGCACGAAAACTTACACCCAACAAGCAAACTTGAAACGTTTTGTTTGCTAAAGCTTATTACCCAAAACTCTACTTATGATTACACATTTGATTTATAACTTCAAGGGGCTTTAGAACAATAACAGTATCAAATACAACAACGGCCACAGCGAGAACAACACACATAAAACACATTTGCAGGAAAATGTGCAGAAAAATGGAAACCCGAAGAAAGAATGTAGGATTTATACATAAATAACGAGGCTTCGACCTGCAAGAAATAACACATTAGAAGTAGTTAAAACTGTTACAAAAGATTTTACTTGGAAATATGCCCCACAAACGTCGGGTTCCCACTTCCAGGGTAGTCGGCTTCGAAACCGCAGCTCCAGCCACCCATCGCCGTACCACAAGTCGCAGTAGGGAACTAGCAGAAACGCTGAAGGGAAGAAAATAAGCTTCTGAGCAAAGTCGTTTGCTGCGTGCATACGTACCAAAACCAAAGGCATCACTCGGAGATGTTGGCTTCGCAACCTCTGTGGGTCGCTGCGACCCCGACTCCGGAACTGTGGTAGAAAGCCTGAAAACGTTTTGTTTCTGAAAGCGTACTACACGAAACTCACCGTTTTTTTTAACTCAGCAAGTGGCTCCGTCTGGGCTCCACCGTGAGCACCATGCGCGGCACACTCCAACGAGGGTCCGAATTGGGAAAACGCGGAAAATTTAACGGAATAAGCGAGAAAATTCGCGCATAAACGATTCTACAACTTTCACTTGTTTATGTTTACAATGAATAGCTGCGTCATGTTAGCTGAAGTGGGAACACTTCGGTATGTAATAGATGGTGTAAACCCAGCGAAGAGCCAGTGTGTGAACTGCTGTAAGAGTTCACACACACAGGAATAAAACTAGGGAATATTTAGAAGATATTTTTCTTAAAGATAAAACAAATACTACAAAAGAAGAAAAGAAGATGAAGGAAGGATTTAAAAAAAAAAGGAAAAAAATAAATGACGACGGTGTATCGTTTTTTTTCCCACCCCGAAGTAGAGGAGGGTGTGACGACAAAAATATTAAGCAGTCGAACACTGCAAACTTGCTGTGATCAAGCAGTAGAACGGAACAGGATGGTTATACCGGCTAAACAAGGAATCGCTTGCTCAGTGCTTGTCTGAGTTTGGACTTGTCACCGAAGCAACCTTAAATGACATGAGGAAAAGACTCGTCGAGTTCATAAACGAGGAAAATCACGCGGAGAGTGTGGAACGAAGGTTGAGGGCGTATGAGGCGGAAGACGGTCGTGCAACGCCGGATCCCAGTGACCTTCCGAAGGCACTGATTATGGAAGTTCCAACGAGGGAACGCAGCCCGATTGGCCTAGAGAGCATAAACACCCCGCGGGTGATGGACAGCAACCTGTGGGAAATAATTGAGCGACATTCGTACCCTGATGTTATCGACAAGGTGAGAAAATGGTCCGTGAGGTATGATGGTGGTGTCGATCCATTGGCCTTCGTGGAGCGGATGGAGGAGATGGCCGAGACATATGGCCTCGACAGTAATATGTTGCCACGCGCGATGCCAGAGTTGCTGGAAGACAAAGCCTTGCTCTGGTATCGAAATAATAATAATCATTGGCGGTCGTGGGAGGCCTTTAAGCGAGACTTCCTAGATTTCTTTCTACCTAGTCGTTTCTTCGAGAGACTCGGCGATGACATACGCAGTCGGCAACAGCGCGCCAATGAGAAGTTCAGGGACTACGTTATTAGCCTGCAAAATCTGATGAGACATAACAGGTACACTGAAAGAGAAAAGCTGGAAAGAATTTACAAGAATTCGGGGTTGGAGTACCAGTTTTAAATAAAAAGGCAGGATTTCCGGGAACTGAAAAAGTTGCTCTCGTTGGCGGACGATTTTGAGTGCCTGCGATTTGCGACGACGGACAAGTTTTCAGAGGAATACCAGACGCGGCCAGTAGCCTCAAGACAATGGCTATCTGAACGCAACCATGCGGTGAGCCAGGCGGTCTCGAGGCATTTCAACCGAAGACGGCATGCGGACGCTGCAGGCAGGAAGGACACTTGCGCCGTGATTGCCGGAACCCTGTCGTGATTTTCTGTTGGGAGTGTGGCCAAAAGGCAATAAGGACCATTGACTATTGCAGAGGCGGGCTCCAGCCAGAGGATCTCTCGCAGAAACTAAAGCCCCTCCGAATTAACAACCGACGCATCGTGTCGATCCAAGGCAAACAAATACAGGCGACAGTGGACACGGGAGCGACGCGAAGTTTCGTGAGCAGGGCGCTCGCGGAAAGACTGGTGGGAAAGAGGCCGTTTGAGAAAGCGAAGGTGGAAATTCGCATGGCGGACGGGACAACCAGAAAAGTGTCTGGATGTACCACACTAAAGATTGCGATGGGAACTGGTACATGCGAGTTGTCTTTCCTTGTTTTGAGAGAAGTCCTGGACGACTTGCTCCTCGGGATAGATTTTCTGAGAGGGATGGGAGCGACACTCTCCTTCGGAGGCGAAACCGTGGCTTTGGGCCCAACGGAAAAACAGGAAAAGACGAATGAGGCAGTCATTTGTACATCAGCCCAAGAATCAAGGCCTAAAAAACCGGAGGACGTGGAGAGTTTTCTTCAGGAAGAAATGAAGAAGTTTGAAACCCTGAAGGGCGTCTCCAATATTACCGAGCACAAAATAGTGATGGGGGATGAGTGTCCTATTAAATAACGGTATTTTCCCAGAAATCCGGCGATGCAGGCTGTCATCGACAAGAAGATCGACGAACTCCTAGAGAAGGGCTGCATAGAACCCTCAAGCAGTCCATACAGTGCACCAATCGTGTTGGTGAGAAAGAAGTCTGGTGAATGGAGGTTGTGCGTAGACTACCGCCAGCTGAACGCACGATCGATTCCAGATGCATACCCCATTCCGAGAAATCAACACATTTTGGAGCGGCTGCGAGACGCGAAGTATATCAGTAGCCTTGACTTAATGAGCGGGTACTGGCAGCTTCCCATGACGGAGGACAGTAAGCAATACACGGCGTTTACTGTACCTGGAAGAGGTCGTTTCCAGTGGCGGGTTATGCCCTTCGGGCTACATTCGTCTCCAGCTACTTTCCAGCGAGCCTTGGACCAGGTTATCGGTCCCGATTTGGAGCCAAAAGCATTGTAAATTTTAAAGAGGTTTTTCGGCGTTCGAGACAGGCAAATTTCAAACTCAACGTGAACAAGTGTGAGTTCTTTAAGAAAGAACTAAAATATCTGGGGCATGTGGATTTTCCCGATTTTCCACACCAATGCTGGCGTTCCCGGATTTTTACGAGAGATTCCAACTGCAAACGGACGCGAGAGACTTCGGACTTGGAGCCGTGCTCACATAACAACTAGAGGGTCAAGAGCGGGTTATCGCGTACGCCAGCCGACATCTCAACAAGGCCGAAAAGAATTACTCGGCAACACAGAAGGAATGCCTGGCTATAGTGTGGGGTATTCGCAAGATGCGCGATTACCTTGAGGGCTACCGATTCACAGTGGTCACAGATCATCTGGCGCTTAAGCGGCTAAATTCTATTGAGAGCCCCTCCGCAAAAATAGCGATGGGCGTTGGAGCTACAACAGTTTTCTTTTGACATCCAGTACCGGAAGGGGAACTTGAATGTGATCGCGGACGCACTATACCGACAGCCGCAAGAAACCTTCGCCAAAGTAGCAGCAGAAGAGACACGCGGACGGTCCTGCAAGTGGTTACAAGCAAAGGTCAGAGAAGTGGAACAAAGTCCGGAGAAGTTCCCGGATTACATCATGGAGAATGGGAATCTATACCGGCATATTCCGAATCGACTCGGAGACGAGGACTGCACGCCGTGGAAACTGTGCGTTCCTAGGACAATGCAAGGCCAAGTTCTCAAAGAGAATCACGACCATCCGTGCGCTGGCCACGGAGGAGTCCGCAAGACCATATGCCGGCTAACAAGTAAATATTACTGGCCAGGAATGTTTCAGGATGCGAGAAGATATGTGCGGCAATGTGAATCGTGTCAACGCTACAAGCCAAATCAGCAAAAGGCAGCAGGGAAAATGCTCACCCAATTGGCAGAAGAACCTTGGGCGATTCTCTGTGCGGATTTTGTGGGTCCGCTACCGCGTTCTACACACGGAAACACAACGCTTCTCGTATTCTTCGACAAACTTTCAAAATGGACGGAAATGATACCGTTACTCAAAGCCTCAACGGAACACTTGCAGCGAGCGTTCCGAGAACGCATTCTAGCCCGATTCGGAGTACCCAAGATTCTAGTAACGGATAATGGAACTCAGTTTACGGTCGCAGTTTTCGTCGTTTCCTCCAGGACATGGGTGTAAAGCAACAGTATACTGCTCCATACACACCTCAAGAGAATCCCACGGAGAGAATCAACAGGACGATGAAAACAATTACGAACTGCTCCCAGAAATTACGCTAGCCATTAATAGCAGCGTATCCGAGACCACAGGATACAGCCCATCATATCTCACGCAAGGACGAGAACCAAGACTTCCGGGAACCTACTACGACAAACAGACACCAGGCAGCGGTCAGGAACCCATACAACCCGCGGAGAAGGAGAAAAATCTAAAAGAAGTTTTCAAATTGGTGGTGAGAAATTTGGAAAAGGCAACGCTGGATCAGGTGCACCACTATAACTTGCGACGACGACAGTGGAAACCAGAGGTTGGGCAATCAGTACTTGTGCGACAGCACCCGCTGTCAAAGGCAATCGGCAGCTTCGCGGCGAAATTGTCTCCGAAGTCCGACAGCCCGTACGGTAATTGGATTCATGTCACCCGTGATCGTCCGTTTACAGAAAGAAGGTGAGACTCGATCAAGAACGGCTCATGTGAGCGAGCTCAAGGCGTACCAACAGGCGGCAGCGCAAAGTGACCATACTCCTGAGGGAGTTTCTGGCAGCGAACGTCTGGTTCAAGGTACAGGAAGCCCGCCAACCACAGATGCTGACGGTCAAACCAAACCGGAAGCACAAACAAGCAAACGCGGGGACAGAAGAAAATTGCGTCAGCCAGAACCTAATTACAGGAAGAGAAAACCGGTTTCAGCAAGAATAGCCATAGCTAGCGAAGAATTCAACAGCGACCCGAAAGCAAGACACAGGCAGACTCAGCACACGCGGTGACAGAATTACAACAGGCCACAGGTGGACACCCGTGGCGCGGACTTAAAAAAGAAGCAGAAGGCTACACACCCGGCGGACGAGAAACAAACGACTCGAGCATATTCGCAAGATCGCGAGCACTTGAAATTTGGCGACTTCACACCGGAAGAAAGGAAAGCATTTTCTTTTTCACAACAATTTGCCCTCCCTGTTGTCAGTTCGCGAAGCAAACCAAAATCCGAACTACAAAGGGAAAACAACCCCAACAAGGCGTTGGGTCTCGAAGGCCGAGAAGTTACAATCGAGAAGGTCTACTGCACGAAAACTTACACCCAACAAGCAAACTTGAAACGTTTTATTTGCTAAAGCTTATTACCCAAAACTCTACTTATGATTACACATTTGATTTATAACTTCAAGGGGCTTTAGAACAATAACAGTAACAAATACAACAACGGCCACAGCGAGAACAACACACATAAAACACATTTGCAGGAAAATGTGCAGAAAAATGGAAACCCGAAGAAAGAATGTAGGATTTATACATAAATAACGAGGCTTCGACCTGCAAGAAATAACACATTAGAAGTAGTTAAAACTGTTACAAAAGATTTTACTTGGAAATATGCCCCACAAACGTCGGGTTCCCACTTCCAGGGTAGTCGGCTTCGAAACCGCAGCTCCAGCCACCCATCGCCGTACCACAAGTCGCAGTAGGGAACTAGCAGAAACGCTGAAGGGAAGAAAATAAGCTTCTGAGCAAAGTCGTTTGCTGCGTGCATACGTACCAAAACCAAAGGCATCACTCGGAGATGTTGGCTTCGCAACCTCTGTGGGTCGCTGCGACCCCGACTCCGGAACTGTGGTAGAAAGCCTGAAAACGTTTTGTTTCTGAAAGCGTACTACACGAAACTCACCGTTTTTTTTAACTCAGCAAGTGGCTCCGTCTGGGCTCCACCGTGAGCACCATGCGCGGCACACTCCAACGAGGGTCCGAATTGGGAAAACGCGGAAAATTTAACGGAATAAGCGAGAAAATTCGCGCATAAACGATTCTACAACTTTCACTTGTTTATGTTTACAATGAATAGCTGCTTCATGTTAGCTGAAGTGGGAACACTTCGGTCTGTAATAGATGGTGTAAACCCAGCGAAGAGCCAGTGTGTGAACTGCTGTAAGAGTTCACACACACAGGAATAAAATTAGGGAATATTTAGAAGATATTTTTCTTAAAGATAAAACAAATACTACAAAAGAAGAAAAGAAGATGAAGGAAGGATTTAAAAAAAAAGGAAAAAAATAAATGACGACGGTGTATCGTTTTTTTTCCCACCCCGAAGTAGAGGAGGGTGTGACGACAAAAATATTAAGCGGTCGAACACTGCAAACTTGCTGTGATCAAGCAGTAGAACGGAACTAAGAACTGTTCCCAAGGAGAACAGAAACGCCCACACACACACGGACGGGCAAGAGAAAAGTAAGAGTGACGTGGTGTGCATTTTACATGCAAATGCAACTGAGCGGCAGAGCGACATATATACAAGTTATACCAGCGAGGAGAACAAGCAATCAAATAGCGCTGAGTATTAATAGCCTGATTTGTACACTGCACAACCCGCGTCAGAGAGTGCAGTGAACACATAGATCAGCTCTCAGCTGAGCTAAAGTGACCCACTTTTTGCAGCTTATGTACTGCAAAAAGCAATGAATGTAAGAAGACGGCAGTGAAGTTCACTGACCGAAGAACTTCTTAACCTTGGGAAAGTGGTTATTTGACTAAGGGTAACACTAGAAATCGAGAAGTTTTAGTACAGTGGCTGGGGTAAGCAAACTCACCAGACATACCAGAGAACGGTCGCGGTGGCTTGTAGACCTTTCCGTCAGTGCAGACATGTGATCTCATAAACGCATTGAGATATCAACAATCCAGCAGAGTACCAGTGATCTCACAAACGCGGTGAGATATCAACAATCCAGCAGAGTACCAGTGGTCTCACAATCGCGGTGAGATATCAACAATCCAGCAGAGTACCAGTGATCTCACAAACGCGGTGAGATATCAACAGTCCAGCAGAATACCAGTGATCTCCCAATCGCGGTGAGCTATCAACAGCCCGACAGAATAGCAGTGACCTCAAAACGCGTAGAGGTGCCAACGATATTATATTATTGTATTTCTAGTACAACTATCCATTGTATAAACAAACTAGACACAAATATTAGAATAAGCTATTTGTTAGGTGAATAAAGATATTGAACCTAAATCTTGTCTGAGTTTGGACTCGTCGCCGAAGGAACTCTCAATGACACGAGGAAAAGACTCGTCGAGTTCGTCAACGAAGGAAACAACGCGGAGAGCGTGGAACGAAGGTTGAGGGCGTATGAAGCAGAAGATGGTCGCACAACACCGGAACCCAGTGACCTGCCGAAGGTGTTGATGATGGATGTTCCGACGAAGGAACGCAGCCGAGTGAGCCGAGTGAGCGTAAAGACCCCGCGGGTGACGGACAGCAACCTGCTGGAAGGAATTGAGCGTCATTCGTACTCCGAAGTTATTGACAAGGTGAGAAAATGGTCCGTAAGGTATGATCGCGGTGTCGACCCTTTGGCCTTCATAGAGCGGATGGAGGAGCTGGCCGAGACGTATGGCCTCGACAGCAATCTGGTGCCACGCGTGATGCTAGAGCTGCTGGAAGACAAAGCCTTGCTCTGGTATCGAAACAACAATAATCACTGGCGGTCATGGGAGGCTTCCTGGACTTCTTCCTACCTAGCCGTTTCTTTGAAAGACTCGACGACGACATTCGCAGTCGGCAACAGCGCGTAAACGAGAAGTTCAGGGACTACGTCATAAGCTTGCAAAATCTTATGAGACATAGCAGGTACACGGAGAGAGAAAAGCTGGAGAGGATATACAAAAACTCTGCGTTTGAGTACCAGTTTTATATAAAAAGACAAGATTTCCGGGAGCTGAAGGAGTTGCTCTCGTTGGCCGAGGACTTCGAGTGCCTGCGATCTGCCAAGTCGGACGAGCCAGCAGAAGAATATCAGACGCGGCCAGTAGCCTCAAGACAATGGTCATCTGAACGCAATCATGCTGTGAGGCAGGCGGTCTCGAGGCCTTTCAACCCAAGAACGGCATGCGGACGCTGCAGGCAGGAAGGACACATGCGCCGTGATTGCCGAAACCCGGTCGTGATTTTCTGCTGGGAGTGTGGCCGAGAGGGAACCAGAACCATTGACTGTTGCCGACAGAGACAGGGAAACGACCTAGGACCTCGCCGGGAGCGAGAGGAGGCGGGCCCCAGCCAGAGGATCTCTCGCTGTAACTAGAGCTCCTACGAATAAACAATCGACGCATCGTGGCCAGGGTATCCATACAAGGCAAACAAATACAGGCGACAGTGGACACGGGAGCGACGCGAAGTTTCGTGAGCAGGACGCTCGCGGAAAGGCTTGTGGGAAAGCGGTTATTTGAGAAAGCGGAGGTGGATATTCGCATGGCGGACGGGACAACCAGGAAAGTGCCAGAATGCACCACACTAGAAGTCGCTATGGGAATTAGTACATGCGAGTTGCCTTTTCTTGTGTTGACAGAAGTCCTAGACGACGTGCTCCTCGGAATGGATTTTCTGTGCGGGATAGGAGCGACACTCTCCTTCGGAGGTGAAACCGTGTCTTTGCGCCCGACGGAGAAACAGGAGAATCAGAATGACGCAGTCATTTGCACATCAGCACAGGAATCAGGTCCTGGACAACCAGAGGACATGGAGAGTTTTCTTCAGGAGGAATTGAAGAAATTTGAAACCCTGAAAGGCGTCTCCAATATTACGGAGCATAAAATAGTGATGCGGGATGAGCATCCTATAATACAACGTTATATTCCCAGAAATCCGGGGATGCAGGCTGTCATCGACAAGGAGATCGACGAACTCCTAGAAAAGGGCTGCATAAAACCCTCAAGCAGTCCATACAGCGCACCAATCGTGTTGGTGAAAAAGAAGTCTGGTGAATGGAGATTATGCGTGGATTACCGCCAGCTAAACGCCCGATCGATTCCGGATGCATACCCCATTCCAAGAATTCAACATATTTTGGAGCGGCTGCGAGATGCAAAGTATATAAGTAGCCTGGATTTAAAGAGCGGGTACTGGTAGACTCCCATGGCAGAAGACAGTAATCAATACACGGCGTTTACTGTACCTGGAAGATGACTTTTCCAGTGGCGTGTGATGCCCTTCGGGCCACATTCGGCTCCACCTACTTTTCAGCGAGCCTTGGACAAGGTTATCGGTCCCGATTTGGAACCTAAAGCTTTCGCCTACCTGGACGACATAATTGTCACAGGATCGTCTGCGGAAGAGCACGTCGCGAATCTTAGAGAGGTTTTCCGGCGTTTGAGACAGGCTAATCTCAAACTCAACGTGAACAAGTGTGAGTTCTTCAAGAAAGTATTGAAATACCTTGGGCATGTGGAAGGTGAGCAAGGTATCCAGACAGACCCTGATAAAATTTCGGCGATACAAAATTTAAAACCGCCAACCACCACCAGAGAACTACGAAGATGCTTGGGCATTGCCTCCTGGTATCGCAGGTTCGTGCCAGATTTCGCAAATACCGTCCAGCCAATGACCACGTTATTACGGAAAGGAAAACATTGGAAGTGGAGCGAGGCGCAACAAGAAGCGTTTGAAACCCTCAAGCAAAAACTCTCGGAGGCACCAATACTGACGTGCCCAGATTTCAACGAGAGATTCCAGCTGCAAACGGACGCGAGCGACTTTGGAGCCGTGCTCACATAACAACTGGAGGGTCAGGAGCGTGTTATCGCGAACGCCAGCCGACATCTCAACAAGGCCGAAAAGAATTACTCGGCAACAGAAAGAGTGCCTGGCCATAGTGTGGGGTATCCGTAAGATGCGCGCTTACCTTGAGATATACCGGTTCACCGTAATCACAGATCAGTGGCTAAATTCTATTGAGAGTCCATCCGGAAGAATAACGAGATGGGCCCTGGGGCTACAACAGTTTTCCTTTGACATCCAGTACAGGAAGGGGAAGTTGAATGTGATCGCAGACGCACTATCCTGACAGCCGCAAGAAACCGTCGCCAGAGTGGCAGCAGAAGAGACACGCGGACGGTCCTGCAAGTGGTTACAAGCAAAGGTCAGAGAAGTGGAACAAAATCCGGAGAAGTTCCCAGATTATACCTTGGAGAATGGAAATTTATACCGGCATATTCCAAATCGACTTGGAGACGAGGACTGCACGCCGTGGAAATTGTACGTGCCTAGGACCATGAGTAGCCGAGTTCTCAAAGAGAATCACGACCATCCGTGCGCTGGCCATGGAGGAGTCCGCAAGACCATATGCCGGCTAACAAGTAAATATTACTGGCCAGGAATGTTTCAGGATGCGAGAAGATATGTGCGGCAATGTGAATCGTGTCAACGCTACAAGCCGAATCAGCAAAAGGCAGCAGGGAAAATGCTCACCCAATTGGCAGAAGAACCTTGGGCGATTCTCTGTGCGGATTTTGTGGGTCCGCTACCGCGTTCTACACACGGAAACACAACGCTTCTCGTATTCTTCGACAAACTTTCAAAATGGACGGAAATGATACCGTTACGCAAAGCCTCAACAGAACACTTGCAGCGAGCGTTCCGAGAACGCATTCTAGCCCGATTCGGAGTACCCAAGATTCTAGTAACGGATAATGGAACTCAGTTTACGAGTCGCAGTTTTCGTCGTTTCCTCCAGGACATGGGTGTAAAGCAACAGTATACTGCTCCATACACACCTCAAGAGAATCCCACGGAGAGAATCAACAGGACGATTAAAACGAAAATAGCACAACTTTCGGACAACTAGCAACGAAACTGGGACGAACTGCTTCCAGAAATTACGCTAGCTATTAATAGCAGCGTATCCGAGACCACAGGATACAGCCCAGCATATCTCAAGCAGGGACGAGGAACAAGACTTCCTGGAACCTACTACGATGAACAAACGCCAGGCAGCGGTCAGGAACCCATACAGCCGTCAGAGAAGGAGGAAAATCTAAAAGAAGTCTTCAAATTGGGGGTGAGAAACTTTGAAAAGGCAACGCAGGATCAGGCACACCACTATAACTTGCGACGACGACAGTGGAAACCAGAAATTGGGCAATCAGTTTTCGTGCGACAGCACCAGCTGTCAAAAGCATTCGACAGCTTCGCGGCGAAATTGTCTTCGATGTTCGACGTAGCAGGTGATTGGATTCGTGTCACCAGTGATCATCCGTTTACAGAAAGAAGGTGAGGCTCGGCCAAGAAGGGCTCATGTGAGCGAGATCAAGGCGTACCAACAGGCGGCAGCGCAAAGTGACCATGCTCCCGAGAGAGTTTCTGGCAGCGAACGTCTGGTTCAGGGTACAGGAAGCCCGCCAACCACAGACGCTGACGGTAAAACCAAATCGGGAGCAAAAATAAGCAAACGCGGAGGGCAGGAGGAAACTGTGTCAGCCAGAACCCGATTACAGAAAAGAAAAATCGGCTTCAGCCAGAATAGCCATAACCAATGAAGAATTCAACAGCGACCCGAAAGCAAAACACAGGCCACAGGTCGACACCCGTGGCGCAGACATAAAAAAGAAGCAGAAGGCCACACATCCGTCGGACGAAAAACAAACAACTCGAACATATTCGCACGATCGCAAGCACTTCAAATTCGGCGACTTCACACCGGAAGAAAGGAAGGCATTATTTCACAACGGATTGCCCTGCCAGCTGCCAGTTCGCGAAGCAAAATAAAAGCCGAACTACAAGGGAACTACATCCCCAACAAGGTGTGGGGCTTCGAAGGCCAAGAATCTACAATAGAGAGTTCCACGAGAGAACCGCAGGATACGATATAACGAGGCACGTTCGATTGGCACGATACGATAGCAATAACAATAACAACAACTGCAACAACAGCAACATCGAGAACAACACACGTAAAATATCTTTAATAAAATACTCAATTAAAAGTGTTAACAGGGGGAAAAACCAGGCACACACAACAGAAGCTCACAATTTGAGTAACACAGCTACGGAAAATTCAGGCAGCCACAACAACAACCTTAGCAACAAAAAAAAGTTTAATTGGAACTTTGCTGAAGAGGGAAAAGAGAGAGGAAATTGCATGCAAGGGAAAAAAAGAAGAAAGATTTTTTTTCTTCCCGAAGTAGGAGGGAAGTGTGACGACCCAAATCTTGACAGACTTAAATTTGGCGCACAACATAGACAATAATTAGCATTAAACAGACAGACAACAAAAAA
Source organism: Sicus ferrugineus (assembly GCA_922984085.1). Classification (NCBI taxonomy): domain Eukaryota; kingdom Metazoa; phylum Arthropoda; class Insecta; order Diptera; family Conopidae; genus Sicus; species Sicus ferrugineus. The sequence goes on from OV277349.1 coordinate 34,923,426, forward strand.
AAGTGTCCCCGCTGACACTTGACACTTGCAAACGTCAAGTGAAAGTACACAGGGCTTAAATACTGGGGACAGTTTACCTGTAACAAAGATCCCCAACACCAGCATGCAGCAAACGTGTGCATTTAATTAGAAAAGCCCACACACTAACGATCAGCGGAGAAATTGGTAGAAAGTAAAAGTGGCGTGGTTTGCATTACACACGCAAGACAAACTGTGCGACAGAGCGGGATAGCCGTTGACAGCATGCAGGAATACCGGCGAGTAGAGCAGTCAGAATGAGAAATCGAATCACCACACAACAGAAAAGTTACAGAGAATACATAATGACCCACTTGGCACAGCTTATGTGCTACAAAAACCTCGCGTATTTACGTAGACTGGAGTGAAGTTCACTGACCAAATAATGCGATAACCTTGAAAAGAGGTTTTTTTTTGTAACATACGTGTTTCTACAGAAATAAATAAGAAACGGCTTAGCGGAATACGTATTACCGTACTCCGTTAGAATGGAACCTTCTAGAAGAAAAGCCGGGAATGTATAAAACCGGATGCAAAGCAGAACTCGGGGTTAAGTTGTTAAGTCAGTTCAGTCAGTGCAGTTGCTTCAATTGGTGTCGTCGGTCCGTTCAGTTCAGCTCAGTTCAGTTCTGTGCAGTCAGTTTGGCAGATCTCGAGTAAATTAGAGATCGAATTAGTGAAAAGTGTTCAAGCAGGCAACGTCTTGAAAACAGTGAAGCCAAAAACAGTGAAAACCAGCGCAGGAAAGTGCGGCCGCTTCGTCATAAGTTGTAAGATACACAGTAAGTACCAGTTGAGATCCATCTGAGTAGCGAGACAAGGCAAGGAAAGGCAGCGAGCTAACTGCATAAATTCCCGAGTACGAATTCACAGTCGTAGTGGCTCAAATGCCCTCCTGTTAAAACCCGTGAATGTCGAATTCACAGTCATAGTGGCTCAAATGCCCTCCTGTTAAAACTCGTAAAGAGTCGAATTCGCCAGTTATCTCAAAAACGCAGTGAGATATCGACGACCCAGCAGAATACTAGTTATGTCAAAAACGCAGTGAGATATCGACAACCTCGCGGAATACCGGTTATCTCAGAAACGCAGTGAGATATCGACAGCCCAACAGAATTTATTTTATTCATTCAGTCAATAACCGATAGTAAAGCGCATAGAGGTACCATCGGCATTATATTATTTCTAGTATAAGCAAGACACCATACCAACTATAGAACAAGTTAGATTAAGGTGAATGAAGATATTGAACCTATTAAAACAATCTTGTCTTGTAATTGAACCCTGGAATCCCGGCGAGCTAATCCAAGCCATAGAAAGAGGCAAAAAGGTTCGTTACACATGCTTTGAAGTTCTAATTTTCTTGAGAATTTATTTTCCATGCCACGCAAACGTGAAACAGCTCCAGAAACAGTATTCTACAACGTAGCGTCCGTTAGCTGAACGAGTATGTGTTCTGCGAAAGTTCATTTCATCAAGGGTCTTCGTGGTTGGAAGTCGATTCTTTCAATTGACCTACTTCAATTTCCCAGAATTTCCGCAAAAGCTTGTCGACGTTGCGCACAATTGTATACGAAGTAAGATTTGCTGATATATTATGGCAAGAGCCAGCAACAATCCAGCCAAACACTGAATTTAACGCCTGGAGATGTGGGTGTTCAAGACAAATTTTTCCATCTAAAAAGAGTGACCACACAATATCAGCACCCAAAAGCAACTTTACTGATCTTGAAACACCAAAATGAGGATCAGCCAAATTTAGATGCGAAATAACCTCTCCACTTTGAATTGACAAATCTCGACCAGGAATTTCATAGGTTATCCGCGACAAAACGTATGGGTGGACATCGACTTCAAAATCACGAACCCGAGAAAATATTTTAATGCGAATTCTTCCTTTGGTCACTCCAGCGTCGGATGATACGACTCCACGTACACTCAAACGGGCATTTGTTCGTTGAAGACCAAGGCGTTGAACACACGATTCTGTAATGAACGACACTTGGGAGCCCGAGTCTCGAGTATGAGTCGACATTGATAGTGAAGAGTTAACCAAAGTATGCTGACGAGCATTGCAGACGCGACAACGAAAAGAAGAATTGCATCTTGCTGCATTGTGTCCCTTTTTAAGACAATTAAAACACTGCAAGTGATCTCTGGAAAACTTCCTGCGCCATTCAACACTGAGAGACGCAAACTCTGGGCAATGGGGTAAGACATGTGCTGATTTACATTTTAGGCAAACTTGTGACGAGTTATTGGCAACACGAGCTCTTATCACTGGCTGCTTATTCAGGTTTGACGCACCAATCATGTCATTGGACTCAAGCTGATTAAATCGACCTTCCAAATATTTTAAAAGCTGATAAATAGTCACAACAGGAGTAGAACTACATAATTATAGCCATCCGTGACGATTTTCTGAGTTTAGCTTTTTACATAATAAATAAACTAACCAAGGATCCCGAGTATTCGATGAGATTCCATTGAGTCTTCGTAGACATTCATCGGCTCCGTCGATAATAGTTCGTAGTGTGCGCGAATTTGATTTGTCCGTGCTTGGTAGATCCATAAATAATTTTACATACGATAGTGCCACGAGATCAGGATGATCATATCTCCTTTCCAGTTTGCCCGATGCCTCCGCATAGGTTTCGTCACATATTGGAATGTTTTTAAGCAGAGCTTCACCTCGTAAAAATTCACTAAGTAATAAAATTGTTGGGTTGGAGTTAAATGCGGCTTATTTTCAACCGATCCAACAAACAAATCGCGAAAACTTGTCCATGGTCTGTAATCTCCCAAAAATGGTGGAATAACAATTTTTGGTAAAGTGACCTCATTCGGGATAGGCATTAGTCCCGAAAGACGTTGCAGTAGTGTATATTGCTATATTGTTTGTGTCGGTTGAGAACTAGTTGCTCGTTGGTTTACTTGACCTTGACATTGACAAATTGCGCTTAAAAGAGAAGCACGAGTACATAAATATTTCGTTTCTACTTGCTCAAATGACCCGCTTGCAGCTTCTCCCGTAGTTCTTAGTAAAAATAAGATAAAATACAGTATAAGAAAATAATGAAATAAAAATTAAAATGTCTTTGTGTTTATTTATTATTTAATAGTTCATAGTATAACAATCACTATATTTAGGTTTTGGTAAAATATTACATTTTATCAACAGCGACGCAGACATGGCCGGGCTGTCACTGACTCCTCTACTTCGGGTGGTGTCCCTTCAAGTTTGGCGATCCGGCTACGGTTGTCTGGAACTAGGGGGTAGCCGCTTCCGCCGGCTAGTGCTGATCGCGACATGACCTTGTGTGAGCTAGCTGGCTCGCTAGTGGCCGTGGGACGCCTTTCGTCCAGGTGTGTTTCTGCAGGACCTCGTCCGTCCAAACTTCTGGGTTCAGCACCGTTTTGAAGCACCTTAGTGTGGTGATCTGTTGGGTGTACCCAGGCCCGGTTACCACCTCTTGCTCGACCGAGGTGGCGGCGAACACCCTTTGTGGGCTCGTTGTGGACTCACCGCTCTGGCTATCGCGTTCGCTACTTTGACCGTCGCTGCCGTCGTTGTTGGACTTCGGGTCCTCTTCCAAAACCCAGGGTTTTGGAAGAGGTAGCTCCCTTCAGTACCCTTGGTGGTTGACTCTCGTTGTGGTGCTGGTGCTTCAGGGTGTTCGTTGCGCCATTCCTTCTGGGCCCGATATTTCTCTGGGTGGCTTTGTTGGCTGCCTGCTGGTCCTGCTGACTCTCAGAGTCGGGAGAGTCCACCCAAATGATACTGTCGTCGAGGTCTTCAGGTGCGACCTTCGCGGATGGTCCCTCGTCCGGGTCTATCACCACCCGTCGTAGCCGAATGTGAGGGTACTTATCCTCGGCATGGTCGACAACTTCCTCCCAATCTTCGCTGAGCTGACGGGTTCGGAGACGTTCGCGTCGCTCTTTCTCCATATTCCGTCTGAAAGTGTCTGTACTCGCTGCAAACTTACTCGCGTATTCGTGTTCCATCCTCACGCTCCTGCGGTTACTGGTAGACTGACTGGTGATCTCCTCTCATTTCGTGAGCGAGCTAAAAACATGTCCGTCCGCGCACTCACGCACAGCGTATGTGAGTTTTATGGTGAAATTGTCTCCTTGTTACAAGCTAAAACTCGCTATTTCAAAGGCCAATAGCCAGGCAATAGTTTAGATAATTATCTTATTTTTACCTAATGTTATTTACTTTTATTTTTCTTTATTAATTTATACTGTGATGTTTTTATATTTTTTTATATTATACTTATGATGTTTTATTTTTATTTTAAAATATTTTTCTTTATATTTGTTAATTCTTTTTATTTTATTATTTATTAATTTATTACTTTATTATTTTAGTTATTTCTCTTTATTTGATTTTAATATCTGTTATATTACTATTTTACTAAATTTTACTTTTTCATTTTAGTTTACTTCATTTTATTATTAACTTTCATTTTATTGTTTTAATTTTGTTTTAATAAAATAATAAATTAATAATTGTTTTTATTAATTTATTATTTTATTTTTGTCTTATTCTATATTTATTTTCATTTTCAGTTTATTTAATTTAGTTTTATTATGAATATTTAAATATTTCTAGAATAGCAAATCAACTTATCTTAATTGAATGTTTGATATCCTTTTAACACATAACATAGCTTGTGTAGTCACAGATTTTCTATGAATTGTATGAACTACTTTGAGTTATAAATAATAACACAATACAAGTAAAAGCTCTGATATCATTTCGTTCCTGGTTTTTATATAAACTTTCGCATCAATTTTATCACCTATCAGACGAGACAAACAGATATCTTGCATTAAATCATTTCCTTTGTAAGTCGTTGATGATTCATCATAACGGTATAATGTTGTTCATCATAGCTATCTGGTCTATCATAACAGCTATCAGATCAGATCAGATTAGATCTGATCCTGTATATCAGCTGTCAGATTAGATCAGGTCATGTATATTAGCTATCAGATCTGACCAGGTGCAACTGCTATCAGATCAGATTAGATCATACCAGGTTATCGACTATCAGATCAGATCTGACCAGGTGCAACTGCTATCAGATCAGATCAGATCAGTTACAACTGTTCCAGATCAGTCATCTCATTGGTTCAAACAGCAAACACATCAGTGTTATCATATCAGGAAAGAAACATCGTATATATCATGTAAGCGACCGTATTTATATGGATTTTATTGCTGAAAAATAAAACAACTAAAATTATATATGTTGTTCATATACACATGTATGCATTTAATTTTAATAAAAATATAGTAGTTCCAATAATACATATTTCAAAAAATCATAATACAATTGTAAACCTAATTACGATTTACATGTTCATACAAATGATGTGGTTATGTATGATTATCTGTTGATAAGATGTTCTCTTTCAATGCAAAATATGTATGTGAAAGTTACTCAATTATGACGGCTTCTCGTAATTCTTCGATAATGGAAATTATTTCCTTGATATAGAAGCTATCTTCATCCGAAGTAGATAATAACAAAAGGCGTAATCTATCTACCAGCTTATTGGGATCATTCCAATAAATAAATTCGGGTTTCTGTGAATTTACTTACATTAAACGATTTCCTTTGTATGTCGTTGATGATTCTTTATCATTGGTTAGTGATTTTACAATATACATAGTGCTTTAATTTAAAGACGCAGGCTGAACCAACGTCTCTCTTGGTTGCTAGTGATTGATAAGAACAGCTGGCTCTTAAACCAGATGCACTGTACCAGACTTTGTAAAAAAAAATTCCTTGTATCAGGCACTTTAACTAGATACAAAGTATTAACACAAAAAGTTCCTTGTATCAGGCACTTTAACTAGATACAAAATAATAACACAGAGATGGACGTTACGTGCGGCACTTGAACCGAATTCAGTTGTAATGACGATTTATTGAATAATTTTGTCTTATTTATATACAAAAGAATGAATATTTTACAATAATACATTTACAATGACAAAGGCTTATTTTTAATAAATGTTCAAATTCAAAAATTAAATCTCAGCATTTGGCTTATCGTGCAGTTCATTGCACAGGAACAGTCGCCGCCTTGACAATAGCGTCATGTTACTATGATGAGTGTCGGAAGCCTGAGGTTAATAAATGCTTAACTAGCAGCAAAGACAAGTGCAACTATTTGGGCAATGAACTCAACAAATTGACTACAAGGAAACGGCAGCTGCATCGGATGACGGCATCATGTTACCATTTTCGGTGTGATGAGCCCTGAAAGCATGAAATCAATGAACGCAACAAAAAGAAGATTGGCCAATATTAAATGTTGTATTAAATTTACTTTTAATTTCTGAATTTGAACATTCTGCCCCCGTTGAGCTTGCTCAATAATTACTATACATTAATATGATTTATTTATACTTATACTTATGATTAAGTGTTTATATATGTATGCTGAATTGGTCCGGCTGTTGACGTGGTGCTGGAAGAGGTTTGGGCGTGATTTCGAGGGTTTGTGTTCTCTTCTTCTTCCTATGATGATTGATAGCTGCAGCAAGACCAAGCGAGATGATGAAGACCAGACATGCGTATTCTAAGGTGTAGTGATGGATATCATGGGAGCGTACATTTGGTAGCGTCAATCGGACATGAGAAATCTCATTTCTGAGTGATTCTATTTCCTTATAATATGTATTGGCTAATTTATGATCGATAATGGTCGTCGGTCGTCGTTGTTGAAACGTCTTCAGTTAAGATATCATGTTGCTCATGTTAATTGCTGGCAAGAATGAGGCATACTGGTAATCGGAGTGTTGCAGGAAGATTGATTTTTATTTTTAGTAATTCAAACTTTAGCTGAGTAGGTGAGATCAGCATAGGATTTATGATTCCGTGGTGAGTACCAGCTAATATATCAATTAGTGAGTCTTGAATGCTTTTAAGATTCATCATTGCTAATGTTGCTTGAATCGTAAAGTCGAGGAAGGTAAGTGATACCTTTTCTGCGTCGAGCTGCTGGTTTATACTTTCAAATTGGTTTTTTGTACGTTTAAGAGCAGTTGCTATTTTATTAAACTGCACTTCACTTTCTTTTTGGTTTCTTTTCATTAAGTAGAGAGTGCTATCTAGAAACGACGTCTGATTTTCTATAGCAGATAGAAAATAGTCATCATTTTGCTCTAGAATTTGGATGGTTGCTGCTGCATTTTCTGCATACTCTTCGTCAAGAACTCCAAATAGGGAGCGAGCGATTGATCCGACCACATTTAAGGCGCTTCTCTTTACTCGCATGGTGGGATTAATTTCTAATAATTCGTTATTTGAGTTAAATCCGTCAGTAAGTTGATTGAATTGTGCTAGGATTATTGAGCATGTTCTAGTATTATGGATCCTTTCGCACAATGGCGTTTTTGTATTTTGTGTATTTTTGTATGAATTTAGTAGATTCACCTCCTTCCAATATGGTTCCAAATTAAAATATGTTACTAGATTCCATTCGCTGCTAATGATCCCAGCCGAGCCCATATTTTCAAAGTATACTCCAGGTTTGATTCAAAGAGATGAATTTCTACTGAAGCAGAGTGAACGATTGGTATGAATAGGCAGGCTAATAGTAATGTTGTTAGTTTTGAGGCTCTTTGTCGTTTTTTTGGAAGTGGAGCTTCATTATCAGTATCGGAAGAAGATTGCGTGTCTCTCTTTGATGTCACAGGCATATTGGCATCACGCAATTCCTTATTGGCATCACGCAATTCCTCCTGTGAACTACTGATGTCTGTTGGTGATTTAATGGCTGATGATGAATTGTTGTCTACTGGAAGAGGTGCCAATCGACTCGAGTGACCAGCGTTTCCAAAATTCGTGTTTAAGATGTGAGACTAATTTCCATCGTTTCAAAAATGAAGGATTCATGACAGTTGCTCTGGAGTCCACTTGAGCTGTTACTGGCTCTCCAATCAAAAAATGGCCAGGGGTTAATGCTGTTAAATCATTTGGATTATTAGACAGTGGTGTCAAAGGTCTTGAATTTAGAATTGCTTCTATTTCGACGACTACCGTCTCCAGCTCCTCGTATGTTAAATTAGCTGTCGAAACACTGCGAACTAAAAGATGCTTTGCAGATTTGATAGCCGCCTGCCACAATCCCCAAAGTGAGGAGCCCTTGGTGGGATAAAGTGAAATTGGATTCCTTTGTCAGCACATGTTCGGATTATAGTTTGTTCTGCAGCAGAGGAGTAGAGTGATTCCTTTAGTTCGGCAAGTTGGTTTTTAGCCCCCACGAAATTGGTTGCGTTGTCGCAGTACAAATTCTGGCAGTGTCCTCTACGACCTATGAAGCGTCTTATCGACCCAATGAATGCCTCTGTTGTTTGGTCACTGACTACCTCCATGTGGACGGCTTTCGTTGCAAAGCAGCAGAACAGTGAGATATACACCTTGTGTGGTTTCTTGCAGCGGATTTTATAGTGAACCCAGAATGGTCCACAATAATCCACACCTGAGTTGATAAATGGTCTTGCGGGTTGGAGTCTGAGTGCAGGTAAATTTCCCATGAGCTGACTGTATAGCTTTGGGCATGCTCGCAGCGTTGAATGACACCTCTTGCATTGATTTTCCTTTTAAATGCCAAAAGCGTTGACGTGTGTTAGTCAAAAAAGCTTGTACACCACAATGGAAATTCTCCTCGTGTATTGTCTTCAACAAGAGTTTTACCAAAATGTCATTATATGGTAAAAGCATTGGATGTTTGGCATCGTAAGGCAATTGGGCTGCTTCTAGTCTTCCTCCTACGCGGAGGATGCCTAATTCATCAAGTAAGGGTGACAGACTACTTATAGATTCTGTTCGCTTGAGCCCTTGTTTATTTTTTAATTGTTGTATGACTTCCTTGAAGTCGGAGTTCTGTATTGCTTTGATTATTGTGAATAAAGCATCATCCATTTCTTGAGGTGTCAATGTCAAGGTATTGGCTTGTAGTTGCTGATGTTGGTTTTTCATACGCTTGATTCCACGCAGCATGTATACTACGATTCGTTGTAGACGGTTGAATGAGTTGCCGTGGTTGACACAGTAAATTACATCTCCTTGACTAATTGTCGTTGTGAATGATATTAGTGGCTTTTGGGTCCTTTTTTCGCGAGATGGAGCTGTCAGCAGTGCCTTAGTGATTTCCCTCGGCCAAATGGATTCTGGTCCATGTAGGTAGAGTGGTCCATACATCCATAGGTTGCTTGTTGACAGCTTTTTTGGGGATCGGTCTCTGGATAGAATATCGGCTGGATTATCCTTTGTGCAGACGTGCCGCCACTGTTCAGGAAGAGTTAATTCTTGAATTTTTGCAATCCTGTTTGCAACAAAGATTTGGTAGTACGCTGGTGAGGAGTTGATCCCTGCTAAAACAATTTGTGAATCAGACCAATAGAAGGTGGGCTTAGATTCGTAACGAAGATCTTTTTTCACCCTCGCGGCTAGTTGTGCTCCCAACAATGCAGCACTGAGCTCGAGCCTGGGTACTGTTTGTGTTTTAATAGGCGCTACTCTGGTTTTCGCGCATAATAATCTGACTATGATTCTGTCCCTTTCTACAATTAATCGTATGTAGATGGCAGCACCTTATGCCTTTTCTGAGGCGTCTACAAATACGTGCATTTGAATCGATGCAGGAGTCTGTTTAGAAAATATATGTCGAGGGATCATTGAATCGTTTAATTGTCGTAGGTTTTCTCTGTAATTGGTCCACGTGGTGTGATATTCTCCCGGGAGCCGATCATCCCATGAAATCTTTAATTCCTACAATTTTTGTAGGAAGGTTTTAGCTGTGACAGTTACAGGTGACATAAGACCTAATGGACCAAAGATTCTTGCCAATTCTGCTGCAACTATGCGTTCTGTGATTTTGTTGCTTGTATTTGTGTTAGATTTTATGCAAAGCGAATCTTCTTTTGGGATCCAGGTTAGTCCTAATATTTTGACTGTTGCTTCCTTTCCTTCGTCGAGATTGAGATTGATCTCCTGATCTTCCATCCTTGTAATAGCTGTGGATGATTGGCGCACCATTTTCGTAATTTGAACCCAGCGGAGTTCAAAATTTTGCGGAGTTGTTCCTGAATTAATTTGGCTGTTGTGAGATTATCGCTACCTGTAATGCCATCATCGACGTAAAAGTCTCGCTCTAATGCTTCTGCTCCATGTGGATACTTATGGGCAGCTTGCTTTGACAACTCTTGCAGGAACTTTGTGGCAAGGTATGGTGCTGCTCTCATTCCATAAGTGACAGTGTTAAGTTTATAGCATTTTAAATGTGAATATGGGTTTTCTCTCCAAAGAATTAATTATAGCACTTGATCGGCTGGATGAACTTAAATTTGCCTGTACATGTTTCCTATGTCTGTGGTGAATACAAATCGTGGCAAGCGATACTGTAGCAAAATGGAAAATAGCTCGCTTTGAACCCATGGGCCCGTGTACATGATGTCATGTAAGGCTACACCTGATAAAGTTTTGCATGATGCATCTCAGACTACCCTTAATTTGGTAGAGCTACTCTCTGGTTTGAGCACACAATGATGCGATATGAAGTAATGTGGTTGTGCGATGTCACTTGGCTTGATTTCTGTCATGTGTCCAAGATCGTTGTATTCTCTCATAAATTGGACATACCTTTCCTTTAAATCATTGTTCTTTGTGAGTTTCCTTTCGAGAGCTGCGAACCTGTTGTAAGCTATTGCTCGAGAGTCTCCTAAGGCGGTCGGTTTAGTGGTTAAGGGAATTTTTACCACAAACCTTCCGTCTTTATTTCTAGTCGTGTTTTGATTGAAGTGTTTCTCACAAAGTGAATTTTCTGGTGAAGATGAATGCTGCGATGATTCCTAGACTTCCCCCAGTTGCCAAAATCTTTCTAGTGTGCTCTCCAGCGCTTCACCATCTGAGCTAGTGATTCCACAAGTCAATGTACTTGATTGTTCACATCCAGCCTTTCCGGCTACAATCCATCCAAATGCAGAATTTTTTAAGACAGGTAGATTATCTGCCAACGCACTTCCAGTCGACAATAGTGCGTGATATTATTCGGCTCCTATTAGTACATCTATTTTATTTGGACGGTAGAAGTGTGGGTCTGCTAGTGCTATGTTTTTGGGAATTGACCAGTTTGATGGTGCCGACAGTTGTGTGAAGATTATCTGCGGTAGCACCAATGCTTCAAATGGAATCGAATATTCGCCGGTTGTTGATAGTAAAGTAACATGAACGCGTTGGTTAGCTGATTTCGATGTTTTACCTATGACTTCAATTCTGATTGACGTTGGCCTTGTATTCAACGACAATTTCCTGATAATCCTTTCGGTGATGAAATTAGCTTGACAAACCGAGTCGAGAATTGCCCTGCATTCCGCAAATCTTCCATTTGAGGCAACAATTTTAATCCTGGCAGTACCAAGTAAAATATGCTGTTGTTTGTTGTTAGATGCAGAAGTAAGGGTGATTGAATTAGGGGCAGCGGTTAACGCAGGTTGCTCTGTGCTCTTGATGTCGAAATGTAGCAAGGTATTGTGTCTCTTATCGCACTTATGACAGCTTTTTGATGGGCAAAACTTAGACTTATGACTTGATTTGAGACAATTTATGCATAATTTATATTGTTGAACATGATGCAGTCTATCCTTAAGTGATAGATTCAGTAACTTCTGCAGTAACTTTGGAAGCAGGATCCTCTTGTTGTTGTAGCGATCCTGAAGCATGTTCCAGACTGTCACATAATTTTCTTCTGTTAATGGTAAATGTCGAATAAGTTGCTCGGCTTCACCCTTGACTGTGGTCTTGAGGTACCACATCTTTTGTATATTTGGCAGGGGTTGATCGTGAACCATTGTAAATGCTTACACCTTGAATACTCTTTTAGTACTAATTTTATTTCTCAAATTCATTGTTTTTCATACATTTTGCTTATCTTAATTTACATATATATTACATCTACATTACATTTATCTTAAGCAAGTAGAACCATTAATTAATCCCTTTTTTCTTGTCTTCTAGGCGTTGATAATAACCGAGTCCTAAATACATAAATTATCCTAAACTAACAATAGTTGCATATCAGCTTTTTGGAAACGACGCTCTCTTATAGTTATCGCTCTGCGTTGATAAGCCCGGTCGTATAGTGTCGTCATGGTGCGAGGATACGACCAGCCGCCTTGCTTCTCGTAAGCAAAACCGTGTTCATATTTGAATACTCTTCCGGTCAGCTAGAGTGCGTCTAGTTGTAAAATCTATCTGTATACTCGACTTTCTCTTGCAGCATTTAATCTTAATGAAAATTATTAATATGATAAATAAGGTTACCAGTACAATGAACAGAGCTGAATGTCCGCTTAATGTGTGGAAGTGCAGTTTTCTTAGTTCGATTTGCGTTGTGTGCAGATTATCCAGCTGCTTGGACAGATCATCTAGTTGGGAATCGTTGGTTATATGAGCCTTCAGTGGTTTGGTATGTCATGAAGTAAGCCCGCTGATATCCTTCTCCCATATGATGTTTTTAGTTGCGGCGTTCGTATAGGAATCTATCTGCTTCGATGCATCTAAGAAGATCTGTGAAGAGCTCGCAGTACATCCTGATCTCAGTACCACGATGCCTTGAGAAGGTAGCTTTAGCCAGCTTACTTTACCCTCAATTTACCTGCACATCCATGTTCTCTCCCAATTTGTACAGCCAATGGTTTTCATCTCTTAGTTTATACCAAACGTTTTTATTATCGACTTCTCTAAATTTACAGTCAACCTTGCGCAAACGTTTTAGTGCTAACATTTCACATGAATTATCTGTAGCGGGCTTCCATGCCCAGTTTTTATTACACATGTATTTTCCTAGGATCTGTTTGCAACTCTCCAACTCTGACTGCGACATTAACATATAGATATTATTCATAACATTGTATATGATGTACTCGGCTTCGATTATCGGTATCACTATTGTATTTCCCTTATTTAACGGGATGGGAATTATTTTATAGATGTCTGATGATCCAGAATTTAGAAGAGGAATTTCCGCTTTAATAAGTAAGCGTCTATCCATTATCATTCCTTTAGCCATCAGTACATTGTATACTTCCTTTAACTGGTTTCTTCCTTTAACTGGTTTTTTCCTTTAACTGGAAACTGGTTTGAATTTCAGTTAATTCATATTGTAATTGAGCGGGCTTCAGCAGTTGCGGATTAACATGCCCGTGGTTGACACTTCTTGACACTTCCTCATAAAATTCTTGTAACTGCCTTGACATCATTTGCAAGTTGTCGTTGACTTCTGCCTTTGTTTTCTTCACTATATTTACTGTTGAATTTATAATAGATATTTGTTGTTTTATCAATTGCGCCAAGTCTTGCTGGTTATTCAGAAGGTTTCTCATATTTGATTCCATCTGTGTTCTATCATCGGCGTCCATCATTCCAAACAGTATATGGTAGAGACATCCAACAAATTCGAATGGTGCTCTCTTTGGTCTTTCTTTTCTGATTAGTAAGTCATTATTTTGTTTCAACGTATTATATCTTTGATTCATTGCATTTGTCATTAGTTTGCACATCTCTTTGTAACGGTTTAGTTTTTGACAAGTGCTCTGTAACTCTCTTAGAGAACTTTGAATTCCGTTAACCTCAAAATCTGAAGTCAACTCGTAATATATAATCAGATTCCACTTAGAGTTAACAACGTCTAGTTTCCCAATATTATCAAAATACATCGCTGTTTGGCTTTTAATTGTAGATACCGTTGCTCCGATGGTTCCATATACTTTCTGTGTTGCCGCTTCTGCTTGTCCCATTAGCATCAGTAATAGTAGAAGCCAAATTTTCTGTGGATGTGCATTCTGCTTACCTATGATATCTGCTTGGGCCCTTGTGAAGTTAACCTTTAGTTTCCTTGCTTCCTTAATCATAAAAATCTGAATTCATGAGAGGGCAAAGTTTATGTATAGGACGTTTGATAGTGCCGTTCTGGAGTTTTAACGTAACCACTCGTGTTTTACCATCTTCCTCTTTGTGGACTTCCAATATTCTTCCCAAGGGCCATTTCGATGGATGCGTTGTCTTATTTTTTATCAACACTAACTGATTCTTTTTTAAGTTTTCCTGCGGGTATTTCCATTTATACCGCTGGTGTAAGGTTGTCAAGTATTCTTCCCTCCATCTTTTCCAAAAGTCTTGTTTTATTTTTTGGATCAGCTTCCATTTATCTAAAGAAGATATCTTTGATTCTGCTATTGGCTCGGGAATGTCGATTATCGGATGCCCAATTAGGAAATGCCCTGGAGTTAAGATATTTACGTCTTCCGGACTGCTACCCAGGGAATATAATGGCCTTGAATTCAGGACAGCTTCAATTTGTGCTAACAGTGTACTCATTTCTTCATATGTTAGTTTAACGTCGCCAATTACCCTATTTAAGTGATGTTTCATGGATTTAACACCAGCTTTCCAAATTCCTCCAAAGTGTGGAGCTGCCGGCGAAATAAATTTCCATTCTTTAGATAATTCTTCGTCTAAGATTTCATCCCAATCAATGTTCAGTAGCCACAATTTTTGTATAAATAATTTGAAAGCTACAGTTATTGGCGCTAACCATCCCATTGGGTCAAATATTTTTGCCAGTTTTGATAAGGCTTGTCTTTTTGTCATTATCTTTATTTTCTCCTGATTTATTTTGAATAAAAATTCGTCATTGCAAGGGTTCCAGTGCAATCCTACCAGCTGTCTTATCTCATTTTTTTCTTCAGCTCCATCATAATCTATTACACTTTCACAATTTGATAGCCATTTCCGCAAATTAAATCCATATTTATGTAATTCTTTTTTTTATGGCAGATGAAACCAAGCTCAGGGGATGCCCCTATCCATGCAAAGCATTAGATGGTTCCGAAGGGATGAAAGATTAGTGGGAAGGGGGAAAGAGGGAGTAATGACGGTTTACACCTCGCTTAAAGGTTTCGACGCTGTAAGTGGGTGGGAAGACATGTGCAGGGAGACTATTCCACAATCTAATGACGCGACCGAAAAACGAACTCTCACGGTAATGCGTGGTTCGTTGGAACGGAATCGTGACATAAAAGGGGTGCACCCCTCTGGAAAGCCGAGTAGTTCTGCTAAATACCTGAATCGGAGGAATCAGGCCGGCTACTTCAGAGGAACATTTACCATGAAAGTAGCGGTAAAATAATGATACACACCTTACATCACGACGACGCTCCAAGGTTTCAATAGAGCTGGATACCCTACTGTCCCCCATAAGTTTTAACGCACGACATTGGACACGGTCGAGAAGCTGAAGATATGCCCGCGAAGCTCCCGACCATATACACGAATTGTACTCCATTTTCGGACGGATATAAGTGGTGTAGATACAACGAAGATCGGTTGGAGTGAAGTATTTCTTACACCGCTTAAGAAAGCCTAAGCACTTGGCTGCTTCTTTCGACACGTCAAAGATGTGATCGTTCCAGCGAAGAACGCATTGGATTGACATGCCCAGAACATCAAGAGCCTCCGACTCATCAATATCCACACCACCCATATTTAGAGGTGGGAAGTTGTCACCCGCCAAACGCTTGTGGGTTTACAAACATCATTGGGTCTTCCGCGCATTAAAGTCGACCCGATTCACACGACCCCACTCCTGGATTTTGTTGAGGTCGGATTTGAGTGTGTCATTCATAATTCTGCGTCTTCTAGTGATCTCCAGAATGGAAGGACGCCTGGAGAATGAATATGAATGACAAATGCTGCTGTCATCAGCAAACGAGTAGACGGGGTTTGATGTCAATGACAGAAGGTCATTGATGAAAATAAGAAAAAGTGTCGGAGACAGGACCGAACCCTGCGGAACTCCAGCATTAATGGAGTGCTCTTCGGAAGCAAAGCCGTCTATCACAACCCGAATAGAACGGCCGCTGAGGAAACTCGATATCCATCGAGTGAAAGCATTACCGACACCATAAGCAGCCAGTTTAGACACGAGTACTTTATGCCACACCCGGTCAAATTCCTTGGAGATATCCAGAACAACAACCTTGCTCTCACCGAACCGGTGAATGCAACTGCTCCACCGCTCAGCGAGAAACGCCATCAGATTGCCGGTGGAACGGTGAGCACGGAAGCCGTACTGGCGATCGCTGATCAAGTCGTTTCTCTCTAGATACCTCATCAAGTTAAAATTTAGAATGTTCTCCATGACTTTGGAGAGCACTGAGCAGATCGCTATGGGCCGGTAATTTGCAGTATTCGTAGCCCCACCTTTTTTTGGAACTGGCTTCACATCGGCAATCTTCCAGGAAGTAGGAAAAACTCCTGAAGTAAACGATAAATTAAAGAGATTGCGCAATGGGCGAGCCACTGTTGAGGCGCACTTTCTCAACACATGGGCTGAAATGCCATCCGGTCCCGAGGACTTATTAACATTGAGGTCTGCAAGCACTCTTTTAACAGCTCGCGTTCCAAAATGCATCTGAGGCATAGCATGAGATACATCATCGACCGCGGGCAGTGGTTGACTACTCTCAGGAAGAGAGCAGTTTTCAGCAAACATTTTGGCTAATATGTTTGCCTTATCAACCGAGTGAGTGAAGATCTGATCATCCTTGAGGAGAGTTGGAATAGACGATCGCGTCTGATTCTTCACCCTCCCCACAAACGACCAAAAGTTCTTGCTACCCTTATGGTATTCAAGAATTCTACGTCTAAGGCGCTGCTCGTAGAGAGCTTTTTCGCGCTTTAGAGTAGCATTGCACCTATTTCTGGCCTGATTGCGCAGCAGTTTAGTATCAGCAGTTTTGTTTAAACGCCAATTCCTAAATGCTTCCTCTTTGGACCTGACTGCTTGTCTGCAAGTCGCATTAAACCAGGAATGGTCTTTTGGTTTAATGGAAATTCTTTTATTGGGTATGAAAAACCTCATACCAAATAAAATTATATTTTCTACCAATTTTGCTGCAGCATTTATGTTTCTATCCCTGAAACATAATTGCCAATTGAAACGGCTGAAAAAGCAGTTTAGCGCGTCCCAATTAGCCTTCTCATAAAGCCACACTTTCCGCTTCGGAGCTGGCTGGTGAGCGGATTGAAGACTAGAACATGGGAAGGTAGCAGAAATTGTAGCGTGGTCCGAATTACCAAGAGGTGCAAGAACATTCACATCATACTTGCTGTGATGTGAAGTTAGAAAAAGGTCCAGAATATTTTGGTTTTGCCCATCAACGCAGGGAAAGTGCGTTGGTTCCTTCACTAATTGAGTCAAATTATTAGACTCAGCAAACAACTCAACATACAAACCCTCAGGTGTCGTGTGACTCGAATGACGTAGCCAATTGGAATTATGAACATTGAAATCACCAGCAACAACAATTTCACTGTTCGGATACGATTCCAGAATTTTAGAAATCGAATCAGAGAGACTGTCCAATTTATCAAAAGTTGGCAGCCTCCCTAGACCCGGGCTACTATAAATGAAGGAGAAGTGCAGGATGTGCGACTGGATTTTGAACTTAACCCACATGGAGCCATTCGGCATCCGACGTGCAAAGGTGTTGCTGACACTGGTACGCAACAGCACTGCGAATGTATAAGGCGAGGCCTCTGTGTGGTAAAAACGATGGAAGTAAATCGTACCCCGGCATGTGAAAGTCCAGTGGATCTGCGTCATCAGACACCTGGGTCTCACCTAGTGCCATTATATGCGGTTGGTAAGTACAAATATGCGCATAGACCGCGAAGAAATTCGCCCTCAAGCCACGTACATTAGTGGAGTCTATGCGGAATTTTGTCATCGCCGCCCACTGTGGCGAAGTGTAAGGTCAGCCGTACAAGCGGCCACGCGTACGTCGCAAGCAAAGCAAAACAAATTCTCTGGTAACTTCTTGTTTGTAATTTTTACATTCTTCGATTGTATCTGCGCCCGTTAGAAGATCGTCCATATAAAAGTCTGATTTTATGATTTCACTAATTTTATCATTGTCACATTTTTCGGCTATATCCTGTAGGGCCATTGTTGCTAAAAATGGTGCACATGCCGTGCCATATGTTACTGTCGTCAGTTGGGATTCTTTTATCGGGTCGTTTCTGCTTTTTTCGCCATAGAATCGTTTGGTATTGCTGATCTTCTTCTGCTATTTTAATCTGTCTCAACCTCTTTTCTATATCCCCCATTACTACGTACCTCCACAATCTCAATTTTAGAACAATTTCAAAGAGATCTTTCTGAAGTCTAGGGCTAACTAAGAGCACATCGTTCAAACTGCGTCCATTGGTGGTTTTTGCTGATCCATCGAAAACTACTCTGACTTTTGTTGTTAAACTGTTTTGTCGAATTACCGCTTGATGTGGTAGATAATATTTGCCTTCTTGTTGGATCACTTTTTCCTTCATATGACCTAACTCGATATATTCCTCCATAAATTTTACATAATCTTCTCGTAATTCTGAATTTGTTTCTAATTTGTTTTCTATACTGAGTCTTAAATATTGCCAATGCTTGTTTTCGTGAATTCCCTAGCTGATTTTCTTCTTGGAAGGGTAGTCTTACAATCAATTTACCATCTTTACCTTGTTTGGTGTTCCTATGGTAATGTTCAATACATTTATTACATTCGTTTTGAGCTTCCACTTCAATGATGTCCTCTGTTTCCCAAAATTTTTCCAGATTTGTGGTCATAGCTGTGATGAATTTGTTATTATGTGGGTATGATTTTAATACCCCTGACAGTATCCATCCTAGTTTTGTAGCTTGGCCTAGAATTTTACCAATTTAATGAATTCCTTCTTCCAAAATCGTTGAGTAGATATCGCCGCCTAACACCATGTCTATTCGATTTGTTGAAATTTGGATCTGCTAGTGTATAATTTTTCCAATCAAATCTGCGAACCTTGATCTATCAGAGCTCTTAGTGTGATGAAGCTTCCATCTGCTGCTTTTACTCTTATTTGTGCCGTTGCTAGTAGCACTGTTGACGCCTTCTCCTGCCCGGTTACCATATTTATGGTTTTTTCCGGATTCTTTTGCTCCTTCTTAAATTCTTCAATATGAAGAAGAGTATGATGATTTTTTCCACATTTTTTGCAGTTCTCCATACTGTTTATACATTTTATATCGAATTTATGGTTCATGCATTGATAGCATAATTTATTCTTTCTTATAAAATTTCTTCTCTCAATGATTGTAGATGATTGAAACTTTCTGCAATTTACCAGCTCATGACCGATTAATTTGCAATAATCGCATCTCCTTTGTGATATATGGAATGCGCTAGGTTGATTCTGGCTTGTTTTAAAATTGTTGCCTTGTTTTTTACCTTTATATGCTTCTAACGCTTGGTATTGCTTCTCCAGGAAAAGAAGTACGTCTTCAAGTGTTTGGATCTCCTTAGTTTTCTTTACACGTTGCTCATAAATACGCGGCCCATCTCTGTCTAGTTTTCGGACGATTATCCTTGCGATAAACGGTTCTGCGTCATCAATCTTGATATTAAGGCCTTTCAAAGCTTGAACACATTCATTTGTTGTATCCAACAGTTGTTTTACACTGAAGGCCGACTCAGTTTTTACCATCGGATGATCCAAAATCTTATCTACATGTGTGGTAAATAGCAATCTTTTGTTTTCATACCTTGTTGTTAATATATAATATACTATAATATAATAATATAGCTCCATGCAGCTTCATAATTGGCATCTGTCACCTTTAAATGCTGAATAAGCCTTCCAGCTTCACCTCAAAATTTTAATGAGAATTTTGGCACTGTTTTTTCGATACAAGCTGCCGGAATTGATGAGGTCAATAATATCAGCCGGAATTGATGAGGTAGCTACATGTACGCAGCTTTCTAATCGCGCATCACTCAGTCTTGATTGGTGGTCATTTTTGATAATTAGCATCGTTGAATATAATTGTTCGCAAACATACGTATTTTCGAACAGAGACATAATTTGCTTTGCATTTTTCGTCAAAAGCGGAAATTTCTCAAGGCTCACATAAGATTTATAAAAATTTTCGATGTTTACTGAGAAAAATACATTTTTTAAATCGGTATTATTCTGCATGTCAATCACTACCATTTGAAAGCCTTCGGGAACTGTATCCACATCGATATTAAATGGCGAGGAAAACATTTTCATGGAAACCGCTGTCTTCTCAGCTTTTAAATATTTGGAATCGTAATCGAAATTCGTTGATTAAAATGTCTATATATTGTGCTCATTTTTGAGAAGCAGTAACGTTTCCTTTTTCTAAATGTGGAAAGTGAGACACATTATTCTGCAAAAAATGTTGTTTCCACAATTTTAATTTGCGCTCAAAGCCCTGATTTTATCATACAAATTGTGAATAAACTGTCCTTTGCCTTGAAGTTCCACATTAATATCATTGAGATGCTGAGTCATGTCGATAAGAAACCCAAAATCTCACATCCATTCTTTATTACCAAAATGGGGAAAGGCATATCCCTTCATATCCAAGAACAATTGTATTTCGCTTTTTAAGTTGTATACTCTTTTTAGCATTGCACCTCTACTAAGCCAACGTACTTCGCTATTAAAAACCATGTCGCCATATTCAGTTTCTAAATCTGTCAGCAATTCTCTAAATTCACGGTGATTTAACGCGCGCAACTTTATAAAATTTATTAGTTTAATTATTGGTACTGTGACATTTGGCAAACTCAATCTTTTCGCACACAAATTTTCCTGGTAAATTATGCAGTGGTTAACGAATATTTCCCTTCCTGTGACCTACTAAATGTCTTGAAATAGCCTTTCCGATACTCCTACCTCCATGCTTGACATTGCTCTTGCTCCATCTGTCGATATACCAATAATCTCTTCTAATAAAATTGAAAAATTTTCCAACACAGACTTCATCAGCTATTTTATCAAATACTGCAGTAAAGGCTAGTTTTGTTGTCAGTCAAATACTAGCAAAAAAAATTAAACCCTTTGCGAATGGAGAGATGATAAAAGAATGTCTGACTGCTGTTGTAGAAATAGCATTCGAACACTGTTCTTTGGCACTTGATGAGAGTTGCGATATTAGCGATAAAGCACAACTGGCTATATTTTTACGTATTGACATTAAATTTAATATTACCGAAGAATTGTGTTCTTTTTTGGTCGTTTGTGGGGAGGGTGAAAAATCAGACGAAATCGTCTATTCCAACTCTCCTTAAGGACGATCAGATCTTCACTCACTCGGTTGATAAGGCAAACTTATTAGCCAAAATGTTTGCTGAAAACTGCTCTCTTCCTGAGAGTAGTCAACCACTGCCCGCGGTCGATGATGTATCTCATGCTATGCCTCAGATGCATTTTCGAACGCGAGCTGTTAAAAGAGTGCTTGCAGACCTCAATGTTAATAAGTCCTCGGGACCGGATGTCATTTCAGCCCATGTGTTGAGAAAGTGCGCCTCAACACTGGCTCGCCCATTGCGCAATCTCTTTAATTTATCTTTTACTTCAGGAGTTTTTCCCGCTTCCTGGAAGATTGCCAATGTGCAGCCAGTTCCAAAAAAAGGTGGGGCTACGAATACTGCAAATTACCGGCCCATAGCGATCTGCTCAGTGCTCTCCAAAGTCATGGAGAACATTCTAAATTTTAACTTGATGAGGTATCTGAAGAGAAACGACTTGATCAGCGATCGCCAGTACGGCTTCCGTGCTCACCGTTCCACCGGCGACCTGATGGCGTTTCTCACTGAGCGGTGGAGCAGTTGTATTCACCGGTTCGGTGAGAGCAAGGTTGTTGCTCTGGATATCTTCAAGGCATTTGACCGGGTGTGGCATAAAGCACTCGTGTCTAAACTGGCTGCTTATGGTGTCGGTAATAATTTCACTCGATGGATATCGAGTTTCCTCAGCGGCCGTTCTATTCGGGTTGTGATAGACGGCTTTGCCTCCGAAGAGCACTCCATTAATGCTGGAGTTCCGCAGGGTTCGGTCCTGTCTCCGACACTTTTTCTTATTTTCATCAATGACCTCCTGTCATTGACATCAAACCCCGTCTACTCGTTTGCTGATGACAGCAGCATTTGTCATTCATATTCATTTTCCAGGCGTCCTTCCATTCTGGAGATCACTGGAAGACGCAGAATTATGAATGACACACTCCAATCCGACCTCAATAAAATCCAGGATCAATCCCCATCCAGGATGGGGTCGTACGAAGCGGGTCGATTTTAATGCGCGGAAGACCCAATGCTGTTTGTTAACCCACAAGCGTTTGGCGGGTGACAACTTCCCACCTCTAAATATGGGTGGTGTGGATATTAATGAGTCGGAGGCTCTTGATGTTCTGGGCATGTCAATCCAATGCGATCTTCGCTGGAACGATCACATCTTTGACGTGTCGAAAGAAACAGCCAAGTGCTTAGGCTTTCTTAAGCGGTGTAAGAAGTACTTCACTCCAACCGATCTTCGTTGTATCTACACCACTTATATCCGTCCGAAAATGGAGTACAATTCGCATATATGGTCATGAACTTCGCGGGCATATCTTCAGCTTCTCGACCGTGTTCAATGTCGTGCGTTAAAACTTATAGGGGACAGTAGGGTATCCAGCTCTATTGAAACCTTGGAGCGTCGTCGTGATGTAAGGTGTGTATCATTATTTTACCGCTACTTTCACGGTAAATGTTCCTCTGAAGTAGCCGGCCTGATTCCTCCGGTTCAGGTATTTAGCAGAACTACTCGGCTTTCCAGAGCGGTGCACCCCTTTTATTCCGTGATTCCGTTCCAACGAACCACGCATTACCGTGAGAGTTCGTTTTTCGGTCGCGTCGTTAGATTGTGGAATAATCTCCCTGCGAATGTCTTCCCACCCACTTACAGCGTCGAAACTTTTAAGCGAAGTGTAAAACGTCACTACTCCCTCTTTCCCCCTTCCCACTAACCTGTCATCCCTTCGGAACCAACAAATGCTGTGCATGGATAGGGGGCATCCCCTGAGCTTGGTTTCATGTCATAAAAAAAAAAAAAAACATCTTTAACGGCCCGCGTGTTGCTCATCCCTGCTTTAGGCGATACATTTTTTCTGCATTCGACAAATTTTGCTGACTATGTACTAAATTCTTAAATAAGTCGTGAAATGATGACCATTCAGCTATGTTCCCAAAAAATGCTGGAATTTTTAATTCTTCCAGCTTTATTGAATTGATAGTTGGTTTAGCTTCTATATTTCCTAGTGCAACTATCACTTGCTTTATTGTAACCCTGTACTTACGAGCAATGTTCTCATATCCTTCCTCAATATCTTCGTTCATAATTATTTGGCACAAATTTGCGTATTCCTTTTTTATTCTTTTGAAGTGCTCTTCCATTTCTTCTCTTGTAACTGTTAATTCTGTTTTCTTGTTGTTGTCCATTTCTTCATGGGCTTCATCCATTAGCTCTTGCAGCCTATATATCTTTCTTTCAAATTTTCTTTGTAGCTGTATCTGACTGCTAACATTTTGCTTCTCCTCATTGGCCTTTACTTCTAGGTTTTTCTCTATTCTAGATGATACACCTTGCTGTTCTTCATCTGTTTCCTTTTGAGGTTGCTTCGAAGGACCAAATGTAAATGCTTACACCTTGAATTCTCTTTTAGTACTCATTTTATTTCTCAAATTCATTGGTTTTCATACATTTTCCTCATACATTTAATTTACATATATATTACATCTACATTACATTTATCTTAAGCAAGTAGAACCATTAATTGATCCTTTTTTTCTTGTCTTCTAGTCGTTGATAATAAAGGAGTCCTAAATACATAAATTATCCTAAACTAAGACTAGTTGCATATCAGCTATTTGGAAACGACGCTCTCTTATAGTTATCGCTCTGCGTTGATAAGCCCGGTCGTATAGTGTCGTCATGGTGCGAGGATACGACCAGCCGCCTTGCTTCTCGTAAGCAAAACCGTGTTCATATTTGAACAACCATCTTTGAAAACAGATCAAAATACTGTTTCCATTTTAAATAGTCACCGTCGAAGATTGGGATGCTGCTCTTGGATGAATGTTTGGTGCTTGATTGACAATTGCTTGATTGTTTTGGTCCATTGGTAGATTTCTGATAGACCGAATTTGGTAATCGACCTGCTCGAATTGTTTCCATTATGATTGCACTCTTTTTGCACGCTCTTGAAAGTAAGCAACTGATTGCTTGCTATCAACGGAGTCCTTCTTAAAATTCCTGATAATGTTCTGGATTTCGCTGCCAATAGTCTGCTTATCTGCTACAAAACCTCTCAAATACTTTTGTGGAGCCCTCCATTGTAGTTGCAGACTGTTTAATGAATTTAGTGAATATATCTTCAAGAAAAGCATCACCTTGACTTCTCTGACATGTTCTGAACTGGTCTGATGAGGATCGTAATCACGATCACGTCTGGGTCACCAATGTTTTAATTTAAAGACGCAGGCTGAACCAACGTCTCTGTTGGTTGCTGGTGATTGATAAGAACAGCTGGCTATTAAACCAGGTGCACTGTACCAGACTTTGTAAAAAAAAACTTACTTGTATCAGGCACTTTAACTAGATACAAAGTATTAACACAAAAAGTTCCTTGTATCAGGCACATTAACTAGATACAAAGTATTTACACAAAAGTTTCCTTCTATCAGGCACTTTAACTAGATACAAAATAATAACACAAAGATGGACGTTACGTGCGGCACTTGAACCGAACTCAGTTGTAATGACGATTTATTGAATAATTTTGTCTTATTTATATACAAAGGAAGGAATATTTTACAATAACAAAGGTGCATAATACATACAATTGGTGCAAGAAATTACTTTATTTTTAATCAATGTTCAAATTCAAAAATTAAACTCAGCATTTGGCTTATCGTGCAGTTCATTGCACAGGAAACAGTCGCCGCCTTGACAATAGCGTCATGTTACCATGATGAGTGTCGGAAGCCTGAGGTTAATAAATGCTTAACTAGCAGCAAAGACAAGTGCAACTATTTGGCCAATGAACTCAACAAATTGACTACAAGGAAACGGCAGCCGCATCGGCTGACGGTGTCATGTTATCATTTTCGGTGTGATGAGCCTTGAAAGCATGAAGTCAATGAACGCAACAAAAAGAAGATTGGCCAATATTAAATGTTGAATTAAATTTACTTTTAATTTCTGAATTTGAACACATAGCCTTAGTATCATTCTGATGAATATAATTATGTGTTTGAGAGCGTAAACTCATCACACCCGTTCCTTTTTTATGGTAAAGTGGTGAAGACGTCAATAAAGACTTATCACTGAATCCGTTCCTTTTTTATGGTAAAGTGGTGAAGACGTCAATAAAGACTTATCACTGAATAATGATGTTGTTTGTGTAGTTGCATCTTATCCTTTAATAGCAAAAGATATCATAGCCTAATATCCCATTTCTATATTGCCCTAAGTGGTCATAGGTTCGGATACCAAACACATACCTCGTAACGTGATTATATGCTATAGATAATTTTAGGGAGGAACGAGAATCTAACTTGATATAAACTTCAGCAAAATATGTTATATAAGGAAGAATGAGTTGGATAGCGAGCTTTCGTCTGGTCCACCGGAGTGTACTTAGAAAAATACCTCAACTTTCGTAGGGTGGAATAAATTTTTCGAATTACAACATTAATATGGTCAGTGCAAGTAAGCGAGTTATTAATATAATAACCCAGATTCTTTGCAGTTGTTACCATATTCAATTGTTGAATGCCGATTAGTACTTCCGATTAGTACTTCCGGAGTGTCCGAAAAAGTAAATTTACTGTTAAAAACAGGGAGTAAATGTGTTTTGGAAACATTGATTTTAAGGCCATAATTGTCCATAATTTAAAACTGGCTAGGTCCTCATTGAGACGATAGACTAGGTCATCCTTTAAATTGCTCTGGCCAGATATGTACACTTGGATATCGTCCGCATAACCATGCATTGAGGAATATTTACAAACGGTAAAAATATCATTAATAAACAATGAAAATAAAAGAGGCCCCAGAACTGATCCCTGCGGAACACTCCTGTTGACTGGTCTAAAGTCTGAGTAATAATTTTTGCTCATAACTCGCTCCATTCTTTCAGTCAGGTAGCTATTTAGTAAGCAGATTTCACCATGCCCAAATCCAAACAGATGCTTCAGCTTACAACATAGTAAATCATGATTCACAATATCAAATGTTTTCGAGAAGTCTATCAAACATAAGAGACTAAAGAATCCCTTATCATAATATGGTCTCAGGTCTTCAAATACTTTTAATGTAGCAGTAGCACAGCTGTGTCCTTTGCGAAAGCAAGACTAAAGTGGACTTAAAAGACTACTACTTTTTTAAAAGATTGATATTTGTTCAGCCATGATCGATTCTGCAATTTTAGCCAACGGTGAAAGAATGCTAATCGGTCTATAATCCTCAACACTAGAAGCATTTGTCTTTTTGGAAAGAGGTAGTACTAACGCAGTTTTCCACAATGAAGGAAAAATAGAAGTTGTGAAGCAATGGTTCAATAAATGCGTGAACGTACCAGCAACGTACGGAAACACTATCTTCAGAAATCTCAATCTTACTCCATCCATCACTGATCGAGTTAGACTTCAGTTTGTATAACGTTTTCATAACCTCATCCGCATCTACATGTGTAAACTGAAAGGAGTTAGTCAAAGAGGAAGGCTCAGCTGATATTTTTTCAACAGTACTATAAATGATATCATCATCAACATCAACATTAAGTCGTAGAAAGTGATCATTAAGAATGTTCGGATGAATCTCACATGGTCTTATCTTACAAGTACTTAAGCAAAGCCGTCCCAGGTTCTTCCAGAATGTCCTAGTTGGAGTGGACGAATTTAGGTTTCTGGAAAAATATTTCATTTTAGCTAGCCTAAGTAAACGGATAGACTCATTCCTAGCGGACCTGTAGCTCTCCCATCGCTCAGGGCTTGGGTTCTTTCTCCAGTTGCTACGTAACCTGTTTCGTTTACGAATTGAGTCCAAAACCTGACGGGTAAACCACGGGCATGAATTGCTTTTAACTACTATTATCTTTGACGGAACATGCTTCAGAAACAGTTCATTTATTGTATTAGTAAAGTAATTCAATTTTTCATTAACAGTTGGTAACGTCCATATATCCATTAGTGTCGGTGTTTGCAAATAATAAATCAGATGACAGAGGTCAATAGACTTAAAGTCATAGTACAAGATAAAGGTTGTAATGGTCGAACTCAATTGAACATTAGAATTACAAAAAATTAAGTCATGATCTGACACGAAGTATAATCGAAAAGGTTGACGCGATTAATATCGGAAACAATGAAATAATCTAATAAGCTAGGAACATCATTAGGCGCAAATCTGGTCGGAGAACTTACATTAACAAATCGCAAGCCAAGAGAACTAACATGTTCAGTGAGTGAGTCTACATAAGAATCATTATTCAGGAGATTAACATTGAAGTCACCAACGACGATAAAAAACGCGAAGTCTATTATGCTATCTGATATATTGGCAAAATACTCATCTAGAAGGTTTAATATGGATGGGTTATAAACACAAGACACAAAGATCTTTGTGTTGTTGTCAGAGTCACAAACATTTAAATACTCAACATTACTCGACGGCAAAGACTTACCAATAATCCTAGCGTTTTGATTTTTCTTAATATAGATAGCTACTCCACCCCCTTTTCGACCACATCTATCGTTTCTGTAAATGTTATAATTGTTCAATCCACAAACACTGTCGGTAATATCACCATGAAACCAAGTTTCAGATACACAAATAATATAAACCGAGGAATCTTCAAAAGTGTATTTTATATAGTCCAGCTTGTCAGCATTTAAACTTCTCGCATTAAAGTGAACGACATTCAGCCCACAGTGCCTATTGCACAAAATGTTAAGAAGCATCCTGCAGTCAACACCGCCTCTGGATGTATTAGCAGCTGGCATAGAGCAGAAGTGGAGCGGAACAGAATTTGAACAGAGCACATGTACACACACAGTCAGAAGTCAGAGAAGATAATGGCCAGATTTTCAATTATCACTGTCACTAAGAAGCGAGAAATCGTTACTCGTCACCGTGAATGTAAAATGCGATTTCTAAACACTTACGTAGCGAGTAGTTCGCTTCTCGTAGGCACTTTAAAGATGTGTTTAATTTTTTAAGGGTACACTCGGATTTCTCTTTTCTTCGCATGCTTTCTAATTTTTGCTTATCATTCTTACTCGCTCATTATTTTACCCTGGTTTCCCCTATGTTTATGAACATATTGTTACTTTTGATGTGTTGTGTTTCAAGTGCTGAAAATTGTGAATTATGAAGCGGAAAATTTGTATTCGGGGTTATTGGTCATTTCCCGCAGCAGCAGGTTGAACTGCACGTTGTTCGTAATTCTAAGAAAAAGTTAAAATTAATTTTCATTCTGTTTAAAATTCACCATTAAATAGAAAATAACCTCTTCTTGTTGGAATTCATTGCTACACGTTCAGATTACAGATTTTTCTATCAGATATTTCAGATTCACAAAAATTTGCGTCAGTTTAGCTGAAAGAATGCAGTAACGACAGCCTTTTAGCAGTCGTTACTTTTGACAGTTCATATCGCTGAAATAATGATTGAAAATACCATGTAACGAACGAGAACTCGTAACAAGTATGGAAAGTGTTGTTGTGTTTTTAACGAACGAGCTGCTCGTTGTTTGAAAATCACAAAGTAACGATATCGCGAAAATAAGAAAGCA
>OV277349.1:34957195-35044695 GCA_922984085.1 Sicus ferrugineus
AGTGCTGCTTCTTTGCAAATTATTTGGAGCAGTCAAACGCACTCTCGACGTTTCCAAGGCGGCGCAGTATGCTTGGACTGACTCTGAAGTAGTTATGCATTGATTATCATCACCACCACGCGCCTGGAAAATGTTCGTTGCCAATCGCACGGAGGAAATTTTAGATACGATTGCACGACCTTGCTGGAATTACGTAAACACTCGTCAGAATTCGGAGGATTGTGCATCGCGTGGAATAATGTCAGATCAACTAGTCAAGCATGATTTGTGGTGGAACGGACCTCCATGGTTGCAGTTTAACAAAGATAAGTGGCCTACATCTAAATTTGATTATCAGAATAAACTTCAGTGTTCGGCAGATGTGCTTTGGGAGAAGAAACAGGCCGTAGTATGTAATTTGGGGTCAGAAGACAAGATATCCGTACTAGTGGAAGTCGCCGATAGATGTTCGTCATGGAATCGATAACTTCGAGTTGTTGCATATGTTTGAAGATTTATCTTGATATTGCAACGTAGATTTAAGGCAGTTAAGGCCCTTCTACATTTGAAGAACTGCATTCATCCATAGTGAGAGTACTTATAGCCGTACAGAGAAAAACCTTTGCAAGTACAGTAAGGCAGTTGTTAGGTCAACAAATGCTTCACAAAAAGGATACACTCATCAAACTCTCACCATTTATTGATTCGAACGGTCTGCTATGTGTGGGCGGTAGGCATCAAAACACAAATATTTCCCATAATATGAAACATCCAATTATTCTACCACGCCACCATAGAGCGGAGCTGATCGGCATAAATATGCACAAAACCTAACTGCATGCAGGCGTAACCGAGTTGTTTGTGATTCTTCGCCAACACTTTTGGATTATAGGCGCTCGAAATTTGCTCAGATCTATTGTGTTCAAAAGCAAACGCTGTTTTCAACATCGGCGAGGCGTAAGATCAATGATGACAATGAAACTCCACCTACGAAGGGTGGTAGGCGATAGTCTTCTGTCCTTAGAAGAACTCTATACAGTCCTTACGCAAATCGAAGCTATTCTTAACAGTCGGCCATTATGCACCATATCTGACGGAGATCAGCTCGTTAACACCGTCGCATTTTCTTATTGGGGAGCCGCACACAGCCATACCGGAACCATGTACGTTCTTCAAGCCAACCTCTCGTCGAGCCCATTGGAACTGATTGCAAGCAATGGTACAGGGCTTTTGGAAACGGTGGTCGAACGAATATATTACGTCATTACAACATCGACCAAATTGGCAGCAGCCTCAAACGAATTTCGCAATCGGAGACATCGTACTATTTAAGGAGCCGAACCTTCCACCAACCAAATGGCTATTGGGCCACATCATAGCAGTCCATCTGGGACAGGACAGCAAAGTCAGAGTTATGGTCACCACCATAACATCAGAAAAGGGAGTTTACAAGAGGCCGATAACCGGCGTTGCGTTACTACCTCGGGGGGGGGGGGGGGGGGGTGGGGGTGGTGGTGGTTTATGTAGGGAAATTAACGCATAACATTCAATATATTTATATATATATATATATATGTATAGGAGTGAGGATTTCTCTAGAAAACTAAATGATATGAACTCAAGTTGGCTATCAAAGATTAATGAGGTGAAATCCAGCATAAATTATGTTTCCTCGCGAGTTGAAAGTATTGAAGCTGACTCTTCTCGTAAAACATCTGAGATCGCTTCGCTTGGAGAGGCCTTGCGGAATGCAAGTAAGAGAATTGGTGTTCTGGATCGAAAAGAGGTTGCTGCGGACGCTATGCTGTTTGGTATACCTGAGAGGGCTGAAGAGAATCTACCACTGGTTTTTAACAAGCTGTGTTCGACTGTTGGCTGCAGTCCTCCACCGTTGAAGAGCATTTTTCGTGTGAAAAGAGCTGCAAATAATACGCGAAAAAATCCCTCTCATGTGCGGCCGGTCATTCTCAAATTTAATAGTGGTTATGAGAGGGATCATGTCTTATGCTGCGCAGCAGCTTAACGACGTATAAATAAAGCTACGTTAAAATTAAATGATGTTGGTCTGGACTCATCCTCCAGCTGCTTCATTAATAAGAGTTTGGCAAGGCGTGATCGGCAACTCTTTCAGCATGCTTTGTCACTAAAACGTGGCAAGCAGTCGCACTCGGTGTATGTCAAAAAAGGATTGGTAAACTTTCTCGCTTATGTTTTTGCAGTTGCTTCTCAACTGGAACTATTTATTCCTTATAGTAATTATAATCTTAGTTTACTGTACTACTTCCCCCTACTATTCTTATTTTCTTATACTACCTCCCTTAACTTTGATTTAGTGGGAATATTAGTTTCTGGTCGTCTTTGTATTGGTGGCTATGAGTGGTTCTGCTAGTTATGGTTTTGGCATTGATAACAAGTCTCTTGTAGGTGTTTTGTGTGGGCGATACGAGGGTTTAAAAGTTGCTCACTTCAATGCCAGAAGCCTTAATGCTAATAAGCTAGATTATGTAAGACATGTCTTTGAGAATTCATCTGTCGACGTAATATGCGTGTCTGAGACATGGTTTGTTACAGACGTGAGCAGCTCGTTCTATACCATTAAGAATTTTACTCTATATAGAAATGATAGACATGGAAAAAAAGGTGGCGGTGTGGCAATATACTGCCGGAGTACGCTAAAGTCAGCTGTTGTTTTTAAATCTTTGAACAGCAATGTAGAATATTTAAGTGTTTCTATAGCCGATAACAATATTAAAATATGTTTGACCTGCGTTTACAACCCTAATAAAAGTAATAACCTTTCCGCTTTCTGTATCTGATAGCTCAGCTGTATTACTGTTTGACCAAATATTTTTTTCTGTCAGACCATGACCTAATTTTTTGTACCCTGATTATTAAATTATCATTTGCTACAGTCTCGCAAAATTTTTCTTATTTTGACTTCAAGTCGATAAGCATGTACCACATAAAACGATTACTATAAAAAATGTATCCTGTCATGGTTCACGAACCGTGTGTGACGCGCTATTAATGAACGAAATAGGTTGCATTCTATGCAACACGGAAAAGAAACCCGTGTCCACATACGTGGCGCAATTATACTCGCGCTAGAAATTCAGCTGTTTTGATTACGAGACAATAAAAAGCTAAATACTGCGCGATAAAATTGGATGTCTCTCTGCCTTCTAAGATCCTATGGAGAAATCTGAAAAAGTTGGGTATTGGTGCTAAGCAAACATCAGAATGCAATATTGACCCTAATGCTCTAAACAGTTATTTTCTTTCTAACAACTTGGGTACGAACATCGCTGCTCGATTTTCGACCAGTCCTATGCAACAATTGTTTCAATTCCATGCAGTTACTGAAGCTGAAGTGGCTATCGGCGTAATGAAGATCAAGTCTAATGCAGTGGGCGAAGACAATATTCGCATTAGATTCTTAAAACTCATTGTTGCTAATATATTAAGACCGTTGACCCACATATTTAATTTTTGTCTAGCATCTTCGACGTTTCCAACCCTATGGAAAGTTGCTGTCGTCGTGCCTCTGGCAAAAAAATCAGCAGCAATTGAACAAAAGGATTTCAGACCAATAAGTATTTTATCATCTCTGTCCAAGGTTTTTGAAATACTCATAGCCAGTCAGATTACGAAATACATACAAGATAAACAGTTGTTATCTCCACTCCAATCTGGTTTCAGTCCTGCGCACAGTTGTTCAACTGCAATTTTAAAAGTTATGGAGGACATTAGGCCTGTATATGATAATGGATCATATACAGCTTTGTCTACTTGATTTTTTCACAGCTTTCGACAATGTAAGTCACGGTCTTCTCTGTCATAAGCTAAAGTATTTGTTTGGTTTCTGTGATAATGCAGTGCATATATATATATATATATATATATATATATATATATATATATATATATATATATTAGAAACTTTAGAACATTAGAAACTTACACATATGATACCTACAATATATATATATATATATATATATATATATATACACATATATATATATATATATATATACACATATATACATTAGAAACTTACACATGTGATACCTACAATATATATATATATATATATATATATATATATATATATATATATATATATATATATATATATATATATATATATATATATATATATATATATATATATATATATATATATATATATATATATATATATATATATATATATATATATATATATATATATATATATATATATATATATATATATATATATATATATATATATATATATATATATATATATATATATATATATATATATATATATATATATATATATATATATATATATATATTGTAGGTATCATATGTGTAAGTTTCTAATGTATATATGTGTGTAGCACATGTGTAAACTTAGATGTACATATTTGTGTAAGTAATCTATTGCTTTGCGTCTTCTTTCTTATTTCCACTTGTAAATGATACAAACAAACACATGATACAAATAACCGCAAAGCGAATCGATTCCTTGGTGGAGCAATTATCATTGCTGAATCTTGGAAATTATTCAGGCTGTCTTAAAAACATTGTGAAACTCTTCTCATTCTCTTTGTGCGTGACCGCTACTTGAGAAACCGGTTTGCTTTCGTTGTGCGCCCGTTTCGGTTCACTCGGTTGAGTTTTGTTCATTGCTTAACGGCGAAATGTCAAGCAAAAATCAAAAAACACGTGATTCCGCACTGAACGCCCTAAAGCGATATTTGAGCAAAAGCAGCCAGGTTCCGCACGAAACAGACATTGAATCGATTTCCAGCTATCAACAATTATTAGCAAAGCAGTGGAGTCGATTCAATTTAGCTCAAGACTTAGTTGAAGCCGCGTGTGGAACCGAGCAGTTTCCAGAGGAAGAGGAGGCTCGTATCGAAGCGGAAGCAGTGTATTCAACAGCGGCTGCCAATAGATTAAAGAAAGCATTTATCGAGCCTCCAACAAATGAAGTCGTCACGTGTCCGGTTTCATCACATATTCGATTGCCAAAAAAGGACTTGCCAACATTTGCATGTGAGTCCACAGAATGGATCCCTTTTCAAGATGCGTTTTTATCCTTAGTAGACGCAAACATAAGTTTGACCAATGGACAAAGGCTTCATTATCTCCGAAGCTGCTTAAGAGGGGAAGCGCTGAACTTAATCAGTGGTCTTAAGGTTTGCGGCGCGAACTACAACGAAGCATGGGAGATACTAAAATCGCGATACAGGGTAATGCGCATAATTGTGGAAGGTCATCTCTATTCGATAACGAGCTTGAGCAAAGCTGCCGCTGACTCCGCTAAGTCTATTAAAGAAATCTTAGACCCTATTCTACAACATACATCAACTTTAAAGGCTTTGGGTCGACCAGTTTATTTGTGGGACGACTGGCTTGTTCATGTGGCCGTACACAAATTATCGCTTGACACAAGGAAGCATTGGGAATTGTCGCTTCAAGACGACGAACTACCTACGTTCGATGATTTAAAGTGTTTCCTTGAGGCAAGATGCCTTTCTCTTGCCATGTTGACAGCCAACGTCACCACAAGCGTTGCGCTATGCAGAATACCTGTAAAGGGTGATCCTAGAAAGGCTACTTACGCACTTTATGCGGTATATCAAAAGCGAAATTCTTCCGTAGTGTGTACTCATTGCAAAGGTGAACACAAAATCTACGACTGTGCACTATTTTCCAACCTGGAATCGAGCGCCAAGCTGAAATCCATCAGGGATGCTGCAGCCTGCTTAAATTATTTAAGTGCGGGCCACATAAAAAGAAAGTGTCGCAGCTATTCATCCTGTCGAATTTGCCATCAACGTCATCTTACATTACTCCATGATTCTTTTCTCACGAACCACATTCGCCGCCACCGCTTTAGTTGGCAGAGGTGCAGTAAACGAATCGCTTTCTCCCAACGCTAGATCCGCACAATCCGAACAACCGCTTATTTCTGAAGGAGGAAATATTTTACTCGCAACCGCTGTCGTGAACGTACAAGACAGTTCTGACAGTCCAGACATAACAGGAATTGGATCAGCTAATGGAGGACGCGCAAAGGGGGAAACTGTCCTAAATCTGTCATCGCTTTATTCGCCAACAGCGTATTTTAGAATAACGGACTTCTCTTGGCCACATTTAAGAAGCTTGCAACTTGATGATCCAAGGTACATGCATCCGGAACCCGTCGACATCCTAATTGGAATCGATGAAATGTAGCAGTTACTCATTCCAGAAGTACGCAAGGGAGCTGTAGGTACCCCTATGGCACAGCGCACCGTCTTAGGCTGGACATTATTTGGATGTGTAAGTAATATTCAGCCCTACATTACTAATGCGCACATTCAGGTTTTACACTGCGAATTATCCCATACATTGTGTAAATTATAGAAGCTAGAAGAGCCAAGAAAGCATAGACACCTTACTGCTGAAGAATCATTTTGCGAAAGGAATTTCGTTTCCACTCATTTACGGACGAAAGACGGCCGCTTTGTTGTTGAGCTTCCGCTAAAATGAAACGTTCCTTTAGGAGAGTCGCGAAGCTACGCAGTTCAGAGTTTGATTCGCATGGAGAGACGAGTCTCGCAAAACACTTTGTTGCGCGAGAGCTACTTGGAGTTTATGCGGGAATTGATAGACATGAAGCATATGGAACGTGTATTTGACATGCCAGAAAAATCCTACTATATGCCCCATCACGCCGTCGTGAAAGATACTAGTGCTACAACTAAACTGCGCGTCGTTTTTAATGCGTCTGCGAAAACATCTTCGGGTTGTTAGTTAAACGATACAAGAGGGCCAACGCTACAAGAAGACCTCTTTTCAATTCTGATACGATTCAGAACGCACCGCTATGCCCTAAGCGCAGACGTGGCAAAGATGTATAGGCAAGTCTATGTTTCTGAGAAGCACGTAGATCTTCAGCGAATTGTGTGGCGTGAGCATCCGTCTCTACCTATACAAGATTACCGCATGCTACGCGTTACATACGGCGTAGCAGCACAGTCTCATTTAGCTGTTAAAGCGCTGAGCAAACCGCAAAAGCCGCTTTAGAAACTCACAACGCGGCCGCAAAGGTGATCCTACGGGATTTTTATGTAGACGATCTTCTTACTGGAACATCAACAATCGCCGATCTGCAAACGCTTCAAAAAGACGTGTCAAATATACTGAAAACTAGGGGTTTTGAATTGAGAAAGTGGGCATCAAACGCGGCGGAAGTGACAGCTCATTTACCACACATAACAAGAGAAATACCGCATTATGTCGCTGATAAAAAGGAGGTGCAGGCGTTGGGTCTAATTTGGAATACGGATGGGATGATTCGGTGCCTCTCGGCATAGCAAAGGCCTGGGAATCTTATCGCCAAAATATTAAGCTGCTGTCAAAAATCAAACTTAATCGCTGGTTAGGGTGTGGAATTGAAGGCTCCCGGACTGAGCTGCATGTCTTCGCCGATGCCTCGCAGCTAGCTTATGCCGCAGTTATGTAAGCCCGAACAAGGCATAGTAATGGTGATATAACTGTCAATTTAATTGCTTCGAAGGCTAAGGTTTCGCCGCTCAAGGTGATATCGCTACCACGTTTAGAGCTCTGCGCAGCGCTTTTGGCCTCAAACCTTACGAAAAGAGTTTCAGAGTGCTGTCAGAGTAAAAACTTCCTGATATTCGCTTGGACTGATTCTTCCATCACACTTGCGTGGTTGCAAGCCCATCCCAGTCGATGGGTAACGTTTGTTGCTAACCGCGTAGACGAGGTTCAGGAGGTCTTGCCTCCGCATTGTTTGACTCTCGTACGTTCCGAACACAATCCAGCTGATTGTGCATAGAGAGGCGTCGAACCAACTGAACTTATACAACACGAGCTGTGGTGGAGCGGCCCATCATTTTTGAAAGGGTCTGATGAGTTTTGGAATAAATCTACACCTGCTGAGTACACTACAGAGCTTGAGGCTCGTAAAGAATTTAACATTCACGTCGCCTCGCTGAGCGAACCGTGGTCGCTTATAACAAACTACTCTTCATATTGCAAGCTGAAAAGAGTTACCGCGTATATTATACGTTTTTGTTCTAAGTTAAAGGCTTCAACTCTACAATTATTGGGCCGCTAACCTACCAAGAGGTCCTCAACGCAGGCTATGCGTTAATAAGGTACACTCAAAATTACTATTTTGCTAATGAAATTTCTTGTTGTAGAGATAATAAACCAATACCGCTCCGAAGTAGCATTCTACGCTTACAGCCGTTTTTGGACGGAAATCGAATTTTGAGCGTAGGAGGAAGAATAAGCCGCGCATTAGTTTCTGTGGATGTGAGGCATCCAGTGATATTGGCCAAGAATTGTCCACTCGCGAAGCTGATTGTAAGCTCGATACATGCCTACACATTACATGCTGGGCCTCGAATAATGCAAACAGTGCTGCAGCGTCGGTTTTGTATTAGCTCTGCACGTAACTTGATACGCGGAGTATGTCGCAAATGCGTGAAATGCGCTCGCCTGAATCGCAATCTCTCGCAACTATCTATTTCGGATTTACCACTGCATAGGGTCACTTATGCGCGCAGTTTACAGTGTAGTGCCGTGGACTTGGCGGGCCCTTATGTGTACAAATTCTCGCAAGGTAGAGGCGCAAAATCGATTCGAGGATATATTTGCTCATTCATTTGCATAAGCACTGGGGCTATGCATTTAGAGCTCGTGGGAGATTTATCTACAGCCTCATTTGTTAACAGATTTAAAAGATTTATCAACCGCCGTGGCTACTGTAAGTCAGTGCACTCCGATAACGGCACGAACTTCGTTGGAGCGGAAAGGGAGCTGAGAATCCTCTTTCAGCGATGCATGGCTGACGATAAGCTAAGAAATTTCTTCAATGAGTCCAGCATAGAGTGGCATTTCAATCCACCCAACGCGACGCACATGGGCGGTTATTGCGAGATTGGCATCAAACGCGTTAAATACCACCTTAAACGCGCGATATCTGACGCTCTGATGACCTATGAAGAGTTTAACACATTGCTCACCGAAATCGAGGCGTGCGTCAATTCGCGCCCTTTATGCGCCCATCCAACAGATGCAAACGACTTAGATTGTCTTACACTTGGTCACTTCATTGTAGACGAACCGCTCAAGTTCCCGATCCCGGAACGCAAGGCAACTTGCACCAACGCTGGCATGCTATCTGTCAGATGAGGCAAAATTTTTGGCGCCGCTGGCGAGATGAGTATCTCGTTAGTTTACATCGTCGCTCTAAATGGTTTTGTTCTTCACCTAACTTGGAGAAAGATGACATCGTTATCGTCCTCAACGAAGCCACCCCTCCAACAAAATGGAAATTGGCCAAGGTCATAAAATGCCATCCTGGAGAGGACGGGCGCGTTAGAGTCGTTACATTGAAAACTGCCGATGGGGAGCTTGTTCGGCCAGTCGTAAAACTTTGTCTTTTGCCAACAAAGGGTGATATTTTTGCAGAAACCTAATGTTATAGTTGACGTAATTGTTAAAATGAAATGTAACTTTTCTGTATTCATTTAATTGAACATTGAAATGTATTTAAATGGTTCGAGGCCGCCGGTATGTTGGCTTCGCTTTCAGTTTTAAACGAAGTTTCGAGAAGAACACACGCGTTTTCAGTTTGCTCCGCTCACGGTCTCGATACGCCCGCAACACAGCTATTCATGTAAGAATTTGTCATGCAGCATGTAAGAATTTATGTGCTGAGAAAGTTGTAGTCAATAAAGTACAGTCCTAACGTTAACAGTGCGCAGTGCAGGATGTGCTGCGCTTGCCTGAACTGCCTGGCATGCTCGCACCGGCTGCCGGCGTGCCGCAGCCCCATGCGCTGCCGAATGTGCGGGCAGATTCATCATACCCTCCTGCACTAGGCCATAATACATTTTTGGATTTCGTGGAGGAGAGTGGCCCTTTTTGTTGAAGCTGTAAATTTTACAAATAAACAGTGCAATTAAAACATTTTTGAATTAAACACTTATGATAAAACTCGAGACTTGAATAAGCGTCACGAAGCAGATACAATTTTAGCTGAAAGGGCGTGGCAGAGTGTAAAATCAAAAGACAGCAAATTCAGTGAGCGAATAAACGCACACTTAGTTACAAACGCGATGAAGGCTAAAGTAAAATTCGGCATGGGGAGCACGATGAATAAATTCTTAAAAAAAATAAGGGAAAACTTAAAACGAAATGTACCAAGAAAATATTTACTCAAGCGGTTAAAAACGCATTGAAAATTATTAAACAACGAAAACCAGATGATATTCCCAGTGCTATAAAAATCGCACACAAAGCTGTGAAAAACTCTTTCGGAAGGAAGAAGTCGATGGTTGACATTGACGCGTTATACCCGTTCCGGAGGAGGGTTTCTACAATTAGTACCCATTTCAACTCCTCTGGGAGCTGTTGGAGGCTTAGCATCTGGAGGAGCTTCAATCGCAAAAGCAATTAATGATACAAAGCCGCACGACAACAATTGGAAGAAGCGAATCGACATAATAAGACCATGGAAGCCGTCGCCATGGGAAAAGGCTTATATTTGAAGCCATATAAAAAAGGATTCCACAACCAAAAAACTTCTAAAGAATCTACCCAAAAGAGCCTTCACAGACGTCGACTTGATGAAACATGCAAAGAATCTACCACATTTCAGAGGTATTTTAATGCGAGACAGTCTCCCGAAACGAGCTCGTCAACAAGAATGTGGAATCGTTAATCTGGATACATCAAAGGGTCCCGGTACTCATTGGGTATCATATAATAAAGACAATAACTGCAAAGAATATTTTGATAGCTTTGGAACTTGCAACCACCACATGAAGTAATAAATTATTTGGGAAGAACAACTACACTCAACATCAAGACAACTGTGGTCATCTATGACTAAAATTCCTTTACATGTAAAATAATAAATAAATAATAAATATAGTTTTTAAAACACTATAGTCCCTGACACTGTAGAATCACGTATTAGATTTTGAACCGTTTATGGGATATTGACAACTTTTGTATAAATTGGTAATAGGTGTAGATAACTCGTGATAAAATTACGTGTTAATATCTTATACCGTGTACGAGATAATGACAACTTTTGCATGAGTGAGCGTGGCATGCCCATTTCTGGCAAGATTATTGGTAAGGCTTCCCTATACATCGTGATGAAATTACATCTCAATATCTTATACCGTTCATGAGATATTGCTAACTTTGTTATAAGTAGGCGTGGAACACCCATTTTTCGCAAATATTTGTAATGGCGCCATATGTTCCGGAATAAAATTATACCTTAATATCTCACACGGTTTATGAAATATTCAGATTTTAAGATTTTTTGAAACGAGGTGCCCATTTTCAATCCCAAATAGCCCTACATAAGAATATTTGTGCCAAATTTCATCGCAATATCTCTTTTCGTTCTCTCGTAATCGTGATTTCAACAGACAGACAGACAGACAGGCGGACGGACATGGCTAAATCGATTCAGGAGGTGACGCTGAGCAAGAATATATATACTTTTCTATATCTATCTCGTCTCCTTCTCTGCGTTACAAACGGAAGAACAAAGTGAATATACACCCGAAGGGAGTAGGGTATAATAAAGAAATAAAATAATTTTATAAATGTGTATTTTTAATTATATACTCTGGTGTAAAATTATATAAATTTATTTATTCTGCACACAATTAAATTGATATTGCAACAAACACAAGTGTCTGGTCCGTCTACAATTTCACTTGAAGACCAGCAACATGTAGTATAATTGCATCCATGTCGTGACATTCGTATACTAACTTAATTAATAGTTGGTTAGAATGTAATCAAAATGCCTTTCCAGTATATTTTCCCTGTTAGTTACTAAAAACTCATGAAATCGAGTTCAAAATGTCGGTATGTTTACGTGATTAATGTTGTTAAGTTAATAGTTGATTGTTGACTGTTTTCTATTTGTTCTATCACATAATTTTATAAAGTGAAAAAACTCACAAGTTACTTACGGTTGTATAATTTTTTCCAAGAATTAATTAAGGTAATTCCAAGAATTAAGAAAACAACAAAATATAAAATTTATGTATGCACACTCATGAAATCCTAAATTGTGACAAGGAAATCTAAGCACGTACACTCATGCACCCCTAAATTGTGTAATATTTCATCATATTCTTTGAAGTTTTTACATTTATCAATTAAATTTTGAAAATGTTTCCAATTCTTGGCAAATTCGAGTAAAGCCACAATTCGAACCCAAGCAATAAGCAACAACAACAAGAACAACAAGGTGACCTTAAAATTTCTGTAAACATAGTCATGGATGTGAAGCCACAGTTCCATGCGAAATTGAAATAATGAAGAAATCCATACTTTAATTTTTTGTTTTTCCCTTTTGGAGATTCGACTCCAGACAATAAACAACAACAATAACAACAATGCGGGCTTCATATTCAAACCCAAGCAATAAGCAACAACAACAAGAACAACAATGGGAGTTTCATATTTCTTAAAATAACAACTTCGCGCTTCAGACCGTGAATGCGAAGTCACAGCTCGAACCGCTCCCTTAATGTTTACATTAAATTTCACTACACTTATGAGGCAGCGTTTAAAAAGCCGTCCGGCTTTTTTAATTCTATCATTTGTGACGACATTTGGCGCAAAAAATATTAAGCGGTCGAACACTGCAAACTTGCTATAATCAAGCAGTCGAACAGACCTAAGAACTTGTGGGTTTTTTACTTAGGGCCTTATTTTGTATCTGCGAACGGTATGGCTCTTCTACGTTCCTCTTTGTTATATTCGTAAAACAGCTGATCAAAACGTGTGCACAAAATGCACACCGCTGACGCTACTGTTGGCGCTACTGTACAGCTGGGTTTACAACAACAATTGCATACTTCTTACGTGCTTACGTTGGAAAATGGTATTTTGTAACAACAGAAGCGCTCGTGGTGGCCATTGTAGAGAAGCGGAAGCTAAAATGCTGCCGTTCGCACAGTTTGTGCGTAGAGCTCGACGAGTGCGGATGTGTTTTGTTTATTGATTTTTTATTTGTTTTTATTTTTTCATTTTATTTTTATTTAAGGTATTTTTTTTGTAATAAAAAAAATGAAATAAAATAATTTAAATAATTATTATAAAATAATATATTGGAAATTTCGAAGAAAGTGTAACTGCAATTTTCTTTGAAGTGACCTCTAAAATCCATGCATTGCTTTTCAATGCTGGGTTGCGTACCCTGGCTGGAATGTTTGTTTCCTCGTCATTTTCCTGATCTGAGCCACTTCATAACAAATCGAATAACATTTGTATTTTTACTTTATAAAAGTACAGCACAAAATAAAAATTTCGCATTATTATTCAAAAAATGCTCTAAGCATCGATTTGCGATTTGTTCCCCGTTTTCAAACACACTGCCTGCCAGCTGGCTTTGATAAACAAAAGTTGATCGAGGCAAAAGAAAACAGGTATAAGAACAAATTCATTGCATGCATCTAATCATAAGAAGAAAAGAGACGTGTGAATGTCGTCTTTGTGTACAACAAAAACACAACATTTCCCTACCAGCTGACTGGAACGCAAATGACGTAAAGCCCAGTGCGCTCAACGGGGCTTAACGTAAGAGTTACAAAATACGGTTTTAACAGCAACGGGAACAGAAGCAGAAGCTCTGCCGTCGCTACCGTTCCGCAGATACAAAATAAGGCCCTTAGTTGTTACTATAAATCTTTATTTACACAAATCTTATATTTCTACACAAATTTACAAGTTCACACTGCTTCGCAGTTGCTTAACTTTACACCGAATGTTTCGCAGTTAACTTTAAGCCGAATGTTTCGCAGTTAACTTTAAGCCGAATGTTTCGCAGTTAACTTTAAGCCGCGAGTCGCGTAGAGCACCGAGTGTCGCTAGGATGACGCCGAAAACTCAACTGTAACTGTAAAGAAGTCGCTCGCTGTTTTATGGTGTTGGCAGCATATCCCAGAGGGAATGCCACCACCACCACTGCAGAAAATATTTCGCCGCGAAATATAAGACGGTCGCCGAGAACAGACCGATGGTCACGTACTTCCACATTGTTGCAATGCTCTCACGATGCATCGCGCTGGGCCTTACAACCCTCCTACGTCAGCGCTAACGATAGGAGAGCTGCGCTGGCCAGCGCTCGCATGCTGACGCTGCGTCTTTACAATAGACGAAAGCGAGCTCGATGCACTGATGAGTCAAGGCGGCGGGTAGCTACTCCGCCGTCTCAAATCGCAGCGCCGACGTTCGTTAGTGTCAGCAATGAGCGCGCCAGGCTACAGCCTGCAGCGAATCAGATGACTGTCGCCGATCGTTATCGCACTCCGCGATGAGCAACAATGTGGAATGCGGGCAATGAA
This sequence comes from Sicus ferrugineus, assembly GCA_922984085.1. Lineage (NCBI taxonomy): Eukaryota > Metazoa > Arthropoda > Insecta > Diptera > Conopidae > Sicus > Sicus ferrugineus. The sequence continues at coordinate 34,971,580 of OV277349.1, forward strand.
ACCCAAACCGAATTTGCGCTAATTTGCGTTCAACGACTCGCGGCTTCGATGCTTGTGGGGACCACCAGGTCCGCCACAGTACTCCCCCCCTAATAAAGCATTTGCGATAGCACAAATCTCGCCGGAATCTTCACGCGCCGGCCGCTTCTTGTCTTCTTCTCTGCGCCCTCTGGTCTTGAAGTCGTCGGTTTCGCCGGCTCGCTGTTGTCGCTAGTAGTGTACGCAGCTTTCAACCTGTCGATGGCGATCTTCGCAGCTCTTCCGCGTAGCCTTAGCGTAAAGTATTTCTCGCTGCGCTTAAGGATGCGGAAGGGGCCCTCGTAACGTGGCTGTAACGGTCGCTGGACTTTGTCGATCCTCACGAAGGCGTGTGAGCACGTACTGAGCTCTGGTTGGATGAAGACTCTCGTGGTGTCGTGATGCGCGGCTGGGACTGGCGCTACCTTCGCCATTTTGCGTCTCAAATCCTTTACGAACTCGGACTCAGAAATTTTCGATGGCGTGGGCATCAGGAATTCGCCTGGTAACCGGAGCGTCGTACCATAAACTAACTCCGCTGGTGTCGCTGCGATGTCTTCTTTAAATGTGGCGCGCAGCCCAAGCAGCACGAGTGGTAATATTTTGCTCCACTCGTCATGCTTGTAGCAGATTATCGCTGTCTTCAACGTCCTGTGCCAGCGCTCGATCATCCCGTTCGCTTGCGGGTGATATGGTGTCGTTTTATAATGCTGCACGCCGAGCATCTCGTTTAACTGCCGGAAAAGCTCGGATTCGAACTGCCGTCCGAGATCGGTTGAAATCCTCACCGGGATCCCGAATTTCGCGAACCAGCCTGAGATGAGGTTCTTCGCTACGCTCTCCGCCGATATGTCGGTAAGCGGAATTGCCTCCGGCCACCTGGTGAATCTGTCGATCACGGTGAGGCAGTAGCGGTATCCTTCGGACGCTGGCAGCGGCCCAATTAAATCGATATTTAGGTGCTCGAATCGCTCATCTGGGCCTTCATATCTGCCCACCTCCGCGCGATTATGACGCTGCACTTTGCTTTGCTGACACGGGCCGCAGCAGCGGACGAACTCTCGTATATCCTTGCTCATGCCTGGCCACACGAAACGTTGTCTCACGAGTTCAATGGTTGCCTTCGCGCCCGGGTGCGCTAGTCCATGCATCTTTTCCATGACCGATTTCCTGCATCGGGAGGGCACCCAAGGTCGGATCTTACCGTGTGCTACGTCGCAGACTAATGTCGTATTCGATTGCGGAAGTGTGAGGGGCTGAAGCTGCAGCGTTGACGTTGCTTTCGTTGCTCCGGACCATTCCGAAATTTCTGAGTCGCGCTGCTCTTCCCGTGCGAGCTCTTCGTAGTCGATGCCGCCGCCTGCGTAAGTGATCGACTGGGCTCGTGATAATGCATCGGCCACCTCGTTGTCTCGTCCCGCTACGTGACGGACGTCTGTCGTGAACTGACCGATGTAATCCAGTTGGCGGGCTTGTCGTGGCGCTGCCCGCTCCGAGCTCTGCTTGAAGGCGAACGTCAAAGGCTTGTGGTCCGTAAAAACTGTAAATTGTCTGCCTTCGACCATATGCTTAAAATGCCGCACCGCCTGATAGATTGCCGTCAACTCCCGATCGTAGGTGCTGTATTTTCGCTGGGCGTCAGTCAGTTTTTTCGAGTAAAACCCCAACGGTTGCAACTCGGTACCCACTTGCTGCTGTAGGACCGCCCCTACGGCAGTATCCGACGCGTCGACATTCAAGCATAAAGTCGCGTTCGGCGCGGGGTGGAACAACATGGTCGCCTGTGACAACGCTTTCTTGCACATTTCGAAAGCGTTTACCGCTTCAGAAGTCCACTCGATTCGCGTGACGTCGTTTTTTCGGTTGCCGCACATCAAACTCTGCAGGATCATCTGGCTTTCCACCGCGCGCGGAATGAAACGACGGTAGAAGTTTATCATGCCAAGGAAACGTTTCAGTTCGCGGGCCGTCGCTGGTCTCTTGAAGTCGTTGATCGCTTTTACCTTCTCATCATTCGGTAGAATGCCTTCGCTGGAGACCGTGTGACCCAAGAATTTCACCGTCGTTTGCCCGAGGACGCACTTCGCCAAATTTATCGTGAGTCCGTTTTCGCGCAGCAGCTGGAAAATCCGCCGTAGGTGCCGCTCATGCTGCTCCCATGACTCGGACGCGACGCAAATGTCGTCGATGTAAACGAATGCGTATGCCGTCTCGCCTGCCAACAAATTATCTATGTGGCGCTGAAAGGTTTGCGCCGCATTTCGTAACCCGAAGGTCATATATTTAAATTGAAATAACCCGAAAGGCGTCGTAATAGCCGATTTAGGGACGTCGCTGGGCTCGATTGGGATTTGATGATACGCGCGCTGCAGGTCAATGGTGGAGAAAACTCGCTTTCCGTACAAGATATGTGTGAAATCCTGGATGTACGGAATTGGGTAGCGATCGGGAACGGTGATCGCGTTGAGCGCTCGGTAGTCGCCGCATGGTCGCCAGGATCCGTCGGACTTCCTTACCATGTGTAACGGACTCGCCCAACTGCTGTCAGATGCCTCGCAAATTCCTTTTTCCAACAAATAGCGGAATTCTTCCCGCGCCGCTTCGAGTTTCTCCGGAGACAGGCGCCGGGGGCGCGCGTAGACCGGAGGTCCGTGCGTAACTATATGATGCGTGACGTCTGACTTGCTCGCTCCGCTTGAGGGTCGCATCACGGTAATGTCGCGGAACTCTCGAACCAAACTGGAGAAAGGTGCGTTGTCGCTAACTGTTGAAATGCTTTCGATAACGTCCGCCGGTGTGCCGCTGCATTCCAGTTTTGTCACCCCGTCGATCAGTTTGTCGTTCTTCGCATCCACCAACAACCCGTAGTGCTTCAGGAAATCCATCCCTAATATCGGGGCTTTTACCTTTGCTATTACGAATTCCCATGTAAATTTTCGTCGCAACCCGAGATCGAGCCCGATTCGCTTCCGGCCGTACGTAAGAATGGGCGTTCCGTTCGCTGCGTAAAGCTGGTAAGAATCGGGTCGATCGAGCAGCTCGTGCTGCGTTGGCGGTAATACTGAAACGTCGGCACCCGTGTCTACGAGGAATCGCTTCTTTGTTGCTGCGTCCCTTACGTAAACTCGGTTAACTACGCTCGCTTCACGAGCCCCCGCTGGCGGAATATGGGGGCACTCAGTTTTTTTGGCGGGGCAAATTCTGGGTCGCTGGCTTTGCGAAATCGCACGGAGGCCGGCATAGCTTCGCGCGCTCTCCGTGGACGTGATGATACCAGCAGATGACTCGCCCCCAGTTAAGGTCGTCGTCGCGGCGCTTCTCATGCGTCGACGGTGTGCGCGAGGGGGACCTGTGATACCGGTTACGGTACGTCACCGTCTTCGGTGGTTGCGGCGCCCTGCCACGGCCACCGCAATAGAGCGCGGCATCTTCGTGCTCCGCTGGCAGCCCAACTCGCCGTAGGTCAGCTTCGAATGATGTCGGCGCGCGTCGTTCGCGAACGTCGAGCGAAGCGAGTGCTGACTCGATGCGCTGCACTCGCTGCTGCATGTCGTCCACTGGACGCGCCGCTTGCATAAGCGATGCAGATTCGCTACCGGGCTCGTTGGCTACTTCGGCGATTTTGTCCGCAAGATTCGCTTTCTCCTCTAACGCTCCGCTGGACGCCTGTAGGATCGCACGGATGTGTCGTGGGAGACGGCTCATCCACATGCTGTCGAGCAATTGGTCAGTTAGATTTGCGCCGCCTAACCGCCGCATCTCACCGAGCAACTGGGAGGGTCGCCTGCCGTCCAGCTCGACCCCTGCGAGCAATATCTTCAGCTTCTGCTGCTCCGAGGCCCCAAACTGCTCCAGCAGGCGCTTCCTGAGGTTCGCGTAGCGCTCGCGGGCTGGTGGCTGCGTAACCGCGTCGTACACCTGCTCCAGGATACGACTTTCCATGGCGCCGACCACCAGATTGAAGCGCGCTACGTCCGAGGAAATGCGCGCGGTTGCGAATTGCGCCTCTACTTGCGCGAACCAGACCTCCGGGTTCGTCTGCCAGAAGGGAGGAACTCTAATTGTGATACGGCTTACCTCGTCGCTCGCCGGTGGTTGCTCCCCAATACCTGCATTGGCCGCTGTCGCTCCGGCCGAGGCTCCTGAGTCGATGTTCGCTGCGGCCTCCACGGTGGCCGTATCTGTCGCCGAGCTCGCCGCCGCAGAGTCGTCTTTCACTTCCGACATTGCCCTTGCTCGGTTTGCTCTTTTATTAACCGTAATAGCACTGCGATAAGTATAAGCGCGACGCACTGCCCTACCGCGTTAACTATATGGTTCATATGAATTGTGGGCTTATATGATGTTCACTCCGCTTGTCGGGGTCACCAATTGTGGGTTTTTTACTTAGTTGTTACTATAAATCTTTATTTACACAAATCTTATATTTCTACACAAATTTACAAGTTCACACTGCTTCGCAGTTGCTTAACTTTACACCGAATGTTTCGCAGTTAACTTTAAGCCGAATGTTTCGCAGTTAACTTTAAGCCGAATGTTTCGCAGTTAACTTTAAGCCGCGAGTCGCGTAGAGCACCGAGTGTCGCTAGGATGACGCCGAAAACTCAACTGTAACTGTAAAGAAGTCGCTCGCTGTTTTATGGTGTTGGCAGCATATCCCAGAGGGAATGCCACCACCACCACTGCAGAAAATATTTCGCCGCGAAATATAAGACGGTCGCCGAGAACAGACCGATGGTCACGTACTTCCACATTGTTGCAATGCTCTCACGATGCATCGCGCTGGGCCTTATAAACAACCCTCCTACGTCAGCGCTAACGATAGGAGAGCTGCGCTGGCCAGCGCTCGCATGCTGACGCTGCGTCTTTACAATAGACGAAAGCGAGCTCGATGCACTGATGAGTCAAGGCGGCGGGTAGCTACTCCGCCGTCTCAAATCGCAGCGCCGACGTTCGTTAGTGTCAGCAATGAGCGCGCCAGGCTACAGCCTGCAGCGAATCAGATGACTGTCGCCGATCGTTATCGCACTCCGCGATGAGCAACAATGTGGAATGCGGGCAATGAAACCCAAACCGAATTTGCGCTAATTTGCGTTCAACGACTCGCGGCTTCGATGCTTGTGGGGACCACCAGGTCCGCCACAAACTGTTCCCAAGGAGAATGGGAGGAGTTCTCAACACAAAAGCACACACGTTTACGCTAATGCTGAAGACGATCGTTTAGAAACGCCCACACACACACGGACGGGCAGGAGAAAAGTAAGAGTGACGTGGTGTGCATTTTACATGCAAATGCAACTGAGCGGCAGAGCGACATATATACAAGTTATACGAGCGAGGAGAACAAGCAATCAAATAGCGCTGAGTATTAATAGCCTGATTTGTACACTGCACAACCCGATTCAGAGAGTGCAGTGGACACATAGATCAGCTCTCAGCTGAGCTAAAGTGACCCACTTTTTGCAGCTTATGTACTGCAAAAAGCAATGTATGTAAGAAGACGGCAGTGAAGTTCACTGACCGAAGAACTTCTTAACCTTGTGAAAGTGGTTATTTGAAGAAAATATTTTTTTGCACAAAACCTGCTTAACGGAGTACAAAATACCGCATTCCTTTAAAATCGAAGTTTCTAGAAAAAGGCTCCAGGGAGTATAAAACTGACGGCAGAACAGAACTCGCGGTTCAGTCAGTGCAGTCAGTTCAGTCAGTAAGCAAAATTTCAGTCAGTGCAAGTCAGTTGAGAAGTTCAATTCAGTTGGTTCAGAATAAAGTGCAAAATTGCTGGCTGAAATCGAGCAGAGTATCAGTCACCCCAGAGAAGTACGGTGAACACGGCGGAAATAAACCACATCTTTCAATCCTGTGCATAGCTCAGCAACACCCAGTCAAAAGCCAAGGTACTGTACTATATTTAAGTTATAAAATTCCAAAGTAAAACAACAGAAAATACACAGTCGCAGTGGCTCGAACGCCCTCCTGTTGTATGAGTTAAAAGCGCTAGAAGCACACAGTCGCAGTGGCTTGAACGCCCTCCTGTTGCAAAAATCGAAACGCCAGAAATACGTAGTCGCGGTGGCTTGAACGCCCTCCTGTCGTAAGAACAAAGCGCTAGAAGCACACAGTCGCAGTGGCTTGAACGCCCTCCTGTTGCAAAACTCGAAGCGCCAGAATTACGCAGTCGCAGTGGCTTGAACGCCCTCCTGTTGCAAAACTCGAAGCGCCAGAATTACGCAGTCTCAGTGGCTTGAACGCCCTCCTGACGTAAAAACTATAGTGCCAGAAATATACAGTTGTAGTGGCTTGAACGCACTCCTGTCCCCTGGCAACCAAGGGTAACACTAGAAATCGTGAAGTTTTAGTACAGTGGCTGGGGTAAGCAAACTCACCAGACATACCAAAGAACGGTCGCGATGGCTTGTAGACCTTTCCGTCAGTGCAGACATGTGATCTCATAAACGCATTGAGATATCAACAATCCAGCAGAGTACCAGTGATCTCACAAACGCGGTGAGATATCAACAATCCAGCAGAATACCAGTGAATTCACAAACGCGGTGAGATATCAACAATCCAGCAGAATACCAGTGATCTCACAAACGCGCCGAGATATCAACAGCCCAGCAGAATACCAGTGATCTCCCAATCGCGGTGAGATATCAACAGCCCGACAGAATAGCAGTGACGTCAAAACGCGTAGAGGTGCCAACGATATTATATTATTGTATTTCTAGTACAACTATCCATTGTATCAACAAACTAGACACAAATATTAGAATAAGCTATTTGTTAGGTGAATAAAGATATTGAACCTAAATCTTGTCTGAGTTTGGACTCGTCGCCGAAGGAACTCTCAATGACATGAGGAAAAGACTCGTCGAGTTCGTCAACGAAGGAAACCACGCGGAGAGCGTGTGTTGTATGTCGCATTCACACTATCAAGGCAAGAACATTGGCACTTGTTAATAACTCAGTTAGTGAGTCAAGGTCAAGTTCAGCCTTTAGTGCAAGCCAAGCATTTTGTTTTGGGAAGCTCGAAAGCCAAGCTAGCAACCAGCACTCTGCATGGTAGCAAGTGTGGAAGCTAATTATAAACTCCGGGCAAAGCTCTGGAAAGCCAAGATAGTAACCAGCACCGTCTGCATGGTAGCAAGTGTGGAAGCTAATTGCCACCAAATAGCTTTTCTCGAGCTCAAGCCAAGAAGCTTTCCGAATAAATAAAATTAGCTAAAATAAAAAGCAAAGAGCAAACGCGGAAGAATTAAATCGTTCCCAATTTAATTCTGCCGACGTTAATATTGGCAAATATTAATATTAAGAATTTAATATTGCAAAATAGTGGAATTGCGACATACCGGTTCACTTTAGTTTCGCCGACGGCTACGTCGGCGAGCTTAAGTAAAAATGATTTAATGTTTAAAAGTAGAGTTCTGTTTGTGAGCCGATAGTGCGCAGACCGGCGCTGCATTGAAATAAATAAAAAGGGACGTTGAAGAGGAACAAGGCTTTTCATTAAGAGGACCCGCATTCTTTTCAGAAGGACACCACAACATTTTGGTGCAGCTGGATTTTCGAGCCGAGGATCGCTCGAACAAAATTAAAGGTAAGTGAGTGGAAATTTTGGTGAAGTTGTGGAATAAATAAAAGGAGTGCCAGCGTCAAGCCAGGCACCCTTGTCTGTCCAATGGCGTTCCACGCCGGACGAAACCTTTGCTGAGGTCGACCCTTTCACTCTGGGAAGTTGTTTGAAAGATTTTTAAATAGTTTTAAAAGTTTTGAATAGTGTTAAAGTGAAATTTGAAAGTGAATTGTTGGAGAATGAATGAATTTTTGAGGAAAATTAAATTAATTCTTAATATGATAATGGTAGTATTGGGAATAATAAGAAAGATATCATTTTGGAATAATTTTTTTTTGGTTATTTTAAAAACCAAAATTAAAAGTTTAATCGTTACAGTAAATCGCTTAGAGACTTCATATCGTTTGGAGAATCAAAGCCACTTTAGTGTCATCCTTTTTCAATAACAAGCAATTACAATTGCTTGCTTAAAAAATCAATTAACAAAAGCAGGCAATTAGCAAAGAAATAACGCAAACCATAGCTCACTCATTTAATTGTTCGAGTTCTAAATTGCAAACGTTGCAGTTTTGTGTGCCGCTACGAAAAAGAAGAAATTCGTTCGTTTATTTTGGGGTTTTAAATTACCTCAGGGAAGGCGACAAAATAATTGACAATTCGTCTCCGATTGAAACAAAGAAATAGCGAGCTCGGGCTGCAAAATGAAAAGAAAAAATAAAGTAACAAAAGTAAAACAAGCGTACGTACTGGAAACCATTTGTACGGCGAATGTTTACACCATGCTCGGTAAACGAAGCATGCAGGGAACCTAAACCGTTTAAGGAAATTAAAACTTGATAAGCATAATTTAATTGTTTCGTTAATTGTCTCTCGTTTTAAGGTACTACGAGTAGTAATAAAAATTGGACGTTTAATAAAACGATGGAACGTTGATTGGCGGCGCTAAGTAGTCGTTTTACAATATTCTGAATCCAACACTTCAAAATAAATTTAACTTCTCAACATTAAGAAAAATTTACTCTTACATATGTTAATTGTAAACGTTAAGAAAAATAAAAACCCACTAAATTATATGTCGTTCTTTAATTAATGGCCGAGTCGTTGCAAGAACAAGCATATATAGAATTAGAAAGAACCCACAAGGATCTGAAACGTCAGTTGGGGGAGTTTATATCAAAAATTTGGGAAATTTTAAAAGAGACAGTAGGCAACAAGGAAAACTTAGAATTGATAAAGTCTAGAGTAGGGGACTTAAGAGACCTTTCAAGTGTAGAAAGAGCAGACGCGATAGTAGAGGAATTGCTTAAATTCCTACACCAGATAATAGAGAATAAGACAGAAAATTCGAAGGTATGGGAATCAGAATTTAACGCACTGAAGAATAGGTACGATAATTATTTAGTAGATAAAGTGTTTCAGGAGGATATATTAAGGAACTTAGAGGACGAGAACGTAAAAGTAAGGGACTTATTAAAGGAAAAGGGGCTAACCGAAGAAACGTTAAATAAAACACTAGAACAGGGGATTGCACAGAAATCAAGAGAAGAATGTAGTTCTTTAGAAGAAGCGAACAGAAGAATCCAAGAATTAAAAGAGGAAAACAGACGGCTGAAACAAGAAATAGAATTAGCTAACGATCAGACACTATACCATAAACAAGCTACCACTGCTATAGTCAGTCCAAAGGAATATAACTCAGTTTCATTTCCTACGTTTAAGCAATCAGGGCAAATCAAACCAAGATGGGTATAGCAGAAATCGCGAAGATAACAAGCAGTCTTGTTCCACTGTTTTCAGGGACACAGTCACCAGACTTAAGAGGTGAGGTGTATAAGTTTATACAGGCGTGTGAGTTAGCTACAAGGGAAGCGACTACAGGAAATATACAAGAGTACATGGATTGTATGGAGACGCTTATGATCTAGTAGGCTCACAACGTTTCAGCAGCCTAGAAGAATTATACCTAGTGTTAAGAAGAGCCTACCTACCAACGATTTCGTTAGACTCAACGTTAACAGAACTACAGAATTGCAGTCAATTGCACAATGAGGACATTCGGCAGTACGCAAGACGCCTAAATACCAAAAAAGCACAGGCGCTACAAGTAATAAAAGATACCTATAATGGACAGGGCGACAGCGCACTTGTATCTATGGTAGAGACGTCAGCAAATAAGGCGTTTAGAACAGGGTTAAAAGATGCAACTTTACGAATTCACATGCTAAGTGTTACAGGGAAAAGTATGGAGGAAATGATAGAAATAGCAGTGAACACACTGATTGAAATACAAAGAAGTAATTCCCTCCATCAACCAACGGTTACACCCATAATTAATATGAATTCGGTAGAACCCTACACAGGACCGCCTGTACATAATCTAGTGGCTTATAAAAGACTAGAAGAAAGGCAGAACGTTTCGAGAGCACCACAGGAGAAAATAGTTTGTTCATTTTGTAATAAACGTGGGCATACGCGAGAAAAGTGTTTAATTAGGGAAAACACACCGTATTGCCAAAAGTGTTTAAAATATGGACACGAGACAAACTGGAGGTGTAATAACAATGAAAACAACAGAAGTGGGTCGAACAACAAAAATCAAGGGCCTAATAACTGGAACCAGGGGAGTCAACAATGGAACCAACACCAACGAAGTTGGCAACCAAAGCAACCCCAGCAAAATTGGCAACAAAAACAAGTCCAAACGAAATGGAATCAAAAGCAAAATAACCTAGTGAACCCAAATTCGACTACCTTCAAGGGGGCACAGATGAATCGGAGTCCTGTGAACATGCCAAACGAAACGAAACAAACAATATGTCATTGGTGTAACAGACCAGAACATATGATGGCAGATTGCGAGGCTAGAAGAAACTGGGAAAAATTCCAAGGCAATCGCCAGGGAAACTGGCAAGGGCCCAGAACAGGCCAGTAATCTGGGAACCCAATAATGACAGTAATTTGAGGCCAAATGAGGTAATAACGGTAAGTCAGACATCGGAAACGATTGTGGATACATTACCAACTTCACCAAGCGAAACAGTAACTGTAAGTCCGACGTCGGAAACGATTGTGGATACGTTATCAATTTCGTCGAGTGAAGGAGTAACTGTAACTCCGACATCGGAAGCGATTGTCGATACGTTACCAGCCTCAATAACTGAAGCAGTAACCGTACGTCCAACATCGGAAGCGATTGTGGATACGTTACCAACTTCAAAAATACTGCAAACTAAAAGAGATCAAAACATTAGGTACAATAATAATATAGTAAAAATTATAGCACAAAACGATAAAGTAAATGAGACAGTGAATAAATTAACCAATAAAGCAAAGATGTTAATAGAAATGGGAACAGAGTTATTACTAATCATCTTGCTAATTACACAGTTAGCATGCACATTGATTATAAAAGCAATGTTTTTCAATTTTCAACGATATAAAGCAAGGAGCACTAGTCTTAATATATCAGAATATATTACAGATGTAAAAGCACTTGCAAGTAATATGAAATCAAAAGTATTAACGAAATTTAGAATTTTCATTTCAAATTTACAGAAACAGGCCATGAAAACAATATGTTCATGGTTAACGTATAATTTAAATAATGATGATAAAAATACTATAAAGGAAGTATCTAACTGGAATTTAGCCAAGTTAAGTGATGTGTTCATTGAAATGCCTTGCGTAGAGGCGAGAAATGGAAAACTCATTTTACTGGTGGATACAGGAGCAGATACAAGCCTAGTAAAAGAATGCGCATTAAAGGAAGATGTCATTATAAATAAAAGGGTTAAAAAGGAATTAAGTGGAGCATTTGGAGGCTGTATAACCACAATAGGGTCCACTAACATATGCCATGATGAGGTACAGCCTTTACGTTTAACGCTACACGTTGTGTCACTTAAACAAGGAGTACCGGCGGACGGCATACTGGGCAGAGACAACATGTGGAACAGATCCATTATAAACACGCTCAGTAAAAACTTAACACTATTTAATGAAAATAAAGAATTTATAATTAAATTGCCATTACTAGGCATCGAAAATACAGTAGATCAAAGAAACAAAAGTAATATAACAATTGACGCAAGAACAGTTAGAATAACGCCGTTAAAAATCAAAACTAAAGTTATGACTGTGGTTGTTCATAAACAAGAGATTGCCCCAGGAGTCTACCTGGGGGAAACACTAGCAAATGTGGAAAATAAAGAGGCCAAGGTACCCATCCTAAATTCAACGGTAAAAGATTTCATTCTTAGTGACAACTTTGTACCGAAATTTAGTGATTTCCACAAATACAGGCTAAGTGATGTTTCATACAATCAATGGACTACCGTCAACAGTATAAGTAATGCGGACATAGCGCAACGAATAAATACTTTAATGAAAGATTTAGATTTGGATCCTTCCTTAAACCAAGAGGAAAGAGAATCCATAATAAAACTATGTGCGAAATATAATGATATTTTTCTTTTGGAGGGTGACCAATTGACATACACCCCAGTACTAACACATAAAATACCAATAAAGGTGGATCAACCACCAATTAACCAAAAGCAGTACCGAATTCCTCAAACACATAGAGAAGAAATGAATAGGCAAATTCATAAATTGCTAAAGGAGGATTTAATATCCCCAAGTGTATCTCCATGGAACTCTCCACTGCTTCTGGTTCCAAAGAAGAGTGGAAAAGACGGAGAAAAGAAATGGCGTCTAGTAGTAGATTATAGAAAATTAAATGAAGCAACAATAAAACAAGTTTTTCCACTTCCTAGGATAGATGAGATATTGGATCAGTTAGGAAGTAGTAGATATTTCTCGACGTTAGACTTGGCAAGTGGGTACCACCAAGTCCTAATGGATAAGGCAGACAAAGAGAAGACCGCATTTAGTTCAGCTTTAGGACATTTTGAGTTCAACCGAATGTCTTTCGGCTTGACCGGCGCCCCAGCGACGTTTCAACGTCTAATGAACCATATTCTGACAGGACTTCATGGTATGGATTGCTTCGTTTATTTAGACGACATAGTCGTATATGCAACCAATTTGGGCCAACATGAAGAAAGGTTAGGCAAAATCTTCGAGGTCATGAGGGAATATAACTTAAAGTTAAACATTAGCAAATGCCAATTTCTACGACGAGAAGTCGTATATTTAGGTCACAAGTGTTCAGAACATGGAGCACTTCCAGACCCCAGCAAGGTGGAGTGCGTCAAAAAACTTCCACCTCCTAAAAATAAAAAGGAAGTACAAGCCTTCTTGGGCCTTGTGAATTATTATAGAAAATTTATACCGGGAGCCGCAAAAATAGCGCTTCCCATTAACAAATTGTTAAGAAAGGACGCTAAGTTCGTCTGGACAGAAGACTGCCAGAGAGCGTTTGAACAGTTAAAAGAATCAGTCATGTCACCACCAGTGCTAGTATACCCAGACTTTTCAAAAGAATTTCTTTTAACTACCGACGCAAGTAATGAAGCGTTAGGCGCGGTCCTTTCTCAAGGAAACGTAGGCGAAGATAAACCAATAGCTTTCGCTAGCCGAGCGCTGAGCGACACAGAACAAAGATATTCAACAATAGAAAAGGAATTCTTGGCAATAGTTTGGGCCACAAAAAACTTCAGAGCATATCTCCTAGGCAGACATTTTAAAATTTTTACTGATCACCAGCCATTGAAAGGAATAGCCAATTTAAAAGACCAAACATCAAGACTGGCAAGATTCAGACACAAGTTGTCAGAGTATGATTTCGAAATCATATATAAGCCAGGCAAGAAAAATTTATGCGCAGACGCTTTGAGTAGAATTCCTCAAAATCGTAATGTAGTGACAGCAGTCCAGACCCGGTCTGGAACAAGGGAAATAGAAATGAAGTACCAGAGTAGTAGTGATAAAACAAGTACAAGTCCGATGTCTGTAGAACCTGACACTCCAGGTATAACACAAAACGGAAACACAATTTTATTAGAAAACCCAAAAGAAATAGAGACCGTTATAAAAGATTTCCATAATACACCATTAGGAGGTCACCAAGGAGCGGTGAAAACTTACCTAAGAATCAGGCAACAATATAGGTGGCCAGGAATGCAAAGACAAATCAAAGATTATATTAAGAAATGTCCGAAATGTCAAGCGAACAAAAGTTCGAGATTAACGAAAATGCCCATGGTGCTAACAGATACACCAATGAAGCCATTTGATAAAGTTTACATGGACATAGTAGGTATTCTACCAGAAACTGTGTCCGGAAATAAGTACATTCTAACTTTTCAGGATGATTTTTCGAAGCTTATGGCATGTACAGCTCTCCCAGACGCGGAAGCCAGTACTGTTGCCAGGGCCTTTTATGATGAAGTGATCACGCGTTACGGAATTCCGCGAATTCTAATTACAGATAACGGAACTAATTTCATTTCGAAATTTTTCTCAGATACTTGTAAATTGTTAGGTATTAAAAAATTACATATAACTCCATACCATCCGCAAGCTAATGGTTCATTAGAAAGAAGCCACAGACCTTTAGCGGGATATTTGCGTAGTTTTGCTAAAGAAGACGAGTCGAATTGGGATCAATGGTTAACTGCAGCGATGCATGTTCACAACCACACACCCCACATTACGACCAAACAGACACCGTTCCGTACTTTATTTGGATTCGATACAGAGATGCCGACTAACTTAAAAAGAAAGTGTAGTCCGGTATATAATGCCGAAGATCCGAATAAAGTATTAAAATTTCAAATACAAAGAGCTCACGAAATAGTGAGGAAAAGTCAAGAGAGGGCCAAGCAAATAGCAAAGGAGCAATATGATGCTAAGTTAAATTTAGTAGAATTTAAGATAGGAAATAAAAAAAAAACAAAATTTTTACTAACACAACTACTTGAAACTAATCACTAACTTTTAACTACCTGCGTTTCAGTAAGCAAAGACCTGCTTACTTAAACGCAAATTACAGCATTTGTACAAAAAGGGTACAAATTACCTAGTTGCTCCAAAACAGCAACATCCCAGGTTTTTGAAAACTGAAGAAATTCAAAACCAGAGAAAAGAAAAAAAACCTGAGGAAGAATTGCTTCAAGCCACCTTCAGGGCATTGCACTTAGCAGTTAAAATTCTGCTTGCAAAGAAATTCGAAACCTAAAAAAAAAAACAAACATGAGGAAGATTTGTTTCAAGCCGTTTTTAGGGCATTGCACTCCGCAAGCACTTTATGCTTGCGACGCGTTTAATTGCGAACGTTTAATAACGAAAAAGTAAAAATTAAAAAGTAAAAGAAGAAGAAAACTATTAATAAATCGAAAAATAATGTACTATGTTATGTATTAGAATATGGTATTTTCAAGGAGAAATTAATTAGTAGTTACTTTAATTAGTTATATTTAATGAAATGTCAGCTCCGGGAGCAAGAGCGTTTAATGTTCATGTTATTGTTTTCTTCAATGTTCTCTTCTTATTAACAAGTTTGATGCTGCTGTACATATACATTATGTTGTTTAGATAATACATTATAGTCTTTATTTGTTGTCCACAATTGTAATTTCAATTTTTGTAAATTTATAGTTTTGCTAAAAAAAAGGCTCAGTAAATTTCAATTCAATTCAATTATATTTAATGAAATTACTAAAATTAAATAAATTGTTTAGTAAAAGTAAATTAAAAATATAATTATAATTCAATATTATATACTCGCTAATATAGCATTATACAATAGAGTGTAAACAGTGAAGATATACTGTTTGTATAATACAGTAATTTGTATTCAATAGATATAGTTAAGACAACAACACCCATAACAACATCGAGCAAGCAGCAACAACAACGGCGACAAAAACCCCAAAATTCGCATGTCGCTGCTATGCTGCCCACTTGATCCAGAGATGTCATTCGCGTTTTTTCTGGAAACTCTAAAATTTTAATGCCGCTACGTACCAATCAATTTCCTGGATGTCGTCACCAATCTGAGGGGCAATGAACACACCACACCTGAAGTTTATCTCGGGACAAAAGGTCGTCTTTGACACCGAACCAGGCTGTAGTCTGTCATACTTACGGATATCACACTACATCATTACAGAGCATGATTCTATTTAATTGCACGTTTATAAACAAACTCCGTGCAGACAATCGTTGAAGAAGGTGCATTGATCGCACTTGACGAATTTCTAATTAAGTAATTAGAAAAGACGCAATGAAAATATCAACGAAGTTGGCTGCAGTTTAATTTCTCTGATTGGAATGCAGTTGGAAGTACAAACCGATGGTTGTAATGGACGGGATACTTTCGTGGTCTGAGTTCATGGTGCTGTTGGTTCGCTAAGTGTAACAGGATAATCCAGGAACCAGGATCTACAACTGCAATAAGTACAGCGTTTGGTACAGCTTAGAGAGTACATGGGAACAAGTCCAGGAGCTGCGTGACTTCACACACAACAACCACAACACACGTGAACAACGAGGATACACTAAGGTAGAACTTAAAGTAGATTTAAGTTACATAATATTAGAGAATTAGAATAAACCACTCCTGTATCATATTGTACAGAAAAAATTAATATCGCTTCACGATATCGCTTCACGATATTAATTTTTTCTTTCCCTAAGGGTGGAGGGATGTTGTATGTCACATTCACACTATCAAGACAAAAACATTGGCACTTGTTAATAACTCAGTTAGTGAGTCAAGGTCAAGTTCAGCCTTTAGTGCAAGCCAAGCATTTTGTTTTGGGAAGCTCGAAAGCCAAGCTAGCAACCAGCACTCTGCATGGTAGCAAGTGTGGAAGCTAATTATAAACTCCGGGCAAAGCTCTGGAAAGCCAAGATAGTAACCAGCACCGTCTGCATGGTAGCAAGTGTGGAAGCTAATTGCCACCAAATAGCTTTTCTCGAGCTCAAGCCAAGAAGCTTTCCGAATAAATAAAATTAGCTAAAATAAAAAGCAAAGAGAAAACGCGGAAGAATTAAATCGTTCCCAATTTAATTCTGCCGACGTTAATATTGGCAAATATTAATATTAAGAATTTAATATTGCAAAATAGTGGAATTGCGACATACCGGTCCACTTTAGTTGCGACATAACGGTCCACGTAGCCGTCGGCGAGCTTAAGTAAAAATGATTTAATGTTTAAAAGTTGAGTTCTGTTTGTGAGCCGATAGCGCGCAGACCGGCGCTGCATTGAAATAAATAAAAAAGGACGTTAGAAGAGGAACAAGGCTTTTCATTAAGAGGACCCGCATTCTTTTCAGAAGGACACCACAACACGTGGAACGGAGGTTGAGGGCGTATGAAGCGGAAGATGGTCGCACAACACCGGAACCCAGTGACCTGCCGAAGGTGTTGATGATGGATGTTCCGACGAGGGAACGCAGCCGAGTGAGCGTAAAGACCCCGCGGGTGACGGACAGCAACCTGCTGGAAAGAATTGAGCGTCATTCGTACCCCGAAGTTATTGACAAGGTGAGAAAATGGTCCGTGAGGTATGATCGCGATGTCGACCCTTTGGCCTTCATAGAGCGGATGGAGGAGCTGGCCGAGACGTATGGCCTCGACAGCAATCTGGTGCCACGCGCGATGCCAGAGCTGCTGGAAGACAAAGCCTTGCTCTGGTATCGAAACAACAATAATCATTGGCGGTCATGGGAGGCTTCCTCGACTTCTTCCTACCTAGCCGTTTCTTTGAAAGACTCGACGACGACATTCGCAGTCGGCAACAGCCCGTAAACGAGAAGTTCAGGGACTACGTCATAAGCTTGCAAAATCTTATGAGACATAGCAGGTACATGGAGAGAGAAAAGCTGGAGAGGATATACAAAAACTCTGCGTTTGAGTACCAGTTTTATATAAAAAGACAAGATTTCCGGGAGCTGAAGGAGTTGCTCTCGTTGGCCGAGGACTTCGAGTGCCTGCGATCTGCCAAGTCGGACGAGCCAGCAGAAGAATATCAGACGCGGCCAGTAGCCTCAATACAATGGTCATCTGAACGCAATCATGCTGTGAGGCAGGCGGTCTCGAGGCCTTTCAACCCAAAAACGGCATGCGGACGCTGCAGGCAGGAAGGACACATGCGCCGTGATTGCCGAAACCCGGTCGTGATTTTCTGCTGGGAGTGTGGCCGAGAGGGAACCAGAATCATTGACTGTTGCCGACAGAGACAGGGAAACGACCTGGGACCTCGCCGGGAGCGAGAGGAGGCGGGCCCCAGCCAGAGGATCTCTCGCAGAAAACTAGAGCTCCTACGAATAAACAATCGACGCATCGTGGCCAGGGTATCCATACAAGGCAAACAAATACAGGCGACAGTGGACACGGGAGCGACGCGAAGTTTCGTGAGCAGGACGATCGCGGAAAGGCTTGTGGGAAAGCGGTTATTTGAGAAAGCGGAGGTGGATATTCGCATGGCGGACGGGACAACCAGGAAAGTGCCAGAATGCACCACACTAAAAGTCGCTATGGGAACTAGTACATGCGAGTTGCCTTTTCTTGTGTTGACAGAAGTCCTAGACGACGTGCTCCTTGGAATGGATTTTCTGTGCGGGATAGGAGCGACACTCTCCTTCGGAGGTGAAACCGTGTCTTTGGGCCCGACGGAGAAACAGGAGAATCCGAATGACGCAGTCATTTGCACATCAGCATAGGTATCAGGTCCTGGACAACCAGAGGACATGGAGAGTTTCCTTCAGGAGGAATTGAAGAAATTTGAAACCCTGAAAGGCGTCTCCAATATTACGGAGCATAAAATAGTGATGCGGGATGAGCATCCTATAATACAACGGTATATTCCCAGAAATCCGGGGATGCAGGCTGTCATCGACAAGGAGATTGACGAACTCCTAGAAAAGGGCTGCATAGAACCCTCAAGCAGTCCATACAGCGCACCAATCGTGTTGGTGAAAAAGAAGTCTGGTGAATGGAGATTATGCGTGGATTACCGCCAGCTAAACGCCCGATCGATTCCGGATGCATACCCCATTCCAAGAATTCAACATATTTTGGAGCGGCTGCGAGATGCAAAGTATATAAGTAGCATGGATTTAAAGAGCGGGTACTGGCAGATTCCCATGGCAGAAGACAGTAAGCAATACACGGCGTTTACTGTACCTGGAAGATGACTTTTCCAGTGGCGTGTGATGCCCTTCGGGCTACATTCGGCTCCAGCCACTTTTCAGCGAGCCTTGGACCAAGTTATCGGTCCCGATTTGGAACCTAAAGCTTTCGCCTACCTGGGCGACATAATTGTCACAGGATCGTCTGCGGAAGAGCACATCGCGAATCTTAGAGAGGTTTTCCGGCGTTTGAGACAGGCTAATCTTAAACTCAACGTGAACAAGTGTGAGTTCTTCAAGAAAGTATTGAAATACCTGGGGCATGTGGTAAGTGAGCAAGGTATCCAGACAGACCCTGATAAAATTTCGGCGATACAAAATTTAAAACCGCCAACCACCACCAGAGAACTACGAAGATGCTTGGGCATTGCCTCCTGGTATCGCAGGTTCGTGCCAGATTTCGCAAAGACCGTCCAGCCAATGACCACGTTATTACGGAAAGGAAAACATTGGAAGTGGAGCGAGGCGCAACAAGAAGCGTTTGAAACCCTCAAGCAAAAACTCTCAGAGGCACCAATACTGGCGTGCCCAGATTTCAACGAGAGATTCCAGCTGCAAACGGACGCGAGCGACTTTGGAGCCGTGCTCACATAACAACTGGAGGGTCAGGAGCGTGTTATCGCGAACGCCAGCCGACATCTCAACAAGGCCGAAAAGAATTACTCGGAAACAGAAAGAGTGCCTGGCCATAGTGTGGGGTATCCGTAAGATGCGCGCTTACCTTGAGAGATACCGGTTCACCGTAATCACAGATCAGTGGCTAAATTCTATTGAGAGTCCATCCGGAAGAATAGCGAGATTGGCCCTGGAGCTACAACAGTTTTCCTTTGACATTCAGTACAGGAAGGGGAAGTTTAATGTGATCGCAGACGCACTATCCTGACAGCCGCAAGAAACCGTCGCCAGAGTGGCAGCAGAAGAGACACGCGAGCAACACTGCAAGTGGATACAAGCAAAGGTCAGAGAAGTGGAACAAAATCCGGAGAAGTTCCCAGATTATACCTTGGAGAATGGAAATTTATACCGGCATATTCCAAATCGACTTGGAGACGAGGACTGCACGCCGTGGAAATTGTGCGTGCATAGGACCATGAGAGGCCGAGTTCTCAAAGAGAATCACGACCATCCGTGCGCTGGCCATGGAGGAGTCCGCAAGACCATATGCCGGCTAACAAGTAAATATTACTGGCCAGGAATGTTTCAGGATGCGAGAAGATATGTGCGGCAATGTGAATCGTGTCAACGCTACAAGCCGAATCAGCAAAAGGCAGCAGGGAAAATGCTCACCCAATTGGCAGAAGAACCTTGGGCGATTCTCTGTGCGGATTTTGTGGGTCCGCTACCGCGTTCTACACACGGAAACACAACGCTTCTCGTATTCTTCGACAAACTTTCAAAATGGACGGAAATGATACCGTTACGCAAAGCCTCAACAGAACACTTGCAGCGAGCGTTCCGAGAACGAATTCTAGCCCGATTCGGAGTACCCAAGATTCTAGTAACGGATAATGGAACTCAGTTTACGAGTCGCAGTTTTCGTCGTTTCCTCCAGGACATGGGTGTGAAGCAACAGTATACTGCTCCATACACACCTCAAGAGAATCCCACGGAGAGAATCAACAGGACGATAAAAACAATTACGAACTGCTCCCAGAAATTACGCTAGCCATTAATAGCAACGTATCCGAGACCACAGGATACAGCCCAGCATATCTCACGCAAGGACGAGAACCAAGACTTCCGGGAACCTACTACGACAAGCAGACACCAGGCAGCGGTCAGGAACCCATACAACCCGCGGAGAAGGAGAAAAATCTAAAAGAAGTTTTCAAATTGGTGGTGAGAAATTTGGAAAAGGCAACGCTGGATCAGGCGCACCACTATAACTTGCGACGACGACAGTGGAAACCAGAGGTTGGGCAATCAGTACTTGTGCGACAGCACCCGCTGTCAAAGGCAATCGGCAGCTTCACGGCGAAATTGTCTCCGAAGTTCGACGGCCCGTACCAGGTAATTGGATTCATGTCACCCGTGATCGTCAGCCAACCACAGATGCTGACGGTCAAACCAAACCGGAAGCACAAACAAGCAAACGCGGGGACAGAAGAAAATTGCGTCAGCCAGAACCTAATTATAGGAAGAGAAAACCGGTTTCAGCAAGAATAGCCATAGCTAGCGAAGAATTCAACAGCGACCCGAAAGCAAGACACAGGCAGACTCAGCACACGCGGCGACAGAATTACAACAGGCCACAGGTGGACACCCGTGGCGCGGACTTAAAAAAGAAGCAGAAGGCTACACACCCGGCGGACGAGAAACAAACGACTCGAGCATATTCGCAAGATCGCGAGCACTTGAAATTTGGCGACTTCACACCGGAAGAAAGAAAGGCATTTTCTTTTTCACAACAATTTGCCCGCCCTGTTGTCAGTTCGCGAAGCAAACCAAAATCCGAACTACAAAGGGAAAACAACCCCAACAAGGCGTTGGGTCTCGAAGGCCGAGAAGTTACAATCGAGAAGGTCTACCGCACGAAAACTTACACCCAACAAGCAAACTTGAAACGTTTTGTTTGCTAAAGCTTATTACCCAAAACTCTACTTATGATTACACATTTGATTTATAACTTCAAGGGGCTTTAGAACAATAACAGTAACAAATACAACAACGGCCACAGCGAGAACAACACACATAAAACACATTTGCAGGAAAATGTGCAGAAAAATGGAAACCCGAAGAAAGAATGTAGGATTTATACATAAATAACGAGGCTTCGACCTGCAAGAAATAACACATTAGAAGTAGTTAAAACTGTTACAAAAGATTTTACTTGGAAATATGCCCCACAAACGTCGGTTTCCCACTTCCAGGGTAGTCGGCTTCGAAACCGCAGCTCCAGTCACCCATCGCCGTACCACAAGTCGCAGTAGGGAACTAGCAGAAACGCTGAAGGGAAGAAAATAAGCTTCTGAGCAAAGTCGTTTGCTGCGTGCATACGTACCAAAACCAAAGGCACCACTTGGAGATATTGGCTTCGCAACCTCTGTGGGTCGCTGCGACCCCGACTCCGGAACTGTGGTAGCAAGCCTGAAAACGTTTTGTTTCTGAAAGCGTACTACACGAAACTCACCGCTTTTTTAAATCAGCAAGTGGCTCCGTCTGGGCTCCACCGTGAGCACCATGCGCTGCACACTCCAACGAGGGTCCGAATTGGGAAAACGCGGAAAATTTAACGGAATAAGCGAGAAAATTTGCGCATAAACGATTCTACAACTTTCAGTTGTTTATGTTTACAATGAATAGCTGCGTCATGTTAGCTGAAGTGGGAACACTTCGGTCTGTAATAGATGGTGTAAACCCAGCGAAGAGCCAGTGTGTGAACTGCTGTAAGAGTTCACACACACGGGAATAAAATTAAGGAATATTTAGAAGATATTTTTCTTAAAGATAAAACAAATACTACAAAAGAAGAAAAGAAGATGAAGGAAGGATTTAAAAAAAAATGGGGGAAAAATTTATAAATGACGACGGTGTATCGTTTTTTTTCCCACCCCGAAGTAGAGGAGGGTGTGACGACAAAAATATTAAGCGGTCGAACACTGCAAACTTGCTGTGATCAAGCAGTAGAACGGAACTAAGAACTGTTCCCAAGGAGAACAGAAACGCCCACACACACACGGACGGGCAAGAGAAAAGTAAGAGTGACGTGGTGTGCATTTTACATGCAAATGCAACTGAGCGGCAGAGCGACATATATACAAGTTATACCAGCGAGGAGAACAAGCAATCAAATAGCGCTGAGTATTAATAGCCTGATTTGTACACTGCACAACCCGCGTCAGAGAGTGCAGTGAACACATAGATCAGCTCTCAGCTGAGCTAAAGTGACCCACTTTTTGCAGCTTATGTACTGCAAAAAGCAATGTATGTAAGAAGACGGCAGTGAAGTTCATTGACCGAAGAACTTCTTAACCTTGGGAAAGTGGTTATTTGACTAAGGGTAACACTAGAAATCGAGAAGTTTTAGTACAGTGGCTGGGGTAAGCAAACTCACCAGACATACCAGAGAACGGTCGCGGTGGCTTGTAGACCTTTCCGTCAGTGCAGACATGTGATCTCATAAACGCATTGAGATATCAACAATCCAGCAGAGTACCAGTGATCTCACAAACGCGGTGAGATATCAACAATCCAGCAGAATACCAGTCAATTCACAAACGCGGTGAGATATCAACAATCCAGCAGAATACCAGTGATCTCACAAACGCGGTGAGATATCAACAGCCCAGCAGAATACCAGTGATCTCCCAATCGCGGTGAGATATCAACAGCCCGACAGAATAGCAGTGACCTCAAAACGCGTAGAGGTGCCAACGATATTATATTATTGTATTTCTAGTACAACTATCCATTGTATAAACAAACTAGACACAAATATTAGAATAAGCTATTTGTTAGGTGAATAAAGATATTGAACCTAAATCTTGTCTGAGTTTGGACTCGTCGCCGAAGGAACTCTCAATGACATGAGGAAAAGACTCGTCGAGTTCGTCAACGAAGGAAACCACGCGGAGAGCGTGGAACGAAAGTTGAGGGCGTATGAAGCAGAAGATGGTCGCACAACACCGGAACCCAGTGACCTGCCGAAGGTGTTGATGGATGTTCCGACGAGGGAACGCAGCCGAGTGAGCCGAGTGAGCGTAAAGACCCCGCGGGTGACGGACAGCAACCTGCTGGAAAGAATTGAGCGTCATTCGTACCCCGAAGTTATTGACAAGGTGAGAAAATGGTCCGTAAGGTATGATCGCGGTGTCGACCCTTTGGCCTTCATAGAGCGGATGGAGGAGCTGGCCGAGACGTATGGCCTCGACAGCAATCTGGTGCCACGCGCGATGCCAGAGCTGCTGGAAGACAAAGCCTTGCTCTGGTATCGAAACAACAATAATCATTGGCGGTCATGGGAGGCTTCCTGGACTTCTTCCTACCTAGCCGTTTCTTTGAAAGGCTGGACGACGACATTCGCAGTCGGCAACAGCGCGTAAACGAGAAGTTCAGGGACTACGTCATAAGCTTGCAAAATCTTATGAGACATAGCAGGTACACGGAGAGAGAAAAGCTGGAGAGGATATACAAAAACTCTGCGTTTGAGTACCAGTTTTATATAAAAAGACAAGATTTCCGGGAGCTGAAGGAGTTGCTCTCGTTGGCCGAGGACTTCGAGTGCCTGCGATCTGCCAAGTCGGACGAGCCAGCAGAAGAATATCAGACGCGGCCAGTAGCCTCAAGACAATGGTCATCTGAACGCAATCATGCTGTGAGGCAGGCGGTCTCGAGGCCTTTCAACCCAAAAACGGCATGCGGACGCTGCAGGCAGGAAGGACACATGCGCCGTGATTGCCGAAACCCGGTCGTGATTTTCTGCTGGGAGTGTGGCCGAGAGGGAGCCAGAACCATTGACTGTTGCCGACGGAGACAGGGAAACGACCTGGGACCTCGCCGGGAGCGAGAGGAGGCGGGCCTCAGCCAGAGGATCTCTCGCAGAAAACTAGAGCTCCTACGAATAAACAATCGACGCATCGTGGCCAGGGTATCCATACAAGGCAAACAAATACAGGCGACAGTGGACACGGGAGCGACGCGAAGTTTCGTGAGCAGGACGCTCGCGGAAAGGCTTGTGGGAAAGCGGTTATTTGAGAAAGCGGAGGTGGATATTCGCATGGCGGACGGGACAACCAGGAAAGTGCCAGAATGCACCACACTAGAAGTCGCTATGGGAACTAGTACATGCGAGTTGCCTTTTCTTGTGTTGACAGAAGTCCTAGACGACGTGCTCCTCGGAATGGATTTTCTGTGCGGGATAGGAGCGACACTCTCCTTCGGAGGTGAAACCGTGTCTTTGGGCCCGACGGAGAAACAGGAGAATCCGAATGACGCAGTCATTTGCACATCAGCACAGGAATCAGGTCCTGGACAACCAGAGGACATGGAGAGTTTTCTTCAGGAGGAATTGAAGAAATTTGAAACCCTGAAAGGCGTCTCCAATATTACGGAGCATAAAATAGTGATGCGGGATGAGCATCCTATAATACAACGGTATATTCCCAGAAATCCGGGGATGCAGGCTGTCATCGACAAGGAGATCGACGAACTCCTAGAAAAGGGCTGCATAGAACCCTCAAGCAGTCCATACAGCGCACCAATCGTGTTGGTGAAAAAGAAGTCTGGTGAATGGAGATTATGCGTGGATTACCGCCAGCTAAACGCCCGATCGATTCCGGATGCATACCCCCTTCCAAGAATTCAACATATTTTGGAGCGGCTGCGAGATGCAAAGTATATAAGTAGCCTGGATTTAAAGAGCGGGTACTGGCAGATTCCCATGGCAGAAGACAGTAAGCAATACACGGCGTTTACTGTACCTGGAAGATGACTTTTCCAGTGGCGTGTGATGCCCTTCGGGCTACATTCGGCTCCAGCCACTTTTCAGCGAGCCTTGGACCAGGTTATCGGTCCCGATTTGGAACCTAAAGCTTTCGCCTACCTGGGCGACATAATTGTCACAGGATCGTCTGCGGAAGAGCACATCGCGAATCTTAGAGAGGTTTTCCGGCGTTTGAGACAGGCTAATCTCAAACTCAACGTGAACAAGTGTGAGTTCTTCAAGAAAGTATTGAAATACCTGGGGCATGTGGTAAGTGAGCAAGGTATCCAGACAGACCCTGATAAAATTTCGGCGATACAAAATTTAAAACCGCCAACCACCACCAGAGAACTACGAAGATGCTTGGGCATTGCCTCCTGGTATCGCAGGTTCGTGCCAGATTTCGCAAAGACCGTCCAGCCAATGACCACGTTATTACGGAAAGGAAAACATTGGAAGTGGAGCGAGGCGCAACAAGAAGCGTTTGAAACCCTCAAGCAAAAACTCTCGTAGGCACCATCCGTGGGGTATCCGTAAGATGCGCGCTTACCTTGAGAGATACCGGTTCACCGTAATCACAGATCAGTGGCTAAATTCTATTGAGAGTCCATCCGGAAGAATAGCGAGATGAGCCCTGAAGCTACAACAGTTTTCCTTTGACATTCAGTACAGGAAGGGGAAGTTTAATGTGATCGCAGACGCACTATCCTGACAGCCGCAAGAAACCGTCGCCAGAGTGGCAGCAGAAGAGACACGCGAGCAACACTGCAAGTGGATACAAGCAAAGGTCAGAGAAGTGGAACATAATCCGGAGAAGTTCCCAGATTATACCTGGCCATGGAGGAGTCCGCAAGACCATATGCCGGCTAACAAGTAAATATTACTGGCCAGAAATGTTTCAGGATGCGAGAAGATATGTGCGGCAATGTGAATCGTGTCAACGCTACAAGCCGAACCAGCAAAAGGCAGCAGGGAAAATGCTCACCCAATTGGCAGAAGAACCTTGGGCGATTCTCTGTGCGGATTTTGTGGGTCCGCTACTGCGTTCTACACACGGAAACACAACGCTTCTCGTATTCTTCGACAAACTTTCAAAATGGGCGGAAATGATACCGTTACGCAAAGCCTCAACAGAACACTTGCAGCGAGCGTTCCGAGAACGAATTCTAGCCCGATTCGGAGTACCCAAGATTCTAGTAACGGATAATGGAACTCAGTTTACGAGTCGCAGTTTTTGTCGTTTCCTCCAGGACATGGGTGTGAAGCAACAGTATACTGCTCCATACACACCTCAAGAGAATCCCACGGAGAGAATCAACAGGACGATAAAAACAATTACGAACTGCTCCCAGAAATTACGCTAGCCATTAATAGCAGCGTATCCGAGACCACAGGATACAGCCCAGCATATCTCACGCAAGGACGAGAACCAAGACTTCCGGGAACCTACTACGACAAGCAGACACCAGGCAGCGGTCAGGAACCCATACAACCCGCGGAGAAGGAGAAAAATCTAAAAGAAGTTTTCAAATTGGTGGTGAGAAATTTGGAAAAGGCAACGCTGGATCAGGCGCACCACTATAACTTGCGACGACGACAGTGGAAACCAGAGGTTGGGCAATCAGTACTTGTGCGACAGCACCCGCTGTCAAAGGCAATCGGCAGCTTCACGGCGAAATTGTCTCCGAAGTTCGACGGCCCGTACCAGGTAATTGGATTCATGTCACCCGTGATCGTCCGTTTATAGAAAGAAGGTGAGACTCGATCAAGAACGGCTCATGTGAGCGAGCTCAAGGCGTACCAACAGGCGGCATCGCAAAGTGACCATACTCCTGAGGGAGTTTCTGGCAGCGAACGTCTGGTTCAAGGTACAGGAAGCCCGCCAACCACAGATGCTGACGGTCAAACCAAACCGGAAGCACAAACAAGCAAACGCGGGGACAGAAGAAAATTGCGTCAGCCAGAACCTAATTACAGGAAGAGAAAACCGGTTTCAGCAAGAATAGCCATAGCTAGCGAAGAATTCAACAGCGACCCGAAAGCAAGACACAGGCAGACTCAGCACACGCGGCGACAGAATTACAACAGGCCACAGGTGGACACCCGTGGCGCGGACTTAAAAAAGAAGCAGAAGGCTACACACCCGGCGGACGAGAAACAAACGACTCGAGCATATTCGCAAGATCGCGAGCACTTGAAATTTGGCGACTTCACACCGGAAGAAAGAAAGGCATTTTCTTTTTCACAACAATTTGCCCTCCCTGTTGTCAGTTCGCGAAGCAAACCAAAATCCGAACTACAAAGGGAAAACAACCCCAACAAGGCGTTGGGTCTCGAAGGCCGAGAAGTTACAATCGAGAAGGTCTACCGCACGAAAACTTACACCCAACAAGCAAACTTGAAACGTTTTGTTTGCTAAAGCTTATTACCCAAAACTCTACTTATGATTACACATTTGATTTATAACTTCAAGGGGCTTTAGAACAATAACAGTAACAAATACAACAACGGCCACAGAGAGAACAACACACATAGAACACATTTGCAGGAAAATGTGCAGAAAAATGGAAACCCGAAGAAAGAATGTAGGATTTATACATAAATAACGAGGCTTCGACCTGCAAGAAATAACACATTAGAAGTAGTTAAAACTGTTACAAAAGATTTTACTTGGAAATATGCCCCACAAACGTCGGTTTCCCACTTCCAGGGTAGTCGGCTTCGAAACCGCAGCTCCAGTCACCCATCGCCGTACCACAAGTCGCAGTAGGGAACTAGCAGAAACGCTGAAGGGAAGAAAATAAGCTTCTGAGCAAAGTCGTTTGCTGCGTGCATACGTACCAAAACCAAAGGCACCACTTGGAGATATTGGCTTCGCAACCTCTGTGGGTCGCTGCGACCCCGACTCCGGAACTGTGGTAGCAAGCCTGAAAACGTTTTGTTTCTGAAAGCGTACTACACGAAACTCACCGCTTTTTTAAATCAGCAAGTGGCTCCGTCTGGGCTCCACCGTGAGCACCATGCGCTGCACACTCCAACGAGGGTCCGAATTGGGAAAACGCGGAAAATTTAACGGAATAAGCGAGAAAATTTGCGCATAAACGATTCTACAACTTTCAGTCAGAGATAACGAGATGCGAAACTCTGCTTTCACAGCTGATAAAAATCGCTCTGACGTCTATTTTTTATACACTGTTGAATTCACGTACAGTGTACGTGAAAAATCATGGTGAAAAAGTAAGGGCAAGCTCACATCACGGTCATTTGACCATCAAGAATCAAATTTATTACTTTGACATGTAAAAAGAAAAATTAACGATTTGCGAGAGGCAAAATGAACACAATTTATCGCAATTTATTTTCAGTCATTTTTACGATGAGCGAAAAAAAGAGTAAAATTTCTGATTTTCGTTGGTCAATTGACCGTCAGGTGAGTTTGCCCTAAACTTCAGTGAATATTTCACCTCAGTATCATGTTGTGAGGTGAAACCATTCCCATAGCAAATGAATACAAATATTAATTAACATATCAGCCGATTTATTTAAAAATTCCAACGCATTTCCTTACATATTTTCTCCTCATTTTGCTATCTGCAAATATAATTTTATTAATAAATTGTCCTAGAACCAATCTGAGTAACAAAAATCGCGACCACAACATGAATTTTTAAATTTCACCACATGTAAACAAAGGTGGTGAAAACTTTTCTGGTCTAAAACAAGAGGTGCAGAAGAGAATTTATTCCCCCCGGTGTACCTAAAAACATTATTTTCAATGATTTTAGAAAAAATTTATAAATCTACCTTCGCATTTCGGCGGTATAAACTTGAACGACAATTATTTAAGTAGTTAATTTATAAATTCCTTGTTTTGAAAATTTAATAAATGATTTCTTGTAATTGTTCGCCAACAAATTTGTCCGAAATTGGTTTGTCTTCAAATTTTCTTTGCAGACAATCCAATTTCGGCGTTGTGCCATCTTCAGTGTCTATTTCCGTTCTTAGTTTTTTAGTTTTTTTTAATTATCATAGAATAATGTAGGATGTATACGTTTGACATTTAGAATTAAGAACCCTCCTAAATCCGAAATTGACTGCTACCATGCGCAAAAGAAAAGTACAGAATTCCGAGAATTGAGTACAGAATTCCGACTAATTTTGCCTGATTTCACTAACATCATCAAAGAAATCTGAAGAAATGTGCATGTAGTAGTGAGAGTTTCGCATCTCGTTATCTCTGCTTTCAGTTGTTTATGTTTACAATGAATAGCTGCGTCATGTTAGCTGAAGTGGGAACACTTCGGTCTGTAATAGATGGTGTAAACCCAGCGAAGAGCCAGTGTGTGAACTGCTGTAAGAGTTCACACACACGGGAATAAAATTAAGGAATATTTAGAAGATATTTTTCTTAAAGATAAAACAAATACTACAAAAGAAGAAAAGAAGATGAAGGAAGGATTTAAAAAAAAATGGGGGAAAAATTTATAAATGACGACGGTGTATCGTTTTTTTTCCCACCCCGAAGTAGAGGAGGGTGTGACGACAAAAATATTAAGCGGTCGAACACTGCAAACTTGCTGTGATCAAGCAGTAGAACGGAACTAAGAACTGTTCCCAAGGAGAACAGAAACGCCCACACACACACGGACGGGCAAGAGAAAAGTAAGAGTGACGTGGTGTGCATTTTACATGCAAATGCAACTGAGCGGCAGAGCGACATATATACAAGTTATACCAGCGAGGAGAACAAGCAATCAAATAGCGCTGAGTATTAATAGCCTGATTTGTACACTGCACAACCCGCGTCAGAGAGTGCAGTGAACACATAGATCAGCTCTCAGCTGAGCTAAAGTGACCCACTTTTTGCAGCTTATGTACTGCAAAAAGCAATGTATGTAAGAAGACGGCAGTGAAGTTCATTGACCGAAGAACTTCTTAACCTTGGGAAAGTGGTTATTTGACTAAGGGTAACACTAGAAATCGAGAAGTTTTAGTACAGT
Source organism: Sicus ferrugineus (assembly GCA_922984085.1). NCBI lineage: Eukaryota > Metazoa > Arthropoda > Insecta > Diptera > Conopidae > Sicus > Sicus ferrugineus. The sequence goes on from OV277349.1 coordinate 35,001,695, forward strand.
GGCTGGGGTAAGCAAACTCACCAGACATACCAGAGAACGGTCGCGGTGGCTTGTAGACCTTTCCGTCAGTGCAGACATGTGATCTCATAAACGCATTGAGATATCAACAATCCAGCAGAGTACCAGTGATCTCACAAACGCGGTGAGATATCAACAATCCAGCAGAATACCAGTCAATTCACAAACGCGGTGAGATATCAACAATCCAGCAGAATACCAGTGATCTCACAAACGCGGTGAGATATCAACAGCCCAGCAGAATACCAGTGATCTCCCAATCGCGGTTAGATATCAACAGCCCGACAGAATAGCAGTGACCTCAAAACGCGTAGAGGTCACCAACGATATTATATTATTGTATTTCTAGTACAACTATCCATTGTATAAACAAACTAGACACAAATATTAGAATAAGCTATTTGTTAGGTGAATAAAGGTGAAATAAAATATATTGAACCTAAATCTTGTCTGAGTTTGGACTCGTCGCCGAAGGAACTCTCAATGACATGAGGAAAAGATTCGTCGAGTTCGTCAACGAAGGAAACCACGCGGAGAGCGTGGAACGAAAGTTGAGGGCGTATGAAAGAATTGAGCGTCATTCGTACCCCGAAGTTATTGACAAGGTGAGAAAATGGTCCGTAAGGTATGATCGCGGTGTCGACCCTTTGGCCTTCATAGAGCGGATGGAGGAGCTGGCCGAGACGTATGGCCTCGACAGCAATCTGGTGCCACGCGCGATGCCAGAGCTGCTGGAAGACAAAGCCTTGCTCTGGTATCGAAACAACAATAATCATTGGCGGTCATGGGAGGCTTCCTGGACTTCTTCCTACCTAGCCGTTTCTTTGAAAGACTGGACGACGACATTCGCAGTTGGCAACAGCGCGTAAACGAGAAGTTCAGGGACTACGTCATAAGCTTGCAAAATCTTATGAGACATAGCAGGTACACGGAGAGAGAAAAGCTGGAGAGGATATACAAAAACTCTGCGTTTGAGTACCAGTTTTATATAAAAAGACAAGATTTCCGGGAGCTGAAGGAGTTGCTCTCGTTGGCCGAGGACTTCGAGTGCCTGCGATCTGCCAAGTCGGACGAGCCAGCAGAAGAATATCAGACGCGGCCAGTAGCCTCAAGACAATGGTCATCTGAACGCAATCATGCTGTGAAGCAGGCGGTCTCGAGGCCTTTCAACCCAAAAACGGCATGCGGACGCTGCAGGCAGGAAGGACACATGCGCCGTGATTGCCGAAACCCGGTCGTGATTTTCTGCTGGGAGTGTGGCCGAGAGGGAACCAGAACCATTGACTGTTGCCGACGGAGACAGGGAAACGACCTGGGACCTCGCCGGGAGCGAGAGGAGGCGGGCCTCAGCCAGAGGATCTCTCGCAGAAAACTAGAGCTCCTACGAATAAACAATCGACGCATCGTGGCCAGGGTATCCATACAAGGCAAACAAATACAGGCGACAGTGGACACGGGAGCGACGCGAAGTTTCGTGAGCAGGACGCTCGCGGAAAGGCTTGTGGGAAAGCGGTTATTTGAGAAAGCGGAGGTGGATATTCGCATGGCGGACGGGACAACCAGGAAAGTGCCAGAATGCACCACACTAGAAGTCGCTATGGGAACTAGTACATGCGAGTTGCCTTTTCTTGTGTTGACAGAAGTCCTAGACGACGTGCTCCTCGGAATGGATTTTCTGTGCGGGATAGGAGCGACACTCTCCTTCGGAGGTGAAACCGTGTCTTTGGGCCCGACGGAGAAACAGGAGAATCCGAATGACGCAGTCATTTGCACATCAGCACAGGAATCAGGTCCTGGACAACCAGAGGACATGGAGAGTTTTCTTCAGGAGGAATTGAAGAAATTTGAAACCCTGAAAGGCGTCTCCAATATTACGGAGCATAAAATAGTGATGTGGGATGAGCATCCTATAATACAATGGTATATTCCCAGAAATCCGGGGATGCAGGCTGTCATCGACAAGGAGATCGACGAACTCCTAGAAAAGGGCTGCATAGAACCCTCAAGCAGTCCACACAGCGCACCAATCGTGTTGGTGAAAAAGAAGTCTGGTGAATGGAGATTATGCGTGGATTACCGCCAGCTAAACGCCCGATCGATTCCGGATGCATACCCCATTCCAAGAATTCAACATATTTTGGAGCGGCTGCGAGATGCAAAGTATATAAGTAGCCTGGATTTAAAGAGCGGGTACTGGCAGATTCCCATGGCAGAAGACAGTAAGCAATACACGGCGTTTACTGTACCTGGAAGATGACTTTTCCAGTGGCGTGTGATGCCCTTCGGGCCACATTCGGCTCCAGCCACTTTTCAGCGAGCCTTGGACAAGGTTATCGGTCCCGATTTGGAACCTAAAGCTTTCGCCTACCTGGACGACATAATTGTCACAGGATCGTCTGCGGAAGAGCACATCGCGAATCTTAGAGAGGTTTTCCGGCGTTTGAGACAGGCTAATCTCAAACTCAACGTGAACAAGTGTGAGTTCTTCAAGAAAGTATTGAAATACCTGGGGCATGTGGTAAGTGAGCAAGGTATCCAGACAGACCCTGATAAAACTTCGGCGATACAAAATTTAAAACCGCCAACCACCACCAGAGAACTACGAAGATGCTTGGGCATTGCCTCCTGGTATCGCAGGTTCGTGCCAGATTTCGCGAAGACCGTCCAGCCAATGACCACGTTATTACGGAAAGGAAAACATTGGAAGTGGAGCGAGGCGCAACAAGAAGCGTTTGAAACCCTCAAGCAAAAACTCTCGTAGGCACCAATACTGACGTGCCCAAATTTCAACGAGAGATTCCAGCTGCAAACGGACGCGAGCGACTTTGGAGCCGTGCTCATACAACAACTGGAGGGTCAGGAGTGTGTTATCGCTTACGCCAGCCGACATCTCAACAAGGCCGAAAAGAATTACTCGGCAACAGAAAGAGTGCCTGGCCATAGTGTGGGGTATCCGTAAGATGCGCGCTTACCTTGAGAGATACCGGTTCACCGTAATCACAGATCAGTGGCTAAATTCTATTGAGAGTCCATCCGGAAGAATAGCGAGATGAGCCCTGGAGCTACAACAGTTTTCCTTTGACATCCAGTACAGGAAGGGGAAGTTTAATGTGATCGCAGACGCACTATCCTGACAGCCGCAAGAAACCGTCGCCAGAGTGGCAGCAGAAGAGACACGCGAGCAACACTGCAAGTGGATACAAGCAAAGGTCAGAGAAGTGGAACAAAATCCGGAGAAGTTCCCAGATTATACCTTGGAGAATGGAAATTTATACCGGCATATTCCAAATCGACTTGGAGACGAGGACTGCACGCCGTGGAAATTGTGCGTGCATAGGACCATGAGAGGCCGAGTTCTCAAAGAGAATCACGACCATCCGTGCGCTGGCCATGGAGGAGTCCGCAAGACCATATGCCGGCTAACAAGTAAATATTACTGGCCAGAAATGTTTCAGGATGCGAGAAGATATGTGCGGCAATGTGAATCGTGTCAACGCTACAAGCCGAGTACAAGTGCAATTGTATAAACCATAAGTTCTAATTGGTGTTGAGTTTGCTGCAAACAAGACTAAATCTGCTTTGGTTTTTCTGTGTTTAAAAAAACGCGACCGCAATAGCGATAATACTGATCCTGAATCAATTAAATATTTCTGATTAGTTCTACGATCAAATGAGTACAACCTTATGTCAGTTGATGAGGTGGCGGTGTTCACTACGCTGTCGACGTTAACCGCATGTACACGCGACAGCATGTCTAGTTTTTTTGATTCTGAATATACGTACATGGTGTCGTGCAGCGTTTGGCATCACTGCCAAACTTGCGATCATAAAAACAAATACCTTGGCTTGTGGTCCGACCTTGGTGCTTATTTCGGTGTCTTGAAAATGATCGACCACGAGATTGTGAGCGAAATTCGCCGTGCAGTTTTCGTTGTTCAGTTTTTATATCTAATATTTCTTTCACACAAAAGGCCATGGCAGATTGCAGTTGTGTCATCTGAGATTCTAATTTTGATGAAGACGATATACTAGATCTTCTCTGTTGTGAATCTACTGCTGCTATGGTGCTGGGTGGTTTTTCCAAAACCGGGTCGCATAGCGTCACTGTCTCAATCAATCTGTCAGCCATATCTGCCAATGCGTCAGGAGTAAGCGTGTCTGAAATTACTAACAACGGTCGTATAGTGTTTGGAAGACGACTCACCCAGAGATTATGCAGCATTTACGCTGTCTGCTGCCAAATCCTTCATCTCTCTCAACAACTGTGAAGGCTTCTTGTCACCGAGCACAATATCGTTAAGCAATCTGTGTATTTCTTTCTGTCTAGATTCTGCGACTCTTTTAATTATAGCGGTTTTTAGTGTTGCATATTTATCGCTTGTTGGAGGAGTGGTAATGATATCCGTTATTTGATGTAATGTATCTGGATCTAATGCTCTTACAGTTGAGTTGTATTTTACGTCGTCACTCCGAGTTTTCGATGCGGCGAATTCTGCTTCTATTAGGTAAAACCATATATCTGGGCGGTCTTTCATGAATGCTGGTAATTGTGGTTTGCTTATTGCAGCTAAATACTATGACCCATAGATTACTTGTTGTGGTTGTGTTTGGGAAACATTGGCTGCTTCTCGCACGGATATATGCTGATGTTATGGTTCAAACGGAATGTTTTTTTTTTTATGGCCGATAGAACCAAGCTCAGGGGATGCCCCTATCCATGCAAAGCATTCGTTGGTTTAGAAGGGTAAAGGTTAGTGGGAAGGGGAAAAGTGGGAGTAGTGTCGATTTACACCTCTTTTAAAAGCATCGACGTTATAAGTGGGTGGGAAAACATGCGCAGGGAGACGATTCCACAATTTAACTGCGCGACCGAAAAACGAATTCTCGCGGTAGTGGGTAGTGCGATGGAACGGGATCGAGACGTAAAAGGGGTGCACCGCTCTGGAAAGCCGAGTAGATCTGTTGAATACCTGAACCGAAGGGATCAGGCTGGCTACTTCAGATGAACAATTACCATTAAAGTAACGGAAAAACAAGGTTACACACCCTACATCCCGACGACATCCCAAGGTTTCAATAGAGCTGGATACCCTACTGTCCCCTATACGTTTTATCGCACGACCTTGTATACGGTCCAGAAGCTGAAGATACGTTTTCGAAGCTCCCGACCAAATATGCGAGTTGTACTCCATTTTCGGCCGGATACAAGTGGTGTAGACAAAACGAAGGTCGGTTGGAGTAAAGTATTTCTTGCACCGCTTTAAAAAGCCTAAGCCACTTGGCTGCTTCTTTCGACACATCAAAAATGTGATCGTTCCAACGAAGATCGATTGTATTGACATGCCCAGAACATCAAGAGCCTCCGACTCATTAATATCTACACCACCCATATTTAAAGGTGGAAAGTTGTAGCCCGCCAGACGCTTGTGGGCCAACAAACAGCATTGGGTCTTCCGCGCATTAAAATCGACCCGATTCTCTCGACCCCACTCATGGATTTTGTTAAGGTCGGATTGGAGTGTGTCATTCACATTTCTACGTTTTCTAGTGATCTCCAGAATAGAGGGACGCCTGGAGAATGAATATGAATGACAAAAGCTGCTGTCATCAGCAAACGAGTACACGTGGTTTGATGTCAATGACAGAAGGTCATTGATAAAAATGAGAGAAAGTGTAGGAGACAGGACCGAACCCTGCGGAACTCCAGCATTAATGGAGTGCTCTTCGGAAGCAAAGCCGTCTATCACAACCCGAATAGAACGGCTGCTGAGGAAACTCGATATCCATCGAGTGAATGTATTACCGACACCATAAGGAGCCAGTTTAGACACAAGTGCTTTATGCCACACTCGGTCAAATGCCTTGGACATATCCAAAGCAACAACCTTACTCTCACCGAATTGGTGAACACAACTGTTCCACCGCTCAGTGAGAAACGCCATCAAATCGCCTGTGGAGCGGTGAGCACGGAAACCGTACTGGCGATCGCTGACCAATTGTCAGCTATCTTGTTTAACTTATAGGTTTTTAGACTTCGACCAGGCCAAAGACTTCTTACTGGTCACTATTCACTTATATTTAAAATCAAATTTATTCAAATCTCGTACCTTGATACCATAAGATTGAAAGACAAGTTACAGAAAGGAAAAGTTGTATTTCCTATTGTAGTGATTTGTTGTCAGCTCTGTCAAATGCTAAGGAATGACCTTAACTTTTCTTTTAGCCTTTTAATTAAAATATTTTCTCATAAAGTAAAACTTAACTATAAACCATTTCTCATAACAAGTGCGCAATTTTTATCTGACAAGAAATACATTTGAAAATTATCTGAGCAGAAATCCAGTTAAAAATTGAATCAAAAGTACTAAATACTTTACTAAAAAATGTACTTTCGAAAGGTTTCAGTTTTACATAAATACATATAGGAAAGTGTAACATTTTATGTGTTTGTAATAAAATGTCTGCGGCGTTAGTTTTATAAATATGAGGCTTCGGGATGCATCCTCCTGTGTATTTCGGAGGATTAATCCTCCAAAGGGGCAATTTTGTGTGTAAGAGCGAGCGTAGCGTGTGTAAGATTGAGAAAGAAGATGTGAGTGGCAAACGGAGTTGCCATAGCGAGGATTTTTATGGGCGGGGTTGCCAGATGGGGGTTTGTTTGTGCCAACTTATAGTGCCAACTTCATTGTAGGCACTTGTCTTGTCCATTGGCGTTCACGCCGGACGAACCTTTCACTGAGGGCGGTCCTGTAATAACGATTCTGCGGCAACAATTCCTGCAACTAAATACTGAGATGAGAGAACCCGAAACCTACATTCCATAAGGAGCTAAAAACTACATAGCTCCTGAATACAAACCAACGGACACATCAATTCAAGGCCCAAAAAGACTAACAATCGAGGAATATAAAAATAGAGAAAACAGAAAGAGGGAAGCAAAAAAGTGCTATATCCCAGAAGTCAACCCCATAAAAAGAAGCAGCGCGGAGGACAACTGGTGAAAAAACAGAAAGCAGTTAAAAAAGCAGTAAAAAGCAGTTAAAAAAAAGCAGGTAAGAAAGCAGTAAAACATTTAAAAAACTTGATTTCGGACAGCAATAATCCACCACCTTGGCAAACAGCGTACAGAATCTGGCAACAAATTGAAGAGCTAGAAAAACAATTCAAAAGGCGCGAAGCGAATGGGAAGCACAATAGCGGTAACCAGCGCAATGTTATATAAGTAAGAGAATAAATTTGAGAAGCATTGAAAATGTATAGAAAACTAAAATAAATATAAAATATAATAAATAATAACAAAAACAAAAATAGGCCCACGTATGAAAGGGTTGGAATAAATTATTGAAACTGTACAAATACTAATAACAAATGTAATGAAGTCCATAAACAGGCAATATAAAAATAAAACTATAGACACAAATTTAAAAGAATTAGATTAATTAAAAGCACAGGTCACTGTAACGAAGTTTCTTGCCGGGGTATACTCAGTCTCGCCAGAGTCCCGTACCGAACACTTAAATAAAAAGCTTTCGGTTTTCTTTTCACAGTTTTTCGACTATTTATTTACCGTAATTCAAAGTTTTATTTTTCGGTATTTTATTGATAACAGTATTTCTTAAAACTTGTTCCTTTAATTCTAATGTCCGCTGAATAGCACTCAGTCCGTAAAATACAAAATCTATATACACACAGAGTTCTAGAATACGAGGTTTTATGATTGTCGGCGTCAGCCACTACGAGGTACTAGAATTTACTTTGATTCAGGTTTGGCGTCCGCTTAAAAGCACTCGGCCACGACGAGGTACTAAAATTTACTTGGAATCGGGATTGGCGTCCGCTTAAAAGCACTCAGCCACGATGAGGTACTAATTAAATTTACTTGGAATCGGGATTGGCGTCCGCTTAAAAGCACTCAGCCAGGACGAGGTACTAAAATTTACTTGGAATCGGGCTTGGCGTCCGCTTAAGAGCACTCAGCCAGGACGAGGTACTAAAATTTATTTGGAATCGGGATTGGCGTCCGCTTAAGAGCACTCAGCTAGGACAAGGTACTAAAATTTACTTGGAATTGGGATTGGCGTCCGCTTAAGAGCACTCAGCCAGGACGAGGTACTAAAATTTACTTGGAATTGGGATTGGCGTCTGCTTAAGAGCACTCAGCCAGGACGAGGTACTAAAATTTACTAGGAATTGGGATTGGCGTCCGCTTAAGAGCACTCAGCCACTACGAGGTACTAGAGGTTCAAGGTTCGACGACTTACCTACCACTTGGAGCACGAGATTCCAAATGAGATCGAATTCAGCGCGGGGGGCCCTTTTATACACCGATCGAAACAACTCCCCGGCAGTCGTTGCTCTTGTGCACATTCTGGAATTTTCTAATGTGCATAGCGGCACACAATGTACTTGTTGTTGTTGTGCTTATTTCGAGAAATATTTCTTGTGATTTTGTTGGTAGTTCTTGTTCACATTCCAGACTTTTCTAATCTGCATAGCGGCACACATCGTACTTGTTGTTGTTGTGCTTATTTCTAAAAATAAATTCTTGTGATTTTGTTGGTAGCTTCCCACGCTCTAATTTAATTTTTGCTTGCTTGTTTCGTGTCTCAGTCTGTGTTGTAGTTGTTGTAAACAGTATTCCACCTGATTTTATTAGTAATTTTCCAAGGCTCTGCTTTAATTTTTGTTTGCTGGTTTCGCGTCTCGGTCTGTGTTGTAATTGGTGTAAAAAGTATGTGGTTCATGTATTCTGTGTGACTGTGGTTTTTTTATCCCTTTGTTAGCAAGCGAGTTAATGTGGTGGTTGTTGTTATTGTTAGTTTTGCACATTTTCGCCTTTGCTACGTTGTCTTTATTTTCTTTTTATTGTTGTTGATAGAATTAATTCCACCTGAAGTTGGGTCCGCACAACCCAGGTCACCGCGTTTTCAGTTTACATTTACTAAAAACGGGCTCGGTTGGGATGCATGCCAGGTTCTACACCCGGAGTTGTAAGAAAAATATTTTTTTCTTACACTCCCCCTTTCTTTCGGATAGCAGGACAGTGATCCGTTTAGGGGTCAGTGTCACGCGATACTTCGGTTGCATGGTGGTATTCTTTGAGCTCCCCAATGTGAGCCGTTCGAGTTTTCGTATTTCCCTGGGAGTTGAGCTCGACGATAACCGGTGATGTGTATCTCTGGATCTGGTATGGCCCGTCGTATTTTGGAGCCAGCTTGGCGGTAAACTTATCCACTGCTTTCGAGAGGGGATGACTTCTCAATAATACTATTGCCGGGTTCCATTGTCTGCGCCGAAGGTTATAGTGTCGGGCTTGGTCCTTGGATGCTCGTTCGATGTTTCTCCTCACGATGTTGAAGATCTCCTGCAGCCGGTTACCCTTGTGTTCGGGACTCTGTGGTGCTGACCCTGTACCTATGGTAACCCCATCGAAAAGCGATCCTGGAAGCCGCAGTTCTCAACCCTGTGTGAGGAAAGCGGGGCTGAAACCTGTCGTCTCCGATGCCATGCTGTTGATAGCCAAAGAAATTTCTGGGATCAACTCATCCCATTGGGTTTGCCTATTATCGGCCACTTGTGCAAGAACTCTTTTCACGTTTCGGTTGGCTCTTTCTGTTGGGTTCTCCTGGGGGTATAAGGTGCTGTAAACTGTTGTCGGATTCCTAAATCTTGAAGAAATCGCTGCAGTGTCCTACTGTTGAATTGAACGCCGTTGTCCGTGACGAGAACTTTTGGAACTCCATACCTCGCTAGAATCTTTTCTCGAAACGCCTTCTTCACACTGTCTGCGGTTGCTTGTCTCAGTGGTAGGATTTCGGTCCACTTGGAGAATTTGTCAAAGAAAACTAGAATCATCGTGTTGCCGTGCTTGCTTCGGGGTAATGGTCCAACGAAGTCGGCACAGACGACCAAGGCTCCTCTGGTAACTGTGTCAGCATTTTCCCGGCGGCTTTGCTCTGCAAAGGTTTATATCGCTGACATGATTCACAGCAGCGCACGTGTTTCCTTATATCCCTGAACATGCCTGGCCAATAGTACCTGTTGGCTATCCTGGTGACGGTTTTTCTAATGCCTGGATGTCCAGCGCTGGGGTCATCGTGGTTTTCCTTAAGAATTCGGGCACGAAGATACCTCGGAACACATAGCTTCCATGCGGCACAATCCTCGTCGTTTACCTGCCCTGGGATATGTCGATACAGTTGACCGTTTTCCATAGTATAATCGGCAAATTTCTCTGGATTCCTCTTAATTTCTGCCATCTTGGTTTCTATCCAGTTGCACTTTTCCCCGTTAGTCGTAACCGTGCTCAGTTTTTCTACTGGCTGTCTGGAAAGTGCGTCTGCGACCACGTTCCAATTGCCCTTGCGGTATTTCACGTCGAACATGTACTGTTGTAACTCAAGCGCCCATCTTGCTATACGCCCTGAAGGTTTTTCCAAAGAGTTCAACCACTTCAGTGAAAGGTGGTCTGTGACGACGCAGAACCTGTAGCCTTCTAAATACGGTCGCATTTTCCTGATTCCCCAAACGATCGCGAGGCACTCCTTCTCTGTCGCTGAGTAGTTGATTTCGGCCTTGTTTAAATGCCGGCTGGCGTAGGCGATGACCTTCTCTCCCTCATCGGTTTCTTGCGTGAGCACCGCTCCTAACCCGTGGTTGCTCGCGTCAGTCTGCAGCGTAAATGGTTTGGAAAAATCTGGGCACGCCAGTACTGGTGCCTTCGTGAGCTTTTCCTTGAGGTTCTCGAACGCCTGCTGTTGCTCGTCGGTCCATTGCCAGCGTTTGCCCTTCTTAAGAAGGCTGGTGAGTGGGACTACCAATTTGGCGAAGTCCAGTACGAGCCGCCGGTACCAGGATGCTATCCCGAGGAATCGCCTAACGCCTCTGACATTTGTTGGGGCCGCCAGTTCCTGAATAGCCGCTACCTTGTCTGGATCTGTGTGAATTCCTCTGCGGCTCACGACGTGACCTAAATATTTCAAATCTTGCTGGAAAAACTCGCACTTCTCCTTGTTGATTTTCAAATTAGCCGCTCTTAAACGTCGAAATACTTCCTGTAAATTGTTCATGTGTTGTTCCAGCGTCTTTCCTATTACAATGATGTCGTCCAGGTAAGCAAACGCGTGTGGTTCCATCTCCGGTCCAATGAATTGGTCCAATGCCCTTTGGAACGTCGCCGGTGCCGAATGTAGGCCGACCGGCATAACTTTCCATTGAAAGAGTCCCCTTCCTGGTACTGTGAACGCGGTGTATTGCTTGCTTTCTGGACTCATGGGTATTTGCCAGTAACCGTTCTTGAGATCAAGTGTACTAATGTATTGCGCGTCGCGGAGTCGATCTAGAATATGTTGTATCCTCGGAAGTGGGTATGCGTCAGGCACTGATCTTGCATTTAGCTGACGATAATCCACGCAAAGTCGCCATTGCCCATTCTTCTTTTTAACAAGAACAATTGGTGCACTGTAAGGGCTATGTGAGGGCTCGATACAGCCTTTTTCCAGCAGCTCGTCTATCTCCTTGTTGATTATCGCTTGCATTGCAGGGTTCTTAGGGTAATACCTCTGCTTTATTGGCCTATCATCTCTCATGACGATTTTATGGGTCGTTATGTTGGAAGGTCCTTCCAGCATCTCGAATTTCTCATGCTCTGTTTTTAGGAATTCCTTGATGATGTGTTGGTCTTCTTTTCGCGAGTTATTGGTTTCTGCGCCTGGTTCAGAGTGTTGTTCGTTCTCCACATCAGTCTTCTCCAATGGTTTTGCCTCAGGAACATGGGCGCAATCCGTGTGAACTGTCGAGCAAGTCGCTCGTTCGGCTTTCGAGTCTCCCAGCGTAATCGTCTCACCACCACAGCTAATAGAAGCTCCTATGCTTGTCAGGAAGTCCAAACCCAGGATCACATGGTCTGTCACATCCTGTAGAATCAGAAGTGGGAGCTTACACTCTGCAGTCCCCAAACGCACGCAGCCTTCGACGGCTTCCTTCACGGCACGCACGGTGTCGTCGGCCATTTTGACCCGTACGTCCACCTCCATCAGCTTTCCGTCTGTGATCACAGCCGCCGCGCTGCTAATGAAGCTCCGCGAGGCTCCTGTGTCTAGAGTAGCTGTGACGAGTTCCCTTCCTAAGGCTACCTTGGCGTAAATCCGGTCTCGATTGTAGTTTAAGCACTTCGTGGGGTACGAGGAGAGTCTATCTTGTTCGGTTCCAGCAGCCCTCGTCCCTGCTGGACACCCTGCGCGTTTCCCGAAGGTTTCTTGCAGCATTCGATCGGACCCCCTCCTTCCACAAGTCCAACAGAAAACCTTCCTTGCTTTTCGGCATTCTCGTTGAAAATGTCCACTTTCGCTGCATCTTCTACAGGCTGTTCGAAGGTCTCGCTGTTTTCCTGTGTTTTTTATGGTCATCATCCTGTGCGTCCCTGGTAATTGTCGGTGCTGAGTATGAATTTCTCGTGGAGGTTCGTGTTCCTTTCGTATGCCTTCAAAATCTTCAGCTAATTCAATGAGATCCTCCAACGCAGAGAAATCAGACCTCCTTATGTAAAGAAGATAATCCCTATGGCAATTCTTGTAAATCCTCTGTAGTTTTTGCTCCCCTGTATAGTTCACATGTCGCATTAATGTCTGCATGGCCAGTACATAGTTCTTGAACTTCTCGCGAGGCCCTTGGATCCTTTTCCTAATGTTGTACTCCAGTTCTTCGAAATATCTCGATGGCAAGAAGAATTTCAGGAAATCGGTTTTAAACAATTCCCATCTTGACCAGTTCCTATTGTTATTCCTGTACCTACAAAGAGCTTTGTCCTTCAGCAACTCCGGCATGGTTCGTGGCAGCATATGCTTAGGCAATTCATATGCCTCTGTGAGCTCCTCGACTCTCTCGATGAAGCCTATTGGATCCCTACCACCGTCGTACCTACAAGATCATTTACGTACCTTGTCAATTACCTCAGAGTAGCACATCCTACTATGGGCCACACTCTCTGGCTCGCACCTCGCTGCTATGCAACCACCTGTTGACATGGAAACTTGATTGCCGGGGTTCATGTTAAGCACTTCTGTTGGATTTGCCCTCTGTTCGCTGTGTTTCGGAGCCGCACCTTGCAATGATGGCGTCGCCGGTCGCGCACTTGGAGAAACCCCGGGATTCCACTGCACTTCAAGTTCGCGTAACCTGTCGATCACCTCGTCGGTCAGATCAGGCGACATCATAAACCCGGAGAGCACTTTACGAAGTTCGTCGACCGTGCCTTTTGGTTCCCTACCCAATTCGCGTAGAATCTCCTGCAGATTCTCTTTTGGAACATTATAAATCCATCGTTTACCCATTTAGATTTTCCGTTTATTTCGTGTTATTCTTTTGCACAATGTTTTTTGCACAATATCGTGTTATTTTGTTGCACAATGTTTTTTTTTTTAAATCGCCGTAAGCACAGTTTAGCGTTCAATTATTTGTTCGATTTACCGTTCGCTTCGCGTAACAATTTATAATACCGTTTTTTTTTCTAAAGTACCGTTTTTTTTCGCGATTCAGCACTATAGGTTTTGATTTTTCTCGGAAACTATTGTCCCTGCTCGGGCGCCATTTTGTAACGAAGTTTCTTGCCGGGGTATACTCAGTCTCGACAAAGTCCCGTACCGAACACTTAAATAAAAAGCTTTCGGTTTTCTTTTCACAGTTTTTCGACTATTTATTTACCGTAATTCAAAGTTTTATTTTTCGGTATTTTATTGCTAACAGTATTTCTTAAAACTAGTTCCTTTAATTCTAATGTCCGCTGAATAGCACTCAGTCCGTAAAATACAAAATCTATATACACACAGAGTTCTAGAATACGAGGTTTTATGATTGTCGGCGTCAGCCACTACGAGGTACTAGAATTTACTTTGATTCAGGTTTGGCGTCCGCTTAAAAGCACTCGGCCACGACGAGGTACTAAAATTTACTTGGAATCGGGATTGGCGTCCGCTTAAAAGCACTCAGCCACGACGAGGTACTAATGAAATTTACTTGGAATCGGGATTGGCGTCCGCTTAAAAGCACTCAGCCAGGACGAGGTACTAAAATTTACTTGGAATCGGGATTGGCGTCCGCTTAAGAGCACTCAGCCATGACGAGGTACTAAAATTTACTTGGAATCGGGATTGGCGTCCGCTTAAGAGCACTCAGCCAGGACGAGGTACTAAAATTTACTTGGAATTGGGATTGGCGTCCGCTTAAAAGCACTCAGCCACGACGAGGTACTAATGAAATTTACTTGGAATCGGGATTGGCGTCCGCTTAAAAGCACTCAGCCAGGACGAGGTACTAAAATTTACTTGGAATTGGGATTGGCGTCCGCTTAAGAGCACTCAGCCAGGACGAGGTACTAAAATTTACTTTGATTCAGGTTTGGCGTCCGCTTAAGAGCACTCAGCCAGGACGAGGTACTAAAATTTACTTGGAATTGGGATTGGCGTCCGCTTAAGAGCACTCAGCCAGGACGAGGTACTAAAATTTACTTGGAATTGGGATTGGCGTCCGCTTAAGAGCACTCAGCCAGGACGAGGTACTAAAATTTACTTGGTATTGGGATTGGCGTCCGCTTAAGAGCACTCAGCCACTACGAGGTACTAGAGGTTCAAGGTTCGACGACTTACCACTTGGAGCACGAGATTCCAAAAGAGATCGAATTCAGCGCGGTGGGCCCTTTTATACACCGATCAAAACAACTCCCCTGCAGTCGTTGCTCTTGTGCACATTCTGGAATTTTCTAATGTGCATAGCGGCACACAATGTACTTGTTGTTGTTGTGCTTATTTCGAGAAATATTTCTTGTGATTTTGTTGGTAGTTCTTGTTCACATTCCAGACTTTTCTAATCTGCATAGCGGCACACATCGTACTTGTTGTTGTTGTGCTTATTTCTAGAAATAAATTCTTGTGATTTTGTTGGTAGCTTCCCACGCTCTAATTTAATTTTTGCTTGCTTGTTTCGTGTCTCAGCCTGTGTTGTAGTTGTTGTAAACAGTATTCAACCTGATTTTATTAGTAATTTTCCAAGGCTCTGCTTTAATTTTTGCTTATAGGGTTTTTTATCCCTTTGTTAGCAAGCGAGTTAATGTGGTTGTTGTTGTTATTGTTAGTTTTGCATATTTTCGCCTTTGCTACGTTGCCTTTTTTGTTGATAGAATTAATTCCACCTGAAGTTGGGTCCGCACAACCCAGGTCACCGCGTTTTCAGTTTACGTTTACTAAAAACGGGCTCGGTTGGGATGCAGGCCAGGTTCTACACCCGGATTTGTAAGAAAAATATTTTTTTCTTACATCACATTTCTCATAGCGACACTAGATTTAAACGATAGTACCACAAGCAAAAAACTTAAGGAATTTCAAAAAGGCTATCGAACAGCAAAAACACTACTGACAAATCTAACATTTACAGAAATAGACTTAGAAACAGAAACAAAATGAAATACACAAGAATGCACACAAACACACTCACAAAACATGGCTAGCTTTAATATAGAAATGGCGATGAAAACCATCCAAACTTTCAATGGAAATTTTAGATTAAGAATCCTTTTTAAAAATCATAGAAATTACAGACAAGACTTTCTCAATAAGTTCCAAGCAAGATTTAATATAATTCGTTTACCACATCAAACTTAACCAATATGTGAAAACTGCACTAAACTCAATACAAACTCCTACAGCATTCATTGAACTAAAAATAGCACTACAGTCACGCTACAAAACAAACAAAATGATCCCACAACTACACACAGTAACACAATACAACCACAATAACTTTAATGGTAACAATAGAAACTTCAATCGCAACACCAATAATAATTCCAACCATAACAGAAATTCTACCAGAAATCCAACCAGAAATAATTATAGAAACCAAAATAACAGAAACATACATATTGTTCATGAATCGAGTGTAACGAGTTTTTGTTTCGAGCTAGGGTGGCGTCAGTCGCCCCAGGGCCCATTTTGGCGGATCCGCTTACAAAGATTACAAAGGTTTCGGGTATACAGGTGACGGAGGGGCCGAATGGCCCCCCAGAGGGTCGCTTACAATGCTGCTGAATAGAAATGTCGGAGGAGCTGAGTGCTCCGCGGCAGAGGGCCGCTTACAATGCTGGCGAAAGCTCCGAAGAACTGATTCCGACCGAAGCCTTGAAATTCTCGAAGGAATGATTTCGGCCGAAGCCTTGAAATTCCCTATGGAACGATTCCGGTCGAAGCTTTGAAATTCCCGAAGGAATGATTCCGGCCGAAGCTTTGAAATTCTCGAAGGAATGATTCCGGCCAAAGTCTTGAAATTCCCGAAGGAATGATTCCGGATAGTCCTAAATACGCCCAAAAATACCCATAAAATACGCCAACAACTATTTCTACTCCTACTAAATGTATTCAAGTTGATCAACTCGTTTCCAAAATGAGCCACTCGTTATGCGATAGTATGTGCTGTCGAACCAGAAAATGCTCCACGCAAAAGGAGTTTCTGTTATGGCAGGCAAAAATCAAGTCTTGCTCACCGGCAGAAGGCTGCCTGAGCTTGCACAAACTATTCGTTAAATGTACATGCTGCTGAAAACACGGTAGGAATTAAATGCAGCGTATGCGCGACGAAAGAAAATATGTGTGAGCTGAATGCTTGATTCTATTTTTAGATCAGTGGCAGCGAAACTGCAAAAAAAAAGAGAAAACGAAAATAAGCGCCACATTCGCAATGGTTCGATGTGGAGTCCCAGGGCATCCCCGCGGAGTTGGTCATTTGGCCAGTCGCGGTGCCAAACCCCAAGATCTCGCTGAAAGCCCGATCTGGTGGAATGGACCTACTGGCTAGCCCAGGATAAGGATCATTGGCCCGAATTCAGCGTCTCGGACGAATACGTAACTACTCTGGAGCAGAAGGCAGTCAAAACGCTTTACACCCATTGCGTTGCTGATGAGGATCCTCTCGAACGATTTTCGTCACTGCCCTTACGCGTATACCTGCCCTCACGAACCTTACGCGTATACTCCTACGTGTATCGATTTCTACGCAACGCTCATCCAGCTCAGCATAACCTGCATTCGCACCCAACCCTGCGTTTCCACCGGGAGAGATAAAGAAAACTAAACGCTGCCTCGCCATATCCTGCCAGAAGATTTATTTTGCTGGCGAATACGCGGCCCTAGCAAATAATTCGAAGTTACGATGCAAAAGCAGCTTACTTTCGTTGAACCCCTTTATCCGCACTGATAACACGATACGCGTTGGCGGGCGGTTGTCCTCATGCCCCAACCTGCCTTTCGACGAACGGCACCCCATTCTTTTGCCATACGGCTGCCAATTTTCGCGATTGCTCATTCAATTTTTGATTTATACACGAAATATCTCTGCACGGTGGCTTCTTCGTCTGGTTCGTACTAAATTCTGGATCCCCAAGGTTAAAAACCTTATTAAAACGACGACTCATAATTGCAAGCCTTGCATTTTGCATCGAAAGAAGCAACGAACCAAACTCATGGCAGCTTTGCCACCAGAACGCATCACGTTCTTCCGTCCCTTTGCCAACACCGGAGTCGATTTTGCCGGCCCTTTCGACATTAAAAATTACACAGGACGTGCGTGTTAAACACGAAAGGTTACGTCTGTGTTTTCGTTTGTTTCGACACGAAGGCCATTAATTTGGAGCTCACTAGCGAACTTTCAACCGCAACGTCCCTCGCTACATTCTCCCGGTTCGCCGCCAGCAGAGGCTGCCCTGACAACGTCTATTTCGACTACGGCACCAATTTTGTAGGCGCCTCCAAATAACTCCGGCGCGATTTTCAGGACTTCATGGCACACACTAAGGACTTAATCGAGGTCAAGTATTCACATCAAAACGCCTCCTGACATTTTATACTACCAGGATCCCCACATATGGAAGTACTTTGGGACGCTGCTTGTAAGTTCTCATTTGAAGAATTTACAACTCTTCTGAGCAAGATCGAATCTTGCCTCAATTCTCGCCCTCTCACTGCATCATCAGAAGCATAACCCGTTCTCCGTACTCAACCGCTAGCGGAGAGTGCAAGCCCTCGCCCAGCATCTCTGCCAACGGTGGAAAACCGAATACCTCCGTGAACTCTAGCGCCGTACTAAGTGGAAGACTCCGCAATGTGATCTTCAACCTGATGATCCTGTGGTAGTTTGCGAAGATAATTTACCTTCCAATTTACCCCGTACATGACGGTCCTTTACTAAAACGCATTATCTTTACATATCCAACATGTATTTATTAAGCCGGCAGTATGCGCGGTCCCATAGACGACGTCTGCTTGCGCCACCGAGGGCTGTGCGCCTCTGTGCCGCCTCAAGCGACGTGCAACTCGTCGCTTCTCGCAATCGTGAGCCGTCGCCACCCATGGATGTCCTCATGATTGACATCTCGGCCGAGGTAGCCCATGCTGTTTTCTCCGCCCAAAGTTCCCCGGTCCCTTCGACCGAAGTCCATCGGACGTTCGTAGTCGAGCGGCACGGCATAGCGGCAGGGCATGCTCCCTGGCTTAGAGGTGGAGCCAGTTCCTGTACCCAGCCCGACCAGGCACGGGCTAATCAAATACGCCGGGCGCGGACATCCGCGTACCGATGAGCCAGAGTGCCCAGCTTCTTGTTGCGGGTAGCACCAGATTCGGCCCCAAGAGGCGCGCCTCCACCATCAGCCGATCGGGTCCCAAGACGAGCGCCTCCATCATCACCAGTTTCGGCACTAGACGCGCGCCTCCACCATCACCAGATCTGGCCCTAAGACGTGCTCACGCCATAGTGCCGGCTCGAAAGCACGACTGGCGTCCACCAACGCTGAGGCTCCCAGCTGCCGGACAAGGACGAGAGATCCTTTGCCCTTTGTGCGCTGTTTGGAAATTATGTACTCGTATGTATTTTGTATGTATAAATTTCTAATGTATATATGTATGTATCATATGTGTAAACTTAGATGTACATATTTACAGATGTACATATCGTTAACATTGTCTGGTCCTTCGCCGCCATCGGATTATTTTGGAAATAATTTGTGAAAAATGTCATCGTTAAAAGCACTAAGAGTAAAGCGAGGACGGGTAAAAGGTTGTATTATAAGCATTTCTAATTATATCGAGCAGATTGATGAAACTACGAGGGTAGAAGAGCTTGAATCGAGGTTAAAGGCATTGGACGATTATTGGCAAGAATTTATTAAAATAGAATATGATTTGTGTGAATTTGCGGAGGAGCATACGATTGGTGACGAGAATGTGAATAGCGGAACTAGGGGGGAAGCTGCAAGCGGGTCATTTGAGCAAGTAGAAACGAAATATTTATGTACTCGTTCTTCTCTTTTAAGCGCAATTCGTCAATGTCAAGGTCAAGTAAACCAACGAGCAACTAGTTCTCAACCGACACAAACAGTAGGTGATGGAATTGACAGGTTTGCAGCTCAACAATATACACTATTGCAACGTCTTTCGGGACTAATGCCTATCGCGAATGAGGTCGCTTTACCAAAAATTGTTATTCCACCATTTTCGGGTGATTACAGTGCATGGACAAGTTTTCGGGATTTGTTTGTTGGATCGGTTGACAATAAGCCGCATTTAACTCCAACCCAAAAATTTTATTACTTAGTATCATTTTTAAGCGGTGAAGCTGCCACTCTGCTTAAAAACATTCCAATATGTGACGAAACCTATGCGGAGGCATGGGGCAAACTGGAAAGGAGATATGATCGTCCTGATCTCGTGGCACTGTCGTATAGTAGTAGGAATATTGGGTTTCTAATTCATAGCTTCTCCTGTGTATTTCGGAGGCGCCTCCTACTAAGGGGCGGTGTGTGTGTGGAGCGAGATAGTGGGCGTAGTGTATGTAAGAGTGAGAAAGAGGATTGAAGGCTGGAAGCTGGCGGCTAGAGGCTGGCGGACGGACAGACGGACAGACGATCAGTCGGTCGATCGGACCGACGGTCGGTAGGCGAGATGGTGAGGAAGCAGGGATAGGGAGGGGAGAGACGTACGCTATGGAATGTGAGTACTGGGAGATCATAAGTAGCAAGACTGAGTGTCAGCGTGTGACTTTTGTTTTGTTCATTTGGAGAAGGCGAACTGTGGCTTGTGTCTCACATAGGGTTGGTGAGTGGAGTTATTTTTTAGGACATTTAGGAAGTATGTTGTTGTAGTTGTTGTTGTAGTTTTAATGTTTGTATGTAGGATACAGGTCTGAGGAAATGTGTGTGCTCGCGGGTGACAGCTTGCTAAGCAGAGGCGTGCATGCATGATCTGGAGCGTGGGGCTGCCTAAGCAGAGGTAGAGTGTTTTGTATTGTTTATTTAATTGCTTGGGACCGAACTGTGGCTTATCTCGAATTTGCTGGAATTAAATTAATGTAAACATTTCCGAAGAATGTAATGAAATTAGGCGGAACTGAGCCGAACATAATTGAACATATAAAGATTTTTTTAAGATACCAACACAGGCGGTCTAACAAATTAGTATAAAAATTTTTCAAAATTTATTACATATTAAGGTTTTTAGTGAAATGTTGTAATTGGACGAGGGTATGATAGGGATATGTAGAGTGAGTGTCAGCGTGTGACTTTTGTTTTGCTCGTTTTGTTTATGAGAGAAGCCGAACTCTGCCTTGTGTTGCATAGGGTGAGTTGGGTGGTTGGTCAGCGAAGTTATTTCAGAAATTTAGGAAGTATGCTTCCTGTTGTATGTTGTAGTTGTTGTTGTTTATATAATTGCTTCGCTTTTGAGACGCTAACCAGAAGTGTAGTGATAATTTTAACTGGCTAGATGGTTGTGCGATCCGTAACTTAGCATGAATGAAGATGACGAATAGAGATGTTGAGGAAGTTTAAAGCCTCTCTTTTAGGTGTTTGAAATTATAATAATGCAGGGAGGTCGATGATTTCACTTTATAACTTTTAAAACACCGACACAGGCGGTCTAACAAATTAGTGCAAAAATTTCAAAATTTATTGTATATTAATGTTTATGGTGTGATTAGATGAGGGTAGGATAGGAATATGTAGAGTGAGTGTCAGCGTGTGACTTTTGTTTTGTTTTGTTTTGTTTATGGGAGAAGGCAAACTCTGCCTTGTGTCGCATAGGGTTAGTTGATTGGTTGGTCAGTGGTGTTATTTTTAGGAAATTTAGGAAGTACGCTGTCGTTGTAGTTGTTGTAGTTTTAATATTTGTATGTAGGATACAGAACTGAGGGAACGAGTGCGGGCGCTGGTAGCGGCAGCCTAAGCAGTGGCTGCGTAAGCAGTTGCTTTTTAGACGATGTCTCAGAAATTTTATGTAAACATTAAGTGAATGGATAGAACTACGGTTTGGTGGACATGCATGATCTGGAGCGTGGGCTGCGTAAGCAGAGGTAGTGGCGTTGTTCTTGTTTTATTTAATTGCTTGAGATCGAACTATAATTTGATTCGAATTTTGATGGAATTCAATTGTTATTAATGTTATACAATTATAGCACTTTAATGAAGGCATTAAGGAGACAACTTTTTATTTTGTTGTTGCTCTTGTTGTTGGTGTTGTTTTGACATCGTAACTTTTTGATATCGTTATTTTCTTAATATAACGCTAAATATTATATTACACAATTATGTGTGTGTGTGTTTTGTTAAGGAATTCACAGATATTAGTATGAATCATCAATTTCCCAGAATTTATTTTGCAGAGACGCGTTTTGTATACTATTATTGTTGTTGAAAATTTAAGAGTGGTGAATCGCTATAAATGCGGTACATCGTAAATTGCATATAATTTATCTCCATTTATACTTAAATAAGGTGACTGAATGGTTACACCAAATTTATGAAATACGGCTCTATTGTTGGATCCTTGATCGCAGACAATTGCCTTAATATTACTATTTTCTATTTGTTTTAAATAGAAAGAACACTTCCTGGTTATCCGAGAAATTGTGCAGTAAAAGTGAAAACCAAAAAAAAAATAAGAAAAATACAAATTCTAAAATCTTAAATCTTAAGAAAAATGCAAACAGAAATGTTCTGCTTACCGAAAAAAACAAATACACAAAATATGAGTATGCAATGACGAACGCAAATAACGAGCATGATCTAGATCTCAGTACCTGTGGAAATGAGTAGGAACACATTTTAAGCATGTGAGAGAACGAGAAAACCGGCGATTCCTAGCAGCCGTTAAGCAAAAACAATTGCTCGTATAAAGAGAAAACGAGAGTAAGAAATTTTGTGGGACCCAGGCTACTGAAAGCTCTGCGGACCAGAAAAAATGGACTTTTAGCGGTCTATATGTTATGTGGTTAGTGACGGTAGCAAGTGCGGAAGCTAATTGCCACCAAATAGCTTTTCTCGAGCTCAAGCCAAGCAGCTTTCGGAATAAACAAAATTAGCTACAACAAAAGGCAAAGAGCAAACGCGGAAGAATTAAATCGTTCCCAATTTAATTCTGCCGACGTTAATATTGGCAAATATTAATATTAAGAATTTAATATTGCAAAATAGTGGCATTGCGACATACCGGTCCACTTTAGTTAATGTTTTTTTAATTACTTTTTTTTAATTTTTCCGAATTAAAAAGATCTCTTATTAAGGGAACATTTTTTTTACGTGCACTCAATGAAGTAACCTCTTTACAAAATTTTGTCAATAATAAAACCCGTAAGGATAATTTGTTTCTTTAGCGGAGTTATGTACGGTTTAAGCTTTTCTGAGTTCCACATTGGCATTTTGCCTATCCAGCGCGAAGTGGTGTATGTAAATGCCCAGTTAAAGCGAACTGATTAAAATCGGGAGCTAAAATCTACAATTTTTGTGTCGTTTGCTGGATAAAATTGGGTTCTAAATTTAAATTTTATTGCGAACGAGGACAATATTGTTTATTTTAAATGGTTTTTGTGGAAAATATAGAAGTGATTATTCGTAGTCAGATACGGAACATATCCAGGACTGAGGCCACAGTGCGTAACGGTATGAGAGACCACTAATCCAGTTTCATGGGAGGCATCACGCAGAGTATGGGAAGAAATAGGGAGCCTAGAAGAACGGCTGGAACAACGTAGATCGAAAGGAAGAGCGCGACAACAGGCGTAAAAACTTCCAGGATGCAGAAAAATTATACTTTATGAATAGAGACAGTTGTAATGAGTAATTAATGAAATAAATAAATGCAATAAATAAGTTAAGAATGGGTTTTTTTATATATATAGTCGAAAGCTAACTAATAAAAAGCAGACCGTTTATTCATTTCATTAAGTGAAATGAAAATAAATGGATGTTTGTCGTTGGGAAAATTTTACAATATGAACGTGAAGCGAAACTCAAAAGTGGCGTCGGCGCCTGCTTGAGATCACATTTCAGCGCAAAAGTTACTGTGTTTTTTTTTATTGTTTTGCTTGTTAGCGCGTCAGAACGGAAGCGTTTGCAAAATTGTAAGCGTGGGGTTTTTGTTTTGTGGGTTTTATTTCGTTCGACTCTGAGGAGCAAGTCAAGAAATTCGACGCTCGTTTTAATTCAGCCACTGTCGGTTGCTGCAGTTTTCCTAACTAGTCAAAATATTAAATGTATGAGAGGAAAAAAATTAAAAGAGAACGAAAAGCAATGTAATTAAAGGCCGAGTCGTTGCAAGAACAAGCATATATAGAATTAAAGAGAACCCATAAGGATCTGAAACGCCAGTTGGGGGAGTTTATATCAAAATTTGGGCAATTTTAAGAGAGACAGTAAGCAACAAAGAAAACTTAGAATTGATAATGTCTAGAGTAGGGGACCTAAGGGACCTTACAAGTGTAGAAAGAGCAGACGCGATAGTAGAGGAGTTGCTTAAATTCCTACACCAGATAATAGATAATAAGACAAAAATTCAAAGGCATGGAAATCAGAATTTAACGCACTGAGGAATAGGTACGATAATTATTTAGTAGATAAAGTGTTTCAGGAGGATATATTAAGGAACTTAGAGGACGAGAACGTAAAACTAAGGCAATTATTAAAGGAAAAGGGGCTAACCGAAGAAACGTTAAATAAAACACTAGAACAGGGATTTGCACAGAAATCAAGAGAAGACTGTACTTCTTTAGAAGAAGCGAACAGGAATCCAAGAATTAAAAGAGGAAAACAGACGGCTGAAACAAGAAATAGAATTTGCTAACGATCAGACTCTATACCATAAAGAAGATACCGCTGTTATAGTCAGTCCGAAGGAATATAACTCAATTTCATTTGTAACGAGTTTTTGTTCCCAGCTGGGGTAGCGTCAGTCGCCCCAGGGTCCATTTTGGGGGATCTCGTAACCCTCAAATTACCAAACACCGCGACGGTCAAGAATTGCACACGATTTGCTGTTAAGCAAATCTATCACTGAAATATTCAGCTCGGACGTATGCGGGTTGGTGTTCGTTTTTTCCTTTTTATTCTTTTATTTGTTCCAATTCACAAAAAGGTATTTTACAATCTTACTTGCTACTGGTTACAAATGCTTTTGTCAGGCCGAATGCCTGGCGACAGAAGGCCGCGTACAATGATTTGTGAGTACCGGAGCCGAGTGCTCCGCGGCAGAAGGCCGCTTACAACTGTTGCGGGTGTACAGGTGACGGAGGGACCGAATGCCCCGCGGCAGAAGGCCGCTTACAACTGTTGCGGGTGTACAGGTGACGGGGGGACCGAATGCCCCGCGGCAGAAGGCCGCTTACAATACTGGTGAATGCAAAGTTCGGGGAAGCTGAGTGCTCCGCGGCAGAAGGCCGCTCACAATACGGTTGAAAGCTCCGAAGAACTGATTCCGGCCGAAGCCTTGAAATTCCCGAAGAAATGATTCCGGCCGAAGCCTTGAAATTCCCGAAGGAATGATTCCGGCCGAAGCCTTGAAATTCCCGAAGGAATGATTCCGGCCGAAGCCTTGAAATTCCCGAAGGAATGATTCCGGCCGAAGCCTTGAAATTCCTGAAGGAATGGTTCCGGCTAGTCCTAAATACGCCCAAAGATACTCCTAAAATACGTCTATACTACGCCGGCAACTACTTTTACTCTACTGGATGTATAGATAGGGTTGGTGAACCCTTCAAAATATGTGAGCCACTCGTTTATGCAATTTTGGGGCTGTCGAACCAGGTGGTCAACTGCTCCAAGCAAAAAGAGTTTCTGTAAGAGCAAGCACGAATTGAGTCGTTGCTTACCGGCAGAAGGCTGACTTGAGCTTGCACAAACTAGTCGTTAAAAGCGCATGCTGATCAAAACTAAATGAGAACTGTATGCAGCGCTTGCGCGACGAAAGAAAACATGTGTAAGCTGAATGCTTGTTTCTATTTTTAGATCAGCGGCAGCGAAAGCGCAAAGGAAAAGAGAAAGTGAAAATAAGCTTGTCGTATGATTCTATTTTTAGAATTGCCGCTGCTCTACTTGTGCGTATGTCTTATCTCTGAGCGTATATATATATTATCGTGTGTTACGGGGCTTAATTTGTTTTTACAATTTCCGGGTTCAATTCTGGTTTTGTGGTTTAGTTAATTCTGGTTTGTTGTTCTTTAGCTTATTAAATCTAATAATTATTCGTAATTCAGGTATATTTTAGTTTAAACAAACATAAAATATATATCAAATTTGTAGCAACCTGTTGGTTCGCTACATTCTACCCCAACAACGGGATAGAACAAAAAAAAGTGTTCGGTTAATTTTTTTTTTTTTTTAATATACCAATCGTTAAACTAATTGCGCGGTGATATTTTAAATGTTTCGTGACTTTTCAACGAAAACCAATAATCTAATTCATTCAAAATATTTTAATATTACTCTTGTTCCAATAAAATCGGCAGGCGGAGGTTGTTGCTGGGGGTCGTGAGTTCTGAGTAGAAGATGTGCTCAGCCATCCCGTACCGTCACTTAGGAATCCCCATTTCTTCTGGACGCGACGTTGTTTTCTTTTTCTGGTTACGCCCGGGGGGTACTCGGATATCCTTAGAGGGGTCTGTAGTGTCGACTTTGTTTCTGGATGGTGGTTGAGCTTGTCTGGTGCCTTTTTGGGGTCTCTTCCCCTTTGGGCTTGTTGCTGAGGATGTTTGGCTCGGTGCGGCCCTGGACACGATGTGTGTCGGGAGTGGAACTGCCCGCTGGACCGGTAAGGACGTCTTTGTCTGTGTTTGATGTCTCCTCATAGTTACTTCGGACGGTGATCGATCTGAAGGCTGTTGAGTGGCTGCTTCTGGTGGCCTTCCCTCTCGGCTCGGTCGGATCTGTCCTCTGTTGGCGCGACGGCGCATCTTGCCATCCCTTGTAATCGCCATCCTTTGAAATTTTTTGTCTGCGAACGCTTCAATTATGCTTTTTCGTTTTGAGACATAGCTGGTTAATGTATGTGCGCTTGGAGTGCCCAGAAATCCCACGGTGGCTAGCTCCTCTTTATCAATAATCAGTTTACAACGGAGCTTGCATAGCAAATCCATACCAACAACGAATTCCTCTTTCAGTCCTGGTAGGTAATATACACGGTGAGTGAATTGCTGCTGGTTTTTCTGGAGTGTGACTTGGTAACTCTGGTGAAGACAGATGGTCTTGCCGTTGGCGAGAGTTAACAATTTATTTTCCTTCATGACGTGGGCGTGGCTTCTCAAATAGTCATTTAGGGTGGCTCCCACAAAGGAGAGTGTAGCCCCGGTGTCCACGAATGCCATCGTCTGGCGACCATTACACATTATGTTCATTTGGTAGCGGGGTTCAGGTGTGATGGTTTCGGATTGCGGAGTATTTTCGCTGACTGTTATTCTCTTCTGGCAGGAACAATCCCGTGTGAGGGTGTTGGTCTTGCCGCAATATGAACAGAAGATTACTCGCTTCCCACGGCAGTTTCTGCGCGTGTGGCCTGGTTTTTTGCAGGTCCAACAGTGGGTGGAGCGTGAATACGGAAGGTCGGCAACCCAATTGGTCGTGTGTGTCCGCTGCGACCGGTTTTCTTCTCCCCGTATATATTCATACTCGTCACCTCGACTCATTAGAGAATCCAGGTCTTGGAAATCACTGCGCCGAATATATAAGCGATAATCTGGCCGTAGCCCTTCATAAATTCGGTCGATGTGATCTTCCTGACGTAGCCTGGGGTGCTGCCGTATCATGGTTATCACACTCATGACATATTCTTTTGCCTTTTCTCGTGGCCCTTGTCGCCGCCGGAAAATATCCTCCTCTAGGCGTTGAAGATATCTCGGCGGTAAGAAGAAGTTCATGGCTGCTTCTTTGAATTGTGTCCACGTTTTAATTTCATCTCTTTTATAACGCCACCATTCTTTGGCGCGATCGCGTAGTACTTATGTACGGCAACAGTAGTTGGTCGTGATGAATGCGGTAGCCATTGGCTGACTCTTCGATGCTTTCTATGAAATCCAGAATAGAGCGAGTGCCGTTGAAGTGTAGGCCCCATTTTTTGATAGTATTCATGATCTCGCATTCTGCTGGCAGGTAGCTGGTTGTCGAATGCTTTGCGGCCATGTCGGGTACAGGTATGCTGGTGGTGGCCTTCTCCGTTGCTGCCTCCTCTTTTGCCAGGTTCTCGGTGGACGTTCTGTTTCTCTGCTCTCTGATGAAATTGGTGAGTCTCTGTTGCATCTCCTTTACCGTGCCAACACCAAATTACCAAACACCGCGACGGTCAAGAATTTCACACGATTTGCTGTTAAGCAAATCTATCACTGAAATATTCAGCTCGGACGTATGCGGGTTGGTGTTCGTTTTTTCCTTTTTATTCTTTTATTTGTTCCAATTCACAAAAAGGTCTTTTACAATCTTACTTGCTACTGGTTACAAATGCTTTTGTCAGGCCGAATGCCTGGCGACAGAAGGCCGCGTACAATGATTTGTGAGTACCGGAGCCGAGTGCTCCGCGGCAGAAGGCCGCTTACAACTGTTGCGGGTGTACAGGTGGCGGAGGGACCGAATGCCCCGCGGCAGAAGGCCGCTTACAACTGTTGCGGGTGTACAGGTGACGGGGGGACCGAATGCCCCGCGGCAGAAGGCCGCTTACAATACTGGTGAATGCAAAGTTCGGGGAAGCTGAGTGCTCCGCGGCAGAAGGCCGCTCACAATACGGTTGAAAGCTCCGAAGAACTGATTCCGGCCGAAGCCTTGAAATTCCCGAAGGAATGATTCCGGCCGAAGCCTTGAAATTCCCGAAGGAATGATTCCGGCCGAAGCCTTGAAATTCCCGAAGGAATGATTCCGGCCGAAGCCTTGAAATTCCCGAAGGAATGATTCCGGCCGAAGCCTTGAAATTCCCGAAGGAATGGTTCCGGCTAGTCCTAAATACGCCCAAAGATACTCCTAAAATACGTCTATACTACGCCGGCAACTACTTTTACTCTACTGGATGTATAGATAGGGTTGGTGAACCCTTCAAAACATGTGAGCCACTCGTTTATGCAATTTTGGGGCTGTCGAACCAGGTGGTCAACTGCTCCAAGCAAAAAGAGTTTCTGTAAGAGCAAGCACGAATTGAGTCGTTGCTTACCGGCAGAAGGCTGACTTGAGCTTGCACAAACTAGTCGTTAAAAGCGCATGCTGATCAAAACTAAATGAGAACTGTATGCAGCGCTTGCGCGACGAAAGAAAACATGTGTAAGCTGAATGCTTGTTTCTATTTTTAGATCAGCGGCAGCGAAAGCGCAAAGGAAAAGAGAAAGTGAAAATAAGCTTGTCGTATGATTCTATTTTTAGAATTGCCGCTGCTCTACTTGTGCGTATGTCTTATCTCTGAGCGTATATATATATTATCGTGTGTTACGGGGCTTAATTTGTTTTTACAATTTCCGGGTTCAATTCTGGTTTTGTGGTTTAGTTAATTCTGGTTTGTTGTTCTTTAGCTTATTAAATCTAATAATTATTCGTAATTCAGGTATATTTTAGTTTAAACAAACATAAAATATATATCAAATTTGTAGCAACCTGTTGGTTCGCTACACATTTCCTACGTTTAAGCAATCAGGGGCAGATCAAACAAAGATGGGTATAGCAGAAATCGCGAAGATAACAAGCAGTCTTGTACCTCTGTTTTCAGAGACGACATCACCCGACTTGAGAGGGGAGGTTTACAAATTCATAAATGGGTGCCAATTAGCTAAGAGGGGCATCAGCAATGCAGAAATGCAAGATTTCATTGCTTGCGTGAAACAGAGGCTTCACGGTAGTGCGTATACACTATTGAGGGGGAAGCAAGTCACCACGACAGAAGCCCTATACGCTGCCATAAAACAAGCGTACCTGCCATTAAAATCACTGGACACTGTGATGGCGGAGATACAGATGACTGTTCAATCTCCAAGGGAAGGAATCAGGGAATTCGCTGAAAAATTAATTGATTTACGAACGCAGGCGGTGGACTATATATCGGACCATTATAAGGGTTCAGGGGATCAGGCACTGCGAGAAGAGGTAGCTGCCTCAATAACAAGGACTCACATTATGACTACAGGACCCTACCCTGAGGATGAGACTTGTAGGTTCCTCGGAAACAAATTTGGAGGCGCTGGTAGATCTGGCGTTAGATTTGTATGAAGTCGTTAGCAGATCACACTTCAGCCAAGGGGGTTGGCCAAGTACACAAGGGAAGCAAATAGCGGGTATGAATCCCGTATGGGAGCTGGGAGATTCCACTTATGTACAGCCCAGAAATAATTCCCCAATACAACCAAAATCGACAAATGAATACCGTTCGAGTAATCGAATGGGGGTAAATTTAACAGAAAAAGGGGGCAGTCCCATGCGTGCAGAACGCAGCGACAACCCCAAACTTAAGATTGTGTGTAGTTTCTGCAACAAGAAAGGCCATACCAGGGATGAATGCCTGATAAGGAAAAATACACCTTAGTGCGAGAAATGTTTGGTTTTCGGTCATGAGCCAGACTGGAGGTGCGGCAAGCAACGGACACAGGACCAGGGATCAAATAACACCACGAGAGAGTCATTTAATGGTTACCGAGATCAGTCGAACCGGAGAGTGGAAGTGCCACAAAGGAACCAACCACAGCGGAATTGGCATCCGATGCAACAGCAGAGTCAGAGAAGCCCGAATTCGAATGCTTCAAACAGTATGCAAAGGAATCAGGCTGCGGGGAACACATCGGACAAAGCGAACCGAATAGTGTGTCATTGGTGTAACAGAGCAGGACATATGGTGGCAGATTGCGAGGCTAGGAGAAATTGGGAAAAATTCCAAGGCAATCGCCAGGGAAATTGGCAAGGGCCCAGAACATGCCAGTAATCTGGGAACCCTACACAAATAATAACAGTAATTTAAGGCCAAATGAGGTGATAACAGTAAGTCAGACATCGGAAACGATTGTGGATACATTACCAACTTCACCAAGCGAAGCAGTAACTGTAAGTCCGAAGTCGGAAACGATTGTGGATACGTTACCAAATTTCGTCGGGTGAAGGAGTAACTGTAAGTCCGACATCGGAAGCGATTGTGGATACGTTACCAGCCTCAATAATTGAAGTAGTAACAGTACGTCCTACGTCTGGAGAGATTGTGGATACGTCGCCAACTTCAGAAAATTTAAGGAAAGCTAGAAAAATGGCAAATACATCAAAAACGGTGGCCAAAGAGAGAATTTCTTTTCCTGAGCTGCCAAATCGAGATGTGAATGCGAGTATTCACGTTCATAACTTAAATAATGAAAATAAAAAGATTGAGGTAGAAGTGTCTAACCGGGAGCAATCTAATTTGAATGACGTGTGTATTGAGTTGCCTTGCGAAGAGGCCAGAAATAAAAAACTCATTCTGCTAGTTGATATAGACGCCAACAATAGCTTACTTAAAGATAATATTTTGAATGAAGTTCTCAACGTAAACACAATTGACATGCAAACAGTAGTGCACAAGAAGAAAATTCCACCAGTAATATACCCGGGAAAACTGGTTAATCTGAAAAATGATAAAATTTTTGTACCCGTAGTAGAATCAAGCGGACATGATTTCGCCTTTAACCAAAATTTCGCATCGGATTTCACAAATATTAATAACTTGCAGTTAAGAAAACAAGCTAATATGAACTACATGACGATACATGTGAAAAATCGAAGAAAACAAATTAGTAGAAGACTAGAATTTAAATAAAAAAAAAGGGAAGCTTAATTAATAAAAATTATAAATATTATTGGTCTTAAGTTAGTAGAATTAATAATAAAAAATTTTATTAAAACTATAATAATAAAGTTAATAATGTTAATTAAATATCGTGTATCAGAATTTGTCACTAAGAGTCTAAACGCATTTTTCGGCTATATCAATTTAGTCGAAGCAATGTGGAAATATGGAAAATAGATCAGGCTAATATGTGAATACATATTACATAGTACATTTCTTAAAGACTCAAACCAATATGTAAGACATATTGGACGCGAAGTAAAAGTAATCCCGTTCCATTGTAAAGAATTTCATTCGTCTTACTCTATATGTATTAGATATTTTCTAGCTAATTTAGGATGGTCGAATTTAACTTTAGTTCATTCGCTGGAAATTGCGCCAAGAAGAAGGCAATCCTCACCAATTCAAAGGATATGACATTGGCAAAGATGGCCTAAAACAATGTCCAACGATTCGAAAACTTACTTACAAACTAACCCTAAATGTTGAAAAAGAAAACGAGAAAAAAGAAAAGAAAAAAGAAAAACAAAAATTAAAACGAAAAACATAAAGAAAAGAAGTTACATTAAAATAAGAACAAACTTGAGTTTTAAAAAAAAAAGAAAAAAAACAGAAAGAGGCAATAAAATTAGAGGCAAAAAAATGAAATATAAAAAACAGGTTTGAGAAAAAAAAGAAAGACAAGAAAATAAAAGAGAGAAAAATTTTTTACTAACACAACTAATTTAAACTAACCACTAACTTTTATAACTTTTAGCTACGTGCTTTTCAATAAGCAAATACCTGCTTACTTAAACGCGATTTACAACATTTGTACAGGAAAGGGTACAAATTACCTCCTTGCTCTAAAACAGCAACGTCCCAGGTTTTTAAAAACTGAAGAAATTCAAAACCAGAAAAAAAACTGAGGAGGAAATGTTTCAAGCCGTTTTTAGGGCTTTTTATTGCACTCCGCAAGCACATTATGCTTGCGACGCGTTTAATTGCGACCGTTTAATTACGTAAACGGTTGAATTTTTTTTAAAATAGGCAAGAAAATGAAAACATCGTTTCAGCAAGCAAGCAAATTTGCTTATTAAAACGAGAAAATGTAAAAAAAAGAAAAATGAGAAAGAGAAAAACAAAATTTTATTGTAATTAAATTGAAAATAATGTATATTATCATGTTATGGAATTTTTAAATAGATTTATTATTAGAAACTTATACTTAATGAAACCACTATTAAATAAATTGTATAGTTTTAAATAGAAAATTTGTATAAAATATAATTAAAATTCAATATTACAATATGTACCTGCTAATTTGTAGCATTATACCGATAAATAGAAGTAAGACACAGAACCTCAACAGCATCGGGCAAGCAGCTACCATAAAAACAGCGAACAAGCAGCAACAACAACGACGACAAAAAACCCCAAAACTCGCATGTCGCTGATATACTACCCACTTGATCCACGAATGTCATTCGCGTCTTTTGCGGAAACTCAAAAAATTTGAATGCCGCTGCGTACCAATCAATTTCCTGGATGCCGTCAGCAATATGAGAGGCAATGAACACACCACACCTGAAGTTTATCTCGGGACAAAAGGTCATCTTTGACACCGAACCAGGCATCATTACAGAGCATGATTCTGTTTAATTGCACTTTTATAAACAAACTCCGTCCAGACAATCGTTGAAGAAGGCGGATTGATCGCACTTGACGAATTTCTAATTATGTAATTGGAAAGGACGCCCTGCCCTGAAGTTGGCTGCAGTTTTATTTCTCTGCTTGAAATGTAGTTGGGCCTACAAACCGGTGGTTATGGTGAACGGAATACTTCCGGGGACAGAGTCCATGGTTGGTTCGCCAAGTGGAACAGCAACATCCAGGAACCAGGATCTACAATTGCAATGGGTACAGCGTTTGGTACAGCTTAGAGAGCACATGGAAACAAGTCCAGGAGCTGCGTGACTACACACACAACAACCACAACCCCAACACACGCGAACAACGAGGATACACTAAGGTAGAACTTAAGGTAGATAATATTAGATATTAAGTCACAAAAAGCCTTGAAGCTTAGCAGCTCCTGAACTGTGATATAGAAAAAAAAAAAGTTAGATAATATTAGAGAATTAAAATAAACCACTCCTGTATCATATTGTTCAGAAAAAATTAATATCGCTTCACGATAATAATTTTTTCTTTCACTAAGGGTGGAGGGATGTTGTTTGTCGCATTCACACCGTCAAGGCAAGAACATTGGCACTTGTTAATAATTCAGTTAGTGAGTCAAGGTTAAATTCAACCTTTAGTGCAAGCCAAGCTTTTTGTTTTGGGAAGCTCGAAAGCTAAGCTAGCAACCAGCACTCTGCATGGTAGCAAGTGTGGAAGCTAATTATAGGCTCCGGGCAAAGCTCTGGAAAGCCAAGATAGTAACCAGCACCGTCTGCATGGTAGCAATTGTGGAAGCTAATTGCCACCAAATAGCTTTTCTCGAGCTCAAGCCAAGCAGCTTTCGGAATAAATAAAATTAGCTAAAACAAAAAGCAAAGAGCAAACGCGGAAGAATTAAATCGTTCCCAATTTAATTCTGCCGACGTTAATATTGGCAAATATTAATATTAAGAATTTAATATTGCAAAATAGTGGCATTGCGACATACCGGTCCACTTTAGTTCACGACGTAGCCGTCGGCGAGCTTAAGTAAAAATGATTGAATGTTTAAAAGTAGAGTTCTGTTGGTGAGCCCACAGCGCGCAGACCGGCGCTGCATTGAAATAAATAAAAAGGGACGTTAGAAGAGGAACAAGGCTTTTCATTGGGAGGACTCGCATTCTTTTCAGAAGGACACTACAACAGAAGAAAAACAGGAATTATCCCATTAGGACCAATAAACATAAAAACAATTACTGGCATCCCGCTTAAAGAGCACTTTAAAACAATAAAGTCAGCCTTCAATGAAAGGATTGAAACGCTTATGCTCGAAAACGTGAACATGGGTTTGCTCATTCCAGAAACGTTTTTTACAGTAAACAGGGACATCATTATAAAAGCCTTGGAAGATTTACTCGAAAAGCACTTGGGCTATAAATTCAAGTTAGAGATATTTTGTGAGTATGTGAAGATGAGTATTGAAGAAGATATGGTTGTGGATGTAAAATCGTTCCAAACCAAAATGACTTTAATACAGACAAGAGAAGAATTGTATGAACTACTTTGAGTTATAAATAATAACACAATACAAGTAAAAACTCTGACATCGTTTCAATAATGGTCTTTATGTCAACTTTCGCATCAATTATATCACCTATCAGACGAGACAAAGAGATATCTTGCATTAAACCATTTCCTTTATAAGTCGTTGATGATTCGTCATAACGGTATAATGTTGTTCATCATAGCTATCTGGTCTATCATAACAGCTATCAGATCAGATCAGATTAGATCTGATCCTGTATATCAGCTGTCAGATTATATCAGGTCATGTATATTAGCTATCAGATCTGACCAGGTGCAACTGCTATCAGATCAGATTAGATCAGACCAGGTTATCGACTATCAGATCAGATCTGACCAGGTGCAACTGCTATCAGATCAGATCAGATCAGTTACAACTGATTTCAGATCAGTCACCTGATTGGTTCAAACAGCAAACATATCAGTGTTGTCATATCAGGAAAGAAACGTTGTATATATCATGTAAGCGACCGTATTTATATGGATTTTATTGCTGAAAAATAAAACAACTAAAATTATATATGTTGTTCATATACACATGTATGCATTTAATTTTAATAAAAATATAGTAGTTCCAATAATACATATTCCAAAAAATCATAATACAATTGTAAACCTAATTACGATTTACATGTTCATACAAATGATGTGGTTATGTATGATTATCTGTTGATAAGATGTTCTCTTGGAATGCAAAATATTTCACATACATATTTTACTCAATTATGACGGCTTCTCGTAATTCTTCCATAATGGAAATTATTTCGTTGATATAGAAGTTATCTTCATCCGAAGAAGATAATAACAAAAGGCGTAATCTATCTACCAGCTTATTGGGATCATTCCAATAAATAAATTCGGGTTTCTGTGAATTTACTTACATTAAACGATTTCCTTTGTATGTCGTTGATGATTCTTTATCATTGGTTAGTGCTTTTACAATATACATAGCCTTAGTATTGTTGTGGTTCTCCTGGAAGTCCTCGCTGTGGGCTCCTCCAAAGTCCACAGTCCGTCCGAGTAAAAACACTTTAATTCCGTTTTAGACACTTTATTCTATGCAGCTCGCACACGTTTTGCAAGCCCTGCTTCACTAATCACTACTCACTAATTGACTTACGCAACTCAACTCTCTGCTCAACTAACTCATACCAGTCTTATTTATATTTCTGTATGAGGAAGCTTAAATACGGAAACATCAATATGCTAACTGTAGCGGAAAAGACCTGCCTCAACACCTGAGTGCAAGAAAGTGGGTCACTAGTTCCACGGCCAACAAGTGCAATACCGCTTCAATTCATTTTCAATCAATTCGGCTAGCGCGCGCTCGATGAATTGACATTGAAACAAGTTGCAATGCGGAATTAAACGCTTAGTGCGATGGAAATTAGACGCCCAGTGCGACATCATTATGGTCGACTGAGAATGTGTTCCGCGGAAGTAGCGACTCACAACATCCCTCCACCCCTAGGGAGAGGAAAAATTAATATCGTGAAGCGATGTTAATTTTTCCTTTTATTACAATGTTTCTACTGGGTGGTCAACTGTTTGATATTATTCTTAATGCTATTACAAATTTCTTAAGTAAATTCCATAATCGCTTCTTGTCTGGCTC
Source organism: Sicus ferrugineus (assembly GCA_922984085.1). Lineage (NCBI taxonomy): Eukaryota > Metazoa > Arthropoda > Insecta > Diptera > Conopidae > Sicus > Sicus ferrugineus. The sequence goes on from OV277349.1 coordinate 35,037,680, forward strand.
TCCTCGGACATGCTGATTGTAGATGAAGATGATGGTGGTTCTGCCGAATTATGCTTCTGCTGCTACGAATGGACGTCTCGTCTTAGGGTGATATCACGCGTTGCAGGGCACCCACATTTGAAGAAGCGGTGTGTAACTATGTGACTATGCTCTTCGTAGTACTGATCTACCTTGAACGGAGTGATGTGGCCTTCGGTGTTTCTTTCTCGTTTTCTCGGACTGCTGGGGTTATGTGCTACGTTGTAGACTGTCTGGTGGGCCTCCCATCTTACTTGACGCTAATTGATCATAGCTCCTATCTCGACTGTGGCTTCACGATTCCCTTGTCTCACGTTAGCTCTAATTTGCGACTATGATCTGTGGGCAGATGATTTGCGGGGATGGTCCCCAGAAAAATACTTTAGCACGTTCACCCTGTTGACTAATGCTAACGAGAAAACATCGCCATGGCCGTCTTTGTCGAACAATGATGTCTGTGCTGGTGCCGTACAACGTGATGGTTCGGAGAAGCATCTTCGATGTGCCGCTCGTATCTCGGAGTCCATAATTAAATTGAAGCTACCAGCTACGTGTTGATGCTGTCGGTGGATTATCCTATTTACTTTCTAATACTTATACTACGAAGTAATTCAATGACATTTGTTATTTCATGAGTATCTTATGATTGTTCTGTAATATTTATATACTTATGACTATATACAATTTGCGTTGATTATTGAACTAAAATCAATATATTCATCAAGTGAAACCATTAAATTTTAGATGAAATTTTTAACCTTTTCGTTATGTGTCCTTAAAAATATTTTCCTAGTGCCTTATATCCAGTGTCTTTTTTTTCATTCTCATTTTCTGTTCCTCTCATCTTAAAATTATTGTTCTTTATTTTTATACATCTTCCGGAATGTTTTTTTTCTTTCTTCTTTTTCTTTCCTTTTCTCTTTACTCAAAAGTTCTATCAGTCTGTTTCCTTTTTTACATGTACAACTTTTCCCTTATTGCTATACACAATTATTAACTATACTTAAATTGACTTAACAATTAAAATTACTTAATTCATTAAATTTAACAATTATTACCTTCATTTAATTTAATTATTTAGCAAGCTAACTTTAAATTCTATTTTACTTGGTCCTTTTTCTTAAAATGTGATACCACACGCTTGTTTTTCAAACGTATTCATTACATGTAGCGGTAGAGTGCTCTGCGATGCCACATAATGTCATGGCGCCCTGACACCATGTGACAAAATCGTCTACGAACTCCCTACCCCAAAATTATTTCAACTTGGACTTCTGTTAAATAGAATTAGGTCCAAGCAAGAATTGAATTAAAATTAAGTTTATATTGTTTCAACCATATACATGCACTTGGAAACAATGTAAACAACATAATAAAGCAATAAAACAACATAAAAAGCAAAATAAACAACATAAACTTAATATATTGCCTTAACCAAGCCTAGATTTATGGTTAAAACAAATTCGATAATTAATTAATACATTTTGTTAGTAAGCAAAGTTAGTAAGTATCCGGTTAGTTAATGAAATATATGTTCTAAACAAATTCTATAATTAATATATTATGTTATTAAGTTCAAACAAAATTTCCTCGAAAATTACATATTAAACCCGAAACCGTTTGGTGCTACTAAGAAGATCTCCGACGTACCTACTTAAGTGCATTTAGTATACATTGCATGATTATGTAAAATTAACTCAATATATTCAGTTAAGTTATTCATGATTCTGCTAAACTACCACTCAAATTGACTTTACCATTATCTAGGTCAGAACACAATTTAATAAGTTTTAATTGCAGTGCAAACGGCTTCCCTCAGGTTTTCGCTGAGTCATCAATTCTGCCTAGCAAGAAACTGAGCCACTGCCACTTCATTCACTACACCCCCCTAACCCCTCTCGTGCTAGAGCTACGTGTGCTGCTCGACACTGACTGCTGTCTTTATTCATTTTCAACTATTTCGGCTTACTGTTGCTGCGCTGACCAGTCCCATAAACGCATTGGTTTGACCCAACGCACAGTGGTCAGAACCATTGTCTCCAATCATTAAATTTGGGCTCCTCTATTTTCCCGGCCCTCCGGCTCATTAATAGGAAGCGAAACCGGTGCAGGTAAACCGCTTCCTACTGAACCCGAAACTGACGCCGTCGTATTCGGTAGTCTAAGACTTCCCCCACTAATCGGCGACGGATATCCCGGGAACCGCCTCCTCGTAATCCAATTGCTACTATGGTTAAATGTATTAAGCCTAATCGGGGGCATGGGGGGGAGGGACCTTACGTGTACTTAACCTCTTATACAAACAACAAGCAATTATAATTCCTATTACCACCATTAATACACCTACAGTTGACAAACCCGATATTTCCACTATCTTCTGTCTTGAAGCAAACTCTTCCCTCCATTTTTCCTCTTCTATTCCAGAATCTAACTCTTCCAACGCTTTTGCCCCCTTTGTCAGTTTACCTCGAATATCCATGTGGTCCCCAACCATTACAGGCCTTAAAGTCACACTTTCACTCTCGTTCCTTGAGTTCCGCTTGAACGCCAGACTGTCGTTTACCGCCTTAAGCAGGACCTCGTAGCTAAATTCATGCAAACTTACATCCGATATTAGCTCTTTGCTAACTGTGGAACGCAATACCACTCGTTGGCTGTATAGCGAGCAACCCTCTCCCAGGACAACATACCCAAAACCCTCTAAGGTTAATGCCGAAGACTCCTCCCGACACACCTGCCTAAAGGGTATTGGTTCCCTTAGTTTAAAAAGCCAGCTATTCCCCGTGCCCAACCGGACCAGCATACCCTCACTAGGAGGCACTACCTTTCTCCTGCAAACTTCTTCTGCCGTTTTAGATTGTTGGAGCAACCTTAGCTCGCATAACGGGTAACTCGCTGTTAGATACTTACCCGAGTCTTTACAAAGTTGGACCTCCGGCCTGTCTTCCACGTTCCTGTCGGTGTCTACTAGAGATTTACATTCTCCGACGTCATTGCCTGTCAGAGTCATGAACATAGCCCGATCCCTAGATTCGGCCAAATAATCCGAAGCCAGGTCTGTGACCATATCAAATTTAGGATCTTCAAGAGACGGAACAGGATACATTCTGTATAGGGTGTAACGAACATTATCCGGTAAGGGAATCTTTACTACAACCAGGAAGGAATTGCCATCAGGGATTGCCCTCACTTCTGCTGCATTGTGAATGTTGAATGTATTAGCCAATAACCCGGTTGACCGACCCTTTAGAGATCGACTTCTCGCTACCTCCGTCAACACTGTCGTATTTAGAATAGAAGGATGCAGTTTCTCCCTATGCAAATCGTCTATTACGGACAGTTCTAGTAAAACCTTTCCCTGTATTTGGATCAGGCTCGCCTCAATCGCTGTTTGCAGTTGCATGACCTGCAGCACATCCTCTAATGACTCCTTTTCCCTTAGAGTTCTCCTATTCACGTCATTTTGTCTCAAGAGGGCCTCCCTTAATTCGGTCTGTAATTTTTCAACATTTTCAACCGTCGATATTAATGGTTCTGACAGCCTATTATAGTTGGATTCCATTACTGTGACCTGGTGCTTTAATAGCTCTAAATGTTTTGCCTGCCCCACTTCCAGGGTCTTCAGGTCGTCCGCGATCCTCTCCTCGTCCCTTTTGTCCATTGTTCCAAAAGCCCACTTGAGTGCTCCTCCCACGAAGTCCAAAGACCTCCGTACCCTCGCACGGCTCCCATTCTCCAGGGATTGTATCACCTTTTCGTGGTCTCTTAATGTGCCCAAAACCGCGGCTATCGGTTCATTTATTTTCATGCAGACCTTTTGCAGTATCGCCATTTTTCCTGCTACCTCTAGGGATCGGCACAAATCCATGGTCCTGTCATTGTAACCGCTTAGTTTGTCCAGAATGGTTTTAAAATTCGTTGGTTCAAATTTCGTTAATACAATCCATGTCTCTCTATAAAAAACCTCTTCGCTTGATTTTTCAAAAAAAAAACGGGTGTGTCCACCAATCGTTTCACTAGCGATCTTCCATCACAAGCCTCCACCCAAATTGCTGCTAACAGCAGAATCCGTAAATAAGTGGCTTTCATCATATGCTCTGAGCGAACGATTATCGGTACCTAATAACCGGCTGCGCCAAATAAGTTGTGGTTCTCCTGGAAGTCCTCGCTGTGGGCTCCTCCAAAGTCCACAGTCCGTCCGAATAAAAACACTTTAATTCCGTTTTAGACACTTTATTCTATGCAGCTCGCACACGTTTTGCAAGCCCTGCTTCACTAATCACTACTCACTAATTGACTTACGCAACTCAACTCTCTGCTCAACTAACTCATACCAGTCTTATTTATATTTCTGTATGAGGAAGTTTAAATACGGAAACATCAATATGCTAACTGTAGCGGAAAAGACCTGCCTCAACACCTGAGTGCAAGAAAGTGGGTCACTAGTTCCACGGCCAACAAGTGCAATACCGCTTCACCAGCGGCTAGCGCGCGCTCGATGAATTGACATTGAAACAAGTTGCAATGCGGAATTAAACGCTTAGTGCGATGGAAATTCGACGCTCAGTGCGACATCATTATGGTCGACTGAGAATGTGTTCCGCGGAAGTAGCGACTCACAATAGTATCATTCTGATGAATATAATTATGTGTTTGAGGGTGTAAACTCATCACACCCGTTCCTTTTTTATGGTAAAGTAGTGAAGACGTCAATAAAGACTTATCACTGAATAATTCCTTTATGATGTTTGTGTAGTTGTAAGCATAATTGAAAATACGTGTCGATAAGTTCGGTCATTATTCCGCACATAAAACATCAAATAATAGAATAAAGATAAATATTTCAAAAGTGTTGGGTTTCAGTCTAGATAATGATAACATCTTAAATCTCCGCTGGAAGCGTTTAAAGAATGTTGACATATCTATTGATGGCTATGACGCAGTAACGAAGTCTTTCTTCTAGGAAAAAATTCTACAAGAAATGCCAAAATGAGTAAAAAGCGGGATTTGGTAGGAGCTTCACACTCACGCTCAAAAATTTTAAACTCAAAAATTTTTTAAAAATTTTAATTTTAATTTTTTTGGTGTAATCCCTAAAGAGATCGACGTCCTTCATCAATCGGATCGCCTGGTGAATATTCTGAGGTATCGGATTTTAAATCGATATCATCAAGAATACTTTTGTAATAGTCGTCGATTTGTATGCTATGTATAAAAGAGTCGGTATCCATGTATTTCAAAGTCAGTTATCAGAGCATATCAGTTATATCAGTGCTTTCAGTTCAAAGTCAGGTACTGTCCTAATCTGAAAATGTAGGTAATCGACTGTTTTATGGTGTTTTTATATTCAAATTTATTCATACAATTTCTAAATCTAACAGTTGTTTTGCTTAATATCTATATTTATATTTAAGTTTATTATTTTGTTTGTAAATTGAAATTAATAAATAACAATATTTTTCTTATAGCTATTCCCTTATTGGTTGATATTGATTAATATTGAACTCCACGTGACATATCATTACGAGAGAAAAGCCACTGTCCCTTTCCTGAAACTCAGACATTTTCTTGCAAATCTGATAAATCATATTATTGTAGCTGCTTTCGGTATCTTCTCTTGTCTGTATTAAAGTCATTTTGGTTTGGAACGATTTTACATCCTCAACCATATCTTCTTCAATACTCATCTTCACATACTCACAAAATATCTCTAAATTGAATTTATAGCCAAAGTGCTTTTCGAGTAAAATAAGCGTTTCAATCCTTTCATTGAAGGCTGACTTTATTTTTTTAAAGTGCTCGTTAATCGGGATGCTAGCATTTTTTTATGTTTATTGGTCCTAATGTGATAATTCCAGTCTTTCTTCGAAACGTTCTCATTACAATCGGAACAAATTGAAAAGTTTTCATTATGAATACGTTTTACTGGTGAAGCACAGCTTAGTTGTGGATGAAATAAATTTACATGTTTTTTCAGGTTATCGCGTCGGGTAAATTTAATGCAATCGAATGCTTGTTTTTCAGCATGTTTGTTTTAAACATGGCGTTTAAGGTTGCGATTTTTGGTGAAACGAACACCTGCAATGAATCACTGCAAATGAATTCTTCCATTTTGAAAAGATTTAACTGAAGATGTCGTTATTGGTGATGATGATTATGCTGATAATAATATTAATGAAGTAGATTTCACTTCAGTCTTCTTAAAAATTTTAGCATTCTTTATAAAAGCTTTAAGTTTTAGTTTACACTTTAATGTACTCTTTGTGAATGCCCTGGGTTTTAGTTTTGCAAACTAATGCGTTTTATCCAATTTGAATAATAGTAAATAATTTTTTTATTTACTTTTTTTAGTTATAAATATAATTATAATTTATTTAATAGTTTTAAACTGGACAAAATATATGAGTATTTTCTCAAAAGTTATTTGGACCTCACACGGCTTGATGTCTTGGAGAATCAAACGATTAATGAAGTTCTGTAATAACTTGTTGCTCCTTTTATACTCCTCTGCCATAGCGATTCACCACTCTTAAATTTTCAACAATAATAATAGTATACAAAACGCGTCTCTGCAAAATAAATTCTGCGAAATTGATGATTCGTACTAATATCTGTGAATTCCTTAACAAAACACACACACACATAATTGTGTAATATAATATTTAGCGTTATATTCAGAAAGTAACGATATCCATAAGTTACGATGTCAAAACAACACCAACAACAAGAGCAACAACAAAATAAAAAAGTTGTCTCCTTAATGTCTTCATTAAAGTGCTATAATTGTATAACATTAATAACAATTGAATTCCATCAAAATTCGAATCAAATTATAGTTCGATCTCAAGCAATTAAATAAAACAAGAACAACGCCACTACCTCTGCTTACGCAGCCCACGCTCCAGATCATGCATGTCCACCAAACCGTAGTTCTATCCATTCACTTAATGTTTACATAAAATTTCTGAGACAGCGTCTAAAAAGCAACTGCTTACGCA